>VRLP01000323.1:0-250128 GCA_009660295.1 Lophius piscatorius
AACAACAGTAATACAATAAAAACAGTGTATAAACACACTAGTTCTGTAGTAAACAACAGTAATAACATAAAAACAGTGTATAAACACACTAGTTCTGTAGTAAACAACAGTAATAAAATAAAAACACTGTATAAACACACTAGTTCTGTAGTAAACAACATTAATAAAGTCAAAAATGTGTAATATTACACTAAATATTTTTTTTGCATTGCAATAAATCACATTAATAATGTCAAAATGGTTGGCAATATTACAGTAAATAGTTTTTTTCTGTAATTTTACAGTTACTTTGCAGAATCACCAGTTTTTAGAAAGTCCCTACGTTTCTTAAAAACTCATATGGACTAGATCGGGTTGCACAGTTGTGCTGGGCTTGGCACCCCTCGTAAACAGCAAGAGGGTTTCTGGGTTCAAATCCCAACACGTAGCCTCGACTGTCCACCTCTGCAAAGGATCGGACATTCCACCCCGAAGTCCAAAAACAGGTAATATAAGTGAAAATGTGATTGTAGAAGGTCGTCTTGTGTGGATAGCTATTTGTCTCCATATGTGTTAGGCCTCTTCTCAAACCCCCACGACCCTGCAGAGGATCAGCCATTACATTCAATGAAAAGATGGATTTCACTTGTCTATAGGAATGTAAGAAACACGAAGAATTATAAGGGGTGTCATAGTTTAGCAGAACCAGATTTTTGCAGGCACTAGATTGAAGCAGGTGCATGGAGTCAAGTTTGTCTATTTATGATTGCAAAAATGTCATATCCAGAGTAAAACTCTTAAAATGGGATCAGATTATTTGTGTAATTTTGCAAACTATGAAGTTTTCCTTCTCTCCGATCCAATTTTTCTCTGATTCCCAGCTTTGATGTTACACTGCCAGTTTTCTCGTTTGTGCTCCCTGAATTTCTGTTTGTGGTTCTGACGCAAACCTCACGTTTGGTGGGTTCTTTCATTGGCTTATGAGTTTTTGGCTGACGGCTCATTTCCCCCGGATCTTAAGAAAATGCTATGTAAAAGTTTTCATGATATCCACACATACATACATAACTCCAGTACCGACTTCTCTTCACGGACTTCCAGTTCAGAACCACATTTTAAGATCTTATTACTTGTTTTTGAAGCCTTAAATGGGTCAGCGCCGTCCTACTTAACCGAGCTCATGCACCTTCATTTTCCAGTAAGAGCCCTGCGTTCTACCAACCGGGTGAACTTGGTCAGTCCTCGTTCAAAATTAAGAACCAGAGGTAACCGGGCCTTTGCAGTACCAGGCCCAAACCTCTGGAATGGTCTACCAAAGCTCATCAGAACGGCACAGAGCGATGACATTTTTAAATCTCGGCTGAAAATGCACCTTTTTTCTTTGGCTTTTAATTCGAGTTGAGCTTTGGCTTTTTTTATTTCAATCTGCTCAATTTAAAAGTTTATTTTCTTTCCTTTTATCCTTTTATCATGCTTGTTTTTAACAGATTTAGAGAGTTTCGTTGATTTGTTTTGTTAAGTTATAAGTAAAGCAAATCTTTTCTATGTAAGTTAGCTTTCACTGAACCAACGTAAGCTAACTAGCTATCAAAGTTGCCTGTTAAGAGTACAAACGCAAAGAGTGGCCTGTGGTTAGCATTCGTCTGGTTAGCATTTGCTGATATTTGCTAAAAATCATGCTAATTTGCCATGGGAATCAGATACTGATGGACCATCCTGTTAGAATATTAAATGAGATATTCTTCTCTCTGTAGAATAATATGAGACCTGAGCAGGACCCCACCAGCATAAGAATCCAAAATTCAAATTCCAAAACAAAGGCGAGGGTCAAACCACGGGGGACAGTCCCGACAGACAATCACATTAAAAAACCAAAAGGCAAAAGAAAAAATCAAAGTCATGAGCAGAGTAAAAATCTTTAAAAAAAAACAAAACAGAACTCCAGAGAAATCACTGGAAACACTAGGGAACTAGTGAAACAAAAAATGAGACACGGCAGGGAGGGATAAGGACCATGGAGACATGAGAAATAAGGAAATGAAACAAAAACAGAAAGCAGAGGGAATTAAACGGCAAAACTGATTAAAGAAATCATGAGAGGAAATCTAAAGCAGACGTAACAACACGAGGAACAGACTTTCAAAATAAAAGAAAGCCGAGATCTTAACCTTCAAAGCAAGAGCAAAAAACTTAACTATACAGAATTATGCCTTTGCTGTTGTTCCTAACAGCAAGGGTGTATCACAGAAAAGTCCCCAATCCGCTGCGTTGTACAAGCAATCCCCCTGATTGAGCTCGGAAAATCAACTCAGTTCTTCCTCACACTAAATATGTCTATGTAGCTCTAAAAAAATGTTTAAATGATCCGTGAAATTGCTTTGGAATTATGATTTTTAATCATTTTTGAGCTATCGTGTTTACAAGAGGGATCTGCGATGGCGGACGCGCCGGCAGCTACAATGACAATTGCATAAAATCCCGACTTTTCAATGACATAATGAATGTCTCAATGAAAACCGCGTCATGGCAAAGGCGAGGGAAAAAGGAAAATAATCAGGGAACTTCATGCATGAAAACATGACAACGTAAAATAGGATCAATAGATGTTAATAATTCATTATATCGATGGATATGATAAATTACCAGCTTTGCATTCAGCTCTCTCCTTCCTCGCCACGGCTGACCAAACAATGAACACATATAAACTGGTGCCACATATTAAACTTCCAGGCCATCCGATGGCCGGCTTCCCATCACCGTTCAAGAGGAAGCTGAGAAAACGTCTGCAAACTGGTGTACGAACCTGTACCATCAGAGTTAAGGGTACTATGTTCCCATGGGGGATTGTTTTGGATTTATGCCCTAGTTTATGCTCTAGCGCTGCTCTGGAACTCATGCCGTCAGACCAGTTCAATAGATGGGACTGCAAATGGAAGAATTACTTTTGAAAACTATATATACGGAGCTAATTCCGGTCAAAATGTATCAAAACATGAGCAGTGATAGACAAATTCTTTTTCCGAATTTGTAATTTTTTTAAGTTGTCCCATACACAGCTGTATGTTGTTCATTTCTCTCATTTGATATGTTTTATGGGATATAAGGGAACCGGGGGCTTCTCTGGGATATATCCTTCCTCTTGAGGACGATAGCACTGGCCCTGTTCTTTATTCTTTATTTTCATGTCTTTATTTGGTTTTCCTTTTGCAAAATGAACTGTGTGTGAGACCGAGTCAGAGGTCGTAAGTAACAACATGTCGTTGGATAAACCTAGACTCTTGAATGTTTGAACAGGGCCCTTACAGCTATGATCTATTTTCCTTAAAGGAAGTCCTGGGTATTAAAAATGTTATTTTCTTCTCTGAAGACGGAGACGCTTTTGTCTACAGTGCACTATATCGGATATAGTGAATATAGAGTGTTTTTTATTACGGGCAGTGGAAGCAGGGCTCTATCCACCTGCAGAATCAATCGGTCTTTTTGTGAAAGCTCTGCTGGAGTCTGTCTTGCTGGAAAGCAAATTACAGCGAGTAAATGGCCTCTCTGGTACCAGTACATGCATTCAGGTCATTATGATTAGTTTTGCTGTCTGGAAGTGTTTGTGCTGTTTGGCTTTTTCCTCCTAATATGTCATCTCATGCGGAAACATATTATCATATTCAAGGACTATGATTAATCTCAGGTATGGACTGTTGCACGGGAGCAGCTCCTTCAGTCAGAGGAAGGCGACACCTTTGTATCCGTTGGTCACCCAAGGAAGGCAGCCCCTGAAATGGGTCACAGCTGCCGACGCAATGAAGCACGCTGAAATATTAGGTTGTTAAACCAGGAACTAGAAATCATCACGAAGCCCTAGGTGCCCCTGATTTTTTAGAATCCGACTTACCTTTCGAGGTTTAGGTAGCTATGCTAGTCCGTAGCTTTTGATGTGAGCAAGATATCAAGTTCCGTTATCCTCACCCGGTGTTATTAGATTTTGTGATGATTATTTCAGGGTGGCGGCGCTTGCTCCGCCTCCTGTAGAAGAGCAGTTCTCTCAAATTTGATTCAGAGGGGTTTTATTTTCCATAAAAAAGGGACTATCTTTAAGAGAAATATTTCCAACTTGTTAAATTCCCCTCTCAAGGATTGTGCACAATTAAAGCAATATTAATTATGCATGGCCCATGTCAATAATTCTTAAGCAGAGGTGCATGCACCAATAGGGTACTTTGAAACCAATTCTTAAATTTGGTTTCGAAAAGTGTCAGTCATGTTTGGTTAGCAAAAATTATTTTAGTATAATTAGTTAAATAAAAATATTGCAAATTGAAGTCCGATAATGCAGATTTTTTATTCAGTACTGCTTTCTTTTTTCATTTTTTTTAAAATAAAAAAACAATGCAATCATGCTCACTGTGAGCGGGTTGTTCAATGTCAGATAACACCGAACAAATATTTGTGCTTGAAACAAAGCAGCAATACAACTGAAAACATGGACAAAATTTTTTTGGGAGAAAATATGGAGTTAAAACTGAGTCATAATCATCATAATCCTAACTGTTTACATACGATACATTATTATTATTGATAATAATAATAATAATAACAACTCTGACCAGAAGACAGGAGGCAGAGCTGAAGATGTTCAGAAGCTGGAAAACAGATTTGCTGTGGTTTCATCTACTGTCTGATCAAATGTACAGAAAAACTAAAGGTTGATGTGGAGGCTTTATTTGTTCTTTGGTGCCATGAGAGTCCACACCATGAAAAGCATCCGCACAATTAATTTTTAATAATTAATCATTCCTTGTTTAAAAAAAGTGTGAATAAACTATATAGATACTAGATATTCCCATAATGTCAGCTAGGAAATGCTCCAGGCCCTGCGACCCTGAAAAGGATCAGAACTTATGGATAATGAATTAATGAATGACTTAATGATCTTCCCATTCTATTGACCCAGCCATGTTCGTTCTGAACGGTACTCGATTACAAAGTGATCAACCCAAATACGGTACTTCCCTCTGAAAAAGCAGAAACGGCCATCAGAGTGTCGGTGATTCCTCTATGTGTCCTCAGCGTCCTCTTTTCTTTCACTGCAGTCGTGTCCTTGCTTACCTCCACTGGGAGGTGCAGAGATGACCTCTTGGCCCGGACCCCATTTGCTTGCCTCCCATCATCTCTGGATGGTCTCCTCAGAGGATCCCGGACCTCACTGTCTTTGTTAGTGGACTCACAGAGCCTGAGGACCGTCGCCCTCTCTTTAGTGTTTCCACTGTTGAGTTGACCTCAATTTGAGTAGAAAAGAATCAATTATGGATTTAAAATGATAAAAAAAAAGAAGAAGAATAACTGCATTTATGTCAATTTTACTGTTAACCCTTTAATGCCCTGCTCAACTGTTTGGTTGATCTCATTTTGAGTCTCTAATTGTTAATGAAAAATGTGACTGAACCTGTTTATAATATGACCCAGCGGCAGCATGTATATGCTAAATAGTAAGGGGTCAAAGACAGCGCCCTGGGGACACCACAGCTCAAAGGTGCTATTCTCAATAGGTTGAGAAAATGTAATTAATATTGTCTATTTGTCTGAAATACTAAATTCCATTGTGCAATAATTGATTTATATAAGTGAAATAAGCATTTTTTGTTGTACTGTTTAGAAACCTGCTGGACTAAACAACTAGTTAACTAGTTTACAGTAAATTTAGTGTCTACGATATAGACTTAAATTCTTGCCAAAAGTCCGCACACGAGCGCAACATCATTCTTCAGCAAAGAGCGTGTGATTCTCGACAAGGCGTGATTTGTGAGACAGCAGACTTGTGACACCAATTTTATTTGATTCTTCCTCTGTATAGGGCATCAACAGTTCTTTTTTTTAGCTGATTCTTCACAGATATTTTCCCATTCCTTATGTTTCTGAAGATAATGTTTTAGCTGTAAGAATTTATGAAAGGTGTCTACTGGCAAACTCAATTACTGAGAAAGTTGTTCAAATGATTGCTTAGTTTGACTTTTGAACATTTGTCATATATAAATTAATCCTTTGCTTGTCTATTTATCCGTTTATCATAGTAGATGGTTAAAAGTCTAGATTTTTTAATGGATGGCTCATAGAAATATATGGTCCAACTCAAGGTGCCTCCACTCGTCCAGTCGTCCACAGTCAGGTCAACTGTGGTAAACTTTTGAACTGAGTCACAGCAACAACTGCTGTTGTAACGGGTGAACTACAAAGGACCTGTGTGTGCAAAAAAACCTAAGATGCTCGTGTACAAGTAGCACATCTCTTATGCGGTAAATTTGTGCCAAAAGTCAAGTGTTTGTGCCAGAAGTCATGTGTGGTTTTTCGTTTTGTGCAGTAGGATACATTTTCTTATACTTGTAAATGCACATTTGTACTTGTACCTTGTAGGACATGCTGCAGATCTCTGTAGCACATTTTGTGTTTGCAAAAAGAAAACATTTGTTTGTCAATCATGTTTTTCCTTCGCAAATCACACTGTCTTTGCTCGCAAATTACACTGTCTTTGCTCGCAAATCGTGTTGCGTTTGTGTGCTGACTTTTTCCAGGAATTTAACTCCATACTACGATATTAAATTAATAAATGCGTAATAAAAGAAATAATGTATCCAGAGGTGAGGTCATTAAAGGGTTAAATCAAATATGATTTTTAGAATAAAAAGAGGTTAATGTTTCGCTTTTGTCCGACCTTGTGGGAATCTCTGGGATAAACGAATTGTTACCCATAATTCATGTCCACCCCTTAGCGAGTTTGTGATTCATGTCAGTTCGACCTGCCAGCTAGAAGTAAAATCACCAGGGCTGATTTGACAAAGTGCATTCCCCTTTATAACTTTTCTTGATAAAAACCTGGAGTTCCTATTAACGGGATATTTTTCTCGTGCATTTACTTCTCGCCAATTTTCTCTCCGTCTCTCTCAGGCTACAGGGAGCAAGCAGAGCAGCTCTTTTCTGGGTTTTGTGAATGCCAGGAAAATGACATTAAATTTAGCTGTATTGTTCTGTGGGTGGAAACAGAACAGACATATTCGGTCTTAGGGCTTGGGTACCCTGTACAGTGCCAGAAACAGACTGTTGTGAACAGAAGGGAAGAAAAAGTGTGAAAATTTGTCATAAATGAGGAGAAGTTTGAGAGAACTTTGACTCTTGGAGGCACACGGTAGAGAGCCATGAAACAAAGCAGACTCCCGGAAAAAACCCCGGATGGCTGGCAACCTTCAAAATTCCAAAAATGTTTTGGTAAGGTCTCTATGATTTTATTATACAGAATAATGTAACACAGGACTTATTTTATTATGCTGAGCTGTCAACCCAGTGATTCCGGTCCTATACACTGTATGCAGACCCACAGAACCCACAGGAGTACGTGAAAAATCCATGGTGTTTCTGTCTCCACACATTTTATCATATGTAAGGGCTATGACCTCATGGGGACAGTTGACATGGGAACTCTTTATGACACACCATCTGTTGAGGCCACACACTGATTAGCAGCATGTGGCTATTAAATATATATGTTTGCAGTCGTATGAGCTGTGCCAGTTTGACATCAACAGCCTTGTTTGCCCACCTAGTGAGTGGGAGAACTGGTATGAGCCCCTTACTGGGGCTTTCCACTGGAGACTCATATCTTCAGCTTTGAAGGAGAGGAGGCTCGTAGTTATAGTCTGTCCATGAAATCCAGCAATATATGTGGGAGCAGCTGGTGTGCCCCCTAGTTTAATTCCTCCACCATGCACACATGTTAACAGAACAAATCCTGAAGTCTTGCAGGATATTTGCGAGTCCCGGCGGATATTCACTTGTTTTCTTAGAGGAAAGAAGAAATAATAATAAGGCTTTCTTCAGAATTTGAATCAGTAGAAACTGGACTTCTGTTACAGTTAGTAATTAGGTCATATGTTTACAGTTAAAGAACTGGGTGCTCATCCAACATCCAAGGAGAACCTAGGATTTGGATTTGATAAGTTCCCAACTTAATGGCACCTTGCCCACTGTTTGCTGTGATACCTACAACTTTATAGGCACTGGAGAGGGATTGGCACACAAACCCTCTCCTTCCCAACTCAATGCGCTCACACCGGTCACACCTATAATTGGCCTCCTTCGAGCTCCCGTAAGAACCCTAAGTTCTAGGAGGGGGATCTGTCTGGTGAGCTACGTTATGCACCATGTCTAACGTAGCTCACCATGAGTGTTGTGACTGTAACCATTTCCTGGAACTTCATTTGCTTCCCTTCGAAAACTTTAAGCTCCAAGTCTCGTGCAGTTGCTAGGAAGCCAGAGGCGGTGGTCCTGGAACGGTTTATTAGGATGTATTCCATGGTTCCATTCTTGAGGCACAGAGGGTAAGCTTTTGACTCTTCCTTCCTCCAGCAGAATATTTAGGCTTGTGACTCTGCCTTCCTCCAGCAGAATATTTAGGCTTGTGACTCTGCCTTCCTCCAGCAAAATATTTAGGCTTTTGACTCTGCCTTCCTCCAGCAGAATATTTAGGCTTGTGACTCTGCCTTCCTCCAGCAGAATATTTAGGCTGGTGACTCTGCCTTCTCCCGGCAGAATAAGTTATAGGGATAGGGAAGGGAAAATATTCTCTTCGCCCCACTTGTTTCTGAGGTCTTTCCTTATGTTATGTCTGGCGAATGTTGTATGAAGGATGCAAAGTAGCCTGATTTGGTTTATTGGCCCCCATTGTACGAATATAATGGGGCTTCTGGAATTGGGTGGCAAGATTTCGGCACGAGAGTTCCGCCTGAGCGTGCTGGTAGCGTCTCTTTTATAACATATCTCTCTGTAATAAATCCATATGTTTAAGAAGGACAACTAAGACTCCTCAAGTTACTTCCTTTTCCTCCATTGGTCAGAAGACAAGGTGGGCTTGATACATCTACTTGGTTAAGCCCAGGATCTACGTTTTGCAAGGTGGTCTAAAGGTTATGATGGCCGACCCCAATGCTGATGAACAGGTTTTATATGTTGAGGAGGATTTTGCTACTTATTGGGTATATTCAAACCATCTGATTAGGCCTAAATGTGTGACCAAAGCAGAAATGTTGCATAATACAGTATATTTATTGAAACCATAGTCTCCATAGCCTGACATTGTACACCTCTAATGTATTTGTAACTAATGCCCCACTATGTATTTGTACTTTGCATTTCAACATGGACTCAATTTGGCAGTTTAAAGCTCTCCCAGGGCATTGGAGCAAGGATGATTGTCCCAGTTCATCAAATATCAGAGATGGACACAAATGTATAATTTCTTATTACACAAATGCGATGTTTGGTGGTATTTCAGTGTTTATTACTGCTGCCAGACAGCTTCCTTTCCCTCCTCGGTTCTCTCTGTTGTGAATCATATTGGTGATTTTTATAGCACATTATTTGTCTTTTCCTTACCGTCAGAAAGTGACAATGCAACAAAAGAAGAAAATAACTTTGTAGCAACTCTCTCCCTGCAGATATATGGCCAACAAAGTGAAGAATAATGACTGTAAAAGGTAACAAATAAGACGCCAGGAGCCCATTTTGTCATAAAGGCTTCACTAATAAATCAGTGCCTTTAGTGTTTGTTTTCATAAACATGGTATATTTACGGTTTTATGTATGTTATCACGTTCGCATCAATGAGTGTCGTAGACAGGCCTCGCTAGCTAGCCATGACTTCTGATAGCATAGCATCCTATTTGGTAAACGAGAGCCGTGTGAATTTTATGCCAGTGAGCTGAACCACCACAGGCTTTAAATCTAGTTATCAAAACACTGAATTCTATTTTATATCTCCAGGATTCATGCTCAGAATATCATCATACTATTATCATACACTTGTCTCTCTCTCTCTCCCTCTCTATCGCTCTCTCTCATCTCTTTTAATTAAAGGTGTCGTAACAGGTTATGCGTACTTAGGTTAGACGTGAAGATGAATTGTTCAAGGGGGTTAAGCATTTTGGAAACAGGTTTCTACTGCTAAGTCTCAGCTTTTTTTGGCAATGAAACAAACACTGCTTTGGTATTTCAGCACAGTCTCATCTGACTCGTGTTACTTCCTTGTCTTTGAAAATATAACTATTATTACCATGTCTGCAGTTTGTTCTCATCCGTGGCTTTTATTTTCTGTTCTCTAAATACATTTGCATCATGCATATAGCATCTCAACCATTAAATGTTCTGCTCAACTGTTTGGTTAAGCTCTTTTTTAGTCTCTATTTTGGATAAAAAAAAAATGTAACTGAACGTGTTTTTAATATGACCCAGTGGCAGCTGGTGTATATGCTAAATAGTAAGGGACCAAGGATGGGGCCCTGAGGGACACCCAAGGTCAAAGGTGCCACCGAGGGGGAGGCATTATCCATGGCTAGTGAAAAAGTCCTATTTCATAAGATTTTTTTATTGCATATTAAAGTTAAAGCATGTTAATGTGAACTCACATCCCTTTTTTACATGAAGCAATAAACATGAAGCTCTTTCTAAAGACAAGTAACAACAGCGAAGAAGTGTAGAAGGGAGTGAACAAGGGAGTGTCATTTTCAATATCCATAACAGCACAGATAATTGACATGAAGATCTCAAAAACCCTAGATTGAGATCATTCCGAGTCCTAAAAAAATGCCTCCCATAAAAGCGTGACCTCTGTGTGTCCCGCTTTGATTGTGACCCCCCCCGAATTTTGGTTTGCAAGACCTCCCTGCTGGAGTCTGAGAGTTCATCACTGTTGAAGCTGCTGACAGTGGGGGCCCACAGGTGAAGAGATGGTATCGAAATGGCTGCAGGAATCCGGAGAAACAAAACAAAACAAAGAAAGAAATACATGAAACAAGATGAAGCTACAAATTTCTGCTTAAAGTGCTGGAATGTGTAAATATAAGTCTAAAAGTTGAATTACTTGCATGATCCAACTCAGACTCCTTGACAGCCTGAGATAGAGAGAAGAGAAGTTCAGCTAAGCTGAATTTCCAGCGACGGTCTTTCTTATCGTTAAATGATGTCTCGTTAAAACCGTTCTCTGCTCTCTGCTTTCACCTCTGAACAACAGCGGCGGTAAACTCAGCAGTTGATGGCCGTTTAAGTTGGAATCTATAATCCAATATCAATTTATGTTTGGGACAATTAGCTCATTCTAATGACATCTGTTGATAAATTTAACTCAGAAAAAAACCATAGCTTGTGAGGAAACATAGCAAGTTAAGAAAATGGTGACAGAAAAGTAAAGAAGAATAAAAATAATCTGCGTATTTATTGTTTCAATTATTGCTGAAGTATTTATTTTCACACCTTGAGGTCAGACCCTGAATAAAAGGACAATGCACCGCCAGCGACTTATAGCCTGATAGCCATGATGTAACTAATTACTGTAAATTCTGGTGTGTCATATTCATGAACTCCATCATCAACACCTCCACAAACCCGACATATGAACACAGAGCTGTCAGTCAGCTGTTATCACTTTGGACAGTATGGATTTGACGTTTACACAGACCAGGAGAGACTGAGAGTAGAAAACAAAGGTGCAGCTTCTACAGCCAGTGGTTTACGGTCTTGATCAGTGCCTTTGTGTTTGGGGCAAATTTACACCCTCAACTAATCTGTCACACTCCATCGCCTTTGCTGCATAGCCTGAAGCCTCGCTCAGTTAACATTGCAGTTCAGTGCAGCTCAGTGTTGGAATGAATTGTTGGAATCTTGTGCTTGTTCGAACTGAAATGCTGCGTGGAGTCGACCTTAAAAGAATGTTACTCAAATAACGAAAGAGGATGTGGCGTGCTGCAGGTCCAGGTCAGTCCACTGGACTCTTGGACAAGTCCAATCTCTGACAGAAATCTCTCTGCTGATCCGCTGCTTCCTGCTCGTTCATTTCAATCAGAGAAGACAGAGACTGGAGAAAAAGATGAATGATTATATACAACAGATTATGTGTGATAGTTAGTTTATCTTTGGCGTACAGACTCTTCAGGGGGATTGTGATCGAAAGGGTCCCTGAGCAGCAGGGCCCAGTTGAATCAGAATACTGGTGGCGGTGGCTGATGACTCTGCTGTGGCTGATGGATCTGCGAGGACTAGGTGGAGATGGGGAGGTGGAGGGTGCGTGTGAGAGGTGAGGATGATAGTATGAATAGCGTGAGTGTCCAAGAGGATAGTCCTTCTGCCAACTAACTAACTTTATTTATTTATATAGCGCTTTTCAAAACTTTGTCACAAAGTTCCCTATAATAAAACATGAGACAAATAAAGCAATGAAACCACGTTTAAAAAAAAAACAGTGAATAAAAAAGAAAAATACAAGGACTAAAACAGAGAAATAGGGATACAATGGTAAGAAATAACGGGAGATGTAAATACATTGATTTAATGTTTAATAAAAATCTAATGAAATAAGATCAATGATAGAAAACAGTAAAACCAGGATAATAAGAATAGAATAAATAGTTAACAGCTATACAGCTCAAGTAATAACAGGGAAAGCCTTTCCCATTAAAGTAGGTTTTCAGGCGAGACTTAAACAATGACAGTTCACAATCGATTGATAATTTATCAGTATCTGTTGCTTCATTTGTGAAGGGAAGAATTTCCTTTGGTGTGCAGCAGGTAGAAGCTGAGGGCACCGTTTGTATAAACTTTATTCTGATAAAAACAAATGTGCAGTTAACATTACATGTCTGAATACGCACACAGACGCTGTCAAAACAGATTATACCCTTAAGTCAAAAGCTGACAAAAGAATGCTCCGGTTCTTTACGCGTTCTCACTTTAACCATTTCTTTTTCAAATCCGCTGCTCTTTCTGCCAACTTCTGTTCGCTGACATTGTACTGCAATGAAAGGATGTTAGCTTTCAATATCGTCCTGCTTCTTTGACAGGATGTGTAACATGCTCCCGTTCCATGATTGACAGTTTCCAACCTCAGCTGTAGCGCTGCTCAGACTCCCCTGTGGCTGACGGGACCTACGATGCACTCAAACCTGGGATCAGGTGGCTCTTGTGAATATCCACAGCCTTCCATGATGAAACGGATGCATACGGAGGCATACGCAGCTAAAACACATGATGGCTAGAGTGAGCTGTCGCTAAAATGAGCGAGGCTGTACATCTCCACGCAGGTGGATGTCTTCATGGGGCCCCTGTGTGATATGGAACATTACGTTTATCATAGATTGCCCCCCCCCCAAAATAAAAGGGGCAGGAGGCGACTTAATTACCTCTCGCAAAACTGCCCCACTTAATTTCTGCAGTCAATCGATTACTCAGTGTGCAATGAAGTACAACGCGGCCCTCAGTAGAAAAACGTCCACCTACATTACTTTTCTGAGCTCCTCAGAGTGGGAAGCTAATGATCTTTAAAATATCAAAGCAGGCAATATTTCACTACATCCATCCATGTCAATATCCATCGCTCATTTAATCGTTCATCCACGGCTATCTCGGTATCGCTGTCTGTTGAGAGAGGTGGGCGGGGGGAAGGGGGGGCACATTATCTATGCCAGAGTGTTTCTGTATTAGGGATTATCCCTGACAGATAGTTTCCCTTCCAGGCACCATTAACTTGGCCTCATCCCATTTGGTATTTCCAACACCTGCAACCACCTTCCTCTGGGCGCACAAATTATTACCATTGTATTTTTTCTCGGGTATATAAATTAATCATGGGGATCACAAGCGACTGCTTTAAATTTCCGGACTGTGACCAAGAAACACATTTTCCCCGAGGATGCCGGGGACCCATGCATCATTAAAACAGAATCCTGCTCTCTGACGGAGGAACATCATCAGCTCCCGCACGTATTTCTCCTGGTGAAACCGCGGCCCCCTCGCGTTCCCACACTGTGCATAATAGCTGCTGTCTAGAGGTAAAATGCAATCAGGAGTCTGACTCGGAATTCTTAATGAACGAAATGGAATGATGTTGATCAGAAAGCAAAAATGGACAGCTGACTGCAGTGGAAAGAAAAAAACATCGATAGCCGTGTAGACCTCATAGGCTAATGACTCAAGGCTGCAGGGGCTTGTTAGACAACCTCTGCAATGGGCTGTAATGGTTCCCATATCCTCACAATCCACTAAATAGCAAAGGCTGTAATGCCTTATCGACCATTCTAACATTGGCGAGCGATCTGTCTTCATTCGCATGCATGAATGAATTGTGTGGGTATTAATAGAGATATTATGGCATTACCTGGGAGTTATAGGTCAAACGCTGCATTTAGATCCACCTCATTAAAAGCCGGCAAATAATTTAAACCCAGACCTGTCAAGGCGCAACGGCTGAATCAGTTTCCATCAATATAAAGAGCATTTTTTCTAGGAACTTACTGACTTTACATCCAATTCCTGAGATGAGATGCAGGTTATGTGTTTTGGGTTTAATCTGACTTCTTCTGAGTTCGACACGCACTGTGCTCGATAACAGCATCTGAATTTCAAATCATATTGATTATGAATTACTTACAGGCGTTGGCCCATAATAGTATTGATTGCAGACAAAATGTGTGTAAAATAGTTCACATCATTTGAAAGTTTCTAAGATCTCAATAAAAGCATATGTCTGCTTGACTGCTCCGCTCTGATTTTTCATACGCATTTTTCCCATTCTCATACACACACGCACACACACACACACACACACACACACATGTATATTAAAACATGTACAACAAACCATGTTCATTTATGTTCATGATTTTTTTTATTGTTTTGACCGAAGAGATGAAGGCTGAAGCTAAAGCTTCTAAAATGACACCTTTTTTTATTAATGTCTTTTTATATAAAAACACACACTACACACTCTATAAATAAATATACTCGTACACTGAGAATCTTGCCAGCCTATTGAGAGAAGGCAACATTTGATCGGTCGGTCCCTCGCTGCACCAAACGACGCGTCTTCGATGGAGAGACGGATAAAGTTCCTGCATTGGTTTTTTGTCCAGAACAGGAGAATATATCAATCCAGTGAGTCTCATCAGGAAAGACATCAACCAAGTCTCCTCCTATCGATCCCTCCATTCATATGTGATTGAGACTCGCATCAACCGTATAGACCGGATGACAAACAAAAAGGCAGAAGGTTAAAAAAGCAAAAACCAAATCAATAATGATGACTGACAAGATGAAGTGTGGATGATCAGTTTAAGAATAAATGATAGAGAGCAGACTAAATCTCTCTCTCTCTCTCTCTCTCTCTCTCTCTCTCTCTCTCTCTCTCGGCGCAGCTTCTGCTTTTATTCAACTCCTCGTACCTCCATGATTAGTGAATTGTGTTTTTGTTTTTTCCTCCAGCGATGTATTACTGAGACGGAGACGGAAAAAGAAAGAGAGAAGCAGGAGGAAACATGTTTTCAAACAGCGCTTTTTATGGGAGCTCATAAAAGTTTTCTCGTACAAAAACCCCGGCATTAAAATGACTAAGTCCGAAAAACCGCAGCGTCTAGGTTGTTAATGGCTGAGTACATTAAGGCCAGTCCATTAATACCAACTATTTCCAAGTTGCCCTTTCAGTCTATTTTGTTCTTTTACCCAGAATTGCCTATCAACATGAAAAATATTATGTTCCTGGAAAAGGGAAACTTGTATTTCTTGACTGAATTGATGGCACCTTGGGGAGGGTGCTAATTTACATTAAGTGATTGAAGCAGTAATCATTTGGTTCCACAGGAAGTACCGAACGAGACGGTGCAGCAGAACTTCCTGTATTTTCTCTTTTTCGAATGAAAACATTACCAGTTATACAATATTTGCTAGTAGCACATCGGGAAGATTTCAGGCTTTGGTCCTACAGATCTTAAAACTGCAATGATAGGTTGTTTTCTTTGGTGACATAGAAACACAAATCCTTACCCTTTTCCTCATGACCCTTTTCCTCATTACAGATAATGAATGAATGAATGTATTTCAAATGAAGTAAGTAAGCAGCTGTATCCCCACAACCAGCCAACTGTCTTAAAGTTAAAGCTAAGGGTTGGACCCAGGAGCAGATCCAGAGACAAACTCTGGAGTTTTAAAGTGAGCTTGAATGAATGAAAGCTGGTGGGCTTGTGGAGGAAGTGGTGGAGGCGGGCTGCAGGCTGATGGTGGTTCTGATCTGGTTGAGCTTCAGCGGTCTGAGGAGTTGGAGGAGGTGGAGCGTGAGCAGTAGAGACAAGGGAAGTGGAAGGCACAGGGTTCCTGAGCAAAAAGAAAAAAAAACAGTAAGGAGGTGCACTAGAAAAGAAAAATCAAGTAGTAAGACTTTAAAGTCCCAAAATAGCAGAATACACGAGAACTAAGTCATTGTCCCTGCCCCAAACCCCTGCGTTGTACAACTGATGCCCCTGATTGAACAAATTAAATATAAACTTATGTCCAAAATAACAATTTCCCGCTAGTGAGTGTATTATGAACTATTAGATTATATTATAAACTATTAGGTACAATTATGAACTACAAGAGTATAATATTAACTATTAGAGTATATGTACATATACAAGGTAAATCTACTTGAGTCGACTCATATGCACCCAATTTGGATTAAATTGGACCAACGGTTAGGAAGGTACGTGTGAAATACAGTGTTTTTGTTGTAAAAAAAAAAAAGAAGCTGCTCCTAGTGAGTAAAACATGAACAATTAGATTATAATATGATATATATACAAGATCAATCTGCTGGAGTCCATTCATATGCACCAAATTTGGCTAACAGTTGAGAAATTATGGCCTGAAAGCTTTATGAGATAAAACTCCCCCTAGTGATAGAAAAATGACTTTTCCGAAAATCAATCCAGTTCTTCCTCGCACTTAGGTTTATGTTGGTAGGAAATTTGAAAAATGATCCATTTAAAAAAATGTAGTTAGTTAGTTTAGTTAGTATGGAGGCTCTACGGTGGTGTCGATGAAGATTCCATATATACTGCTGATCGATGTGGCTATGGTTGCCTTTGTTCCTTTGGTGTTCCTTTGGGGCTGGAGCTGTGGGCCTCAGTGGGCTGAACAGAGAGGCTGAAGTGGAAGGTACAGGAGACAAGCGGCTACAGAGTATTTGAGAGATACTCAGAGAATGTGTTGGACTTTTCGGTAGTTTCATAACTCAGACATCAATGGAGAAATCTGCATGAATTTTCCCTAAACCTTGGGTAGGAAAAACTTCCAATGTACATAAATTAACCATAATTAATTAACTTAAAGTAAAATATCACTATTAACAATATTATTTAATGACTTTTCTTTCGAATTGTTCCAATTTTACTCTTTTATATGAATAAATATTGGCTTGCGGCCTAATCTGCATAAACATAACCACTTCATGCAGAGATAATGGAAGCCTCTAGCAACAGACGCGTCTGAATGCAGAATGCTGCAGAAGAAGAAGTGTATTATTGTTACTCGTAATGTTACTCGACTCGGGTCACATGATGACAGCTTTGTTTTTCTCGGCTGTAAATCAATGGCAGCAGTTCCCGGCATTGTGATCCACGGAAGACATGCCGCTGACTGTCTGCATGTTTTGTAGTGAATTCGTCTCTCCGCAGACTTTTTTCTCTGCTTTAGTTCAGTCCGTCTGTCCGTCTGTCTTCAGTAAAACGCCCTGTGATTCATAGTGAACACTTAATACGCAGCACATTCGGTCAGAGTAAATATGTTGAACCAATGGTTTTACAGAGCTTCACACCTACTTCTGCTGATGCCAGCATCCATTTTTCATTTCTTGAATTTCTCCAAGCAGAGTGGCAGCGGCGTCTGCACGAAACACCAGCTCCTCGGAACTTCAGCGTGGGACCGCCACACTTCTGTCTTTGGTGGTGTTAAATATTAATGCATAACTTTCTAAGCTGTTTGTCTCCCAAGAAAGCTGGTTGTAGACATCATCTCCTCATAAATGTACCCTCCTTTCTCTTTCAGCGCCGAGCGGAAGAGAGTTTGCCCAGGAAAGATTCCCCACTCTCTGGCAGCTGGATGGGAAGAAGGAGAATCTTTGACCTTGGAAAATGAAGATGTTTTTGCCATGGAAACTGTTAATCCTTCTGTCACTCAAAGAGTGCCTGGCTGGTACGACGCCGCTCACAGGGAGGGTTTCCTCTCTTTCTCCTGCATGATTAGTTCATCGTCTCATTTGGGAGGAAATGATCACATTCTGAGAAGGCATCTTCATTTTAGAAGCTGTTGGGCCGCCAGATTGTAAAATAATATCTGTAGATTTTCCATTTAGTTACGACAAAATGAGAACCCGACATTTGAATTAAGTGACGTTGTATTTATTTAGCAATGCATTTACTTATTCAAATTATATTATATTATATTATATTATATCAAATTATGAGATACTACATTAAATTATAACATAATATATTATATGATATCATATTTTATTATAACATAATATATTATATTATATCACATTAAATTATATATCATATTATTTTATATTACATTACATTACATTATAACATAATTTATTAGATTATATTATATAATATCATATTATATACAATTTTATTCTATTCTATTAAATTACATTCATAAAATTACATATATTACATTATATTATATTACAACATATTTTTTTTATGGTGATCTAGAATGTATATTTCATATTTTGCTCTAAAAGCTCATATTTTACAAACTTCCTGGAGCTTTTTTATCCTCTTTTTTTTAATTTAATTTAATTTTCTTTTACAAAATATGCTAGGGAAATAATCCCACATTTAATTTGGAGAGCTCAACTGGTGGGTTCACTCGTACAACGCTGGGGATTGGGGACTTTCGGGGGATTTACCCTTGCTGTCGGGGACGGCATCATAGTCCTAATTGTTTTTGTCACCACCTTTGCCTCCTTGCTGCCGTTCAATGGATGTATTCACATCAACGTAAAGGACTCATGGAAGCATGTGGGCGCGGCGGCTGCACCGTTTCATACAGACAAATGTATCTTTGTACTGCATTGGAGTATAAATAAGTTTTAAGAGATTTCATATCAGTGATCACGTGTGGCAGATACGCTGTTCTCAACCTTTAGACAACAGTTTACAAGCCATCAAACCAATAAATATAAATGTATATAATGAGTAGGGTAGGCTGCAGCGCTACAAATGCATCCATTTTCATTGATTTTGCTTTTACCTCACGTCAGCAGTTTCATATTGATATTTCTATGCAGCCAGCAAACACCAGACGAAAAGAGAGGTTATGCGAAACGACAGAATGTGCTGTATTCTACATACGTATATACATATATATGTAACCGCTACTGAGCTCACATTTGTATGCATCCGCAGGAAAAGTCATTAGTTACAATTTGCATCCTTGTATGTGTGTGTATATGTGTGTGTGTTCCTGTGTGCAAGTGGGTACTCCAGTTGTTTACAGTGTTTACAACGCAAGCCCGTTCTCTACATGAACAAAAACCATTAGATCGTTTCCCCGAGTGCAATAGCCCAGCGATTAAAGGTTCATTAATTTACTTAATTTAAAGGACATTGCAACCAGGATAAAAAAAAAATCCAGCACCTCCCTCAGAGGCTGCAGAAACAAGCCCTTACCTGAGGCAAAGACTCCCACTCTCATTAGGATGATGATGATGATTATGCGGGAGGGAGCACTCTTTGTCCTACTCAAGGTTAGGCATATGCAAAAAAAAAAAGGAAAAAAAGTGCATCTCCTTTAAAGTGCATCAAAAGAGTGCAGCTAGATGCTTGACACACATTGACAGATGGGAGGGAGACTACAGGCGAGTCTTCCAGTCTCTATTGAAGAAATGTTACATTTCAAGGGAGTAATTAGTGAAACATGGGTTAATTACTCCGATGCATTGATTGTTTGGCTGGAGCTCACCAAAAACGGCAAACCTTTCTGAGCAGAGACCCACGCAAACAAAATGCACATAGAAAAGAGCTTTGACGACTCTCTAGTGATTCGATTTTACCCCCGAGCAAGGCAATACTCTGATGCGGTAAGTCTCACATCAAAACCTTAACCAAGTTACCCTCGTATTAGGATCCTAATGAAATAAAGAGGCTCAATTAGACAGACGGGTTGCTTGTCAATTTTTCTAATCATTCTTGACGTGTCATATTGCTTGGACCGGTTCTTTCTGTGTTTTTAATTTCATTAAGTTCAGAGTAGAAGATTAAACACTCACTGAAACAGCTTTGTAATACCATACCTACAAAATGGTAATATCTGTTACAACAAGTAATATCACTGTGAAGCAGTAATTTAGCAGTTCTATCTGTTCTAGCTCAGTAACCATAACAAGATCAAGTAGGCCCCTCAAGACCTTGATATTTCCAAATGTTGTAAGAGTGATACTGAGAAAGTTTTTTTTAATTTTTTATGAATAACTCCAAATTTGATATGGAATTGAAAACTATGTTTACATGCTGTGAAATGAGAAGAAATCATTAGTGTGAATTATTAACTACCTATCGTAGTAACCAATCCCAGCATCGGGTACCACCATCTACACTGTCACGTAACCACAGCAACCATAACACCGCCTATTCTTTCAGGTAACCATAGAAACCATAACACAATCTTTACTGTTGGGTAACCATGGCAACTGTAACTACATCTCGGCCTCAGATACCCAAACCTTCCATAACGCCATCTATACTGTCAGGGAAGAATAGAAATCATGACATCATCTATCTTGTCGGTAACAATTACAAACGTTTCAATGTCGGTAAGAGGTGTAACCATCAAATCATTTAAATTATCTAGTGTCTAGTAACTGTAGCAACCATAACACCATTTAGGAGGATTTGGATTTGATTACCAGGCATTGTCGATGGTGTTATGAAGGATTAGTTACCAGACAGTGTAGATGGTGTTATGAAGGGTTTGGTTACCAGACAGTATAGATGGTGTTATGAAGGGCTTGGTTACCAGACATTATAGAGGGTGTTTTGATGGGTTTGGTTACCAGACAGTATAGATGGTGTTATGAAGGGTGTGGTTACCAGACTGTGTAGATGGTGTTATGAAGGGTTTGGTTACCGTTACCAGACAGTGTTGATGGTGTTATGAAGGGTTTGGTTACCAGACAGAATAGATGGTGTTATGAAGGGTTTGGTTACCAGACAGAATAGATGGTGTTATGAAGGGTTTGGTTACCAGACAGTGTGGATGGTGCTATGAAGGGTTTGGTTACCAGACAGTATAGATGATGTTATGAAGGGTTTGATTACCAGACAGTGTGGATGGTGTTATGAAGGATTTGGTTACCAGACAGTGAGGATGGTGTTATGAAGGGTTCAGTTACCAGACAGTGTAGATGGTGTTATGAAGGGTTTGGTTACCAGACAGTGTGGATGGTGTTATGAAGGGTTTGGTTACCGTTACCAGACAGTGTTGATGGTGTTATGAAGGGTTTGGTTACCAGACAGTATAGATGATGTTATGAAGGGTTTGGTTACCGTTACCTGACAGTGTGGATGGTGTTATGAAGGATTTGGTTACCAGACAGTGAGGATGGTGTTATGAAGGATTTGGTTACCAGACAGTGAGGATGGTGTTATGAAGGATTTGGTTACCAGACAGTGAGGATGGTGTTATGAAGGGTTTGGTTACCGTTACCTGACAGTATAGATGGGTTTTATGAAGGGTTCAGTTACCAGACAGTGTAGATGGTGTTAAAAAAAAATAAAATACATAATTTAAATCCTCAGTATGGGACATAGTCCCCCCTCCTCATTCGATAATATTTAAATTTTCACTTTTTTCTCTCCTTTCCCTAAGTTACACTTCTGGACACTAGATACCTCATACTTTACTTGTAAGTTCATTTTCAGTGCACGTACAATCGAGGCTTCAGGTTTCCATGTCATACTCTGTTATTATGATGAATACACAAGCCAGGATTTCCCTTCGAAGCATTTGGGGATGTCACAAATCACACTCAAAGGCCCCTGCTCAATGAACACAGAAAGAAATTACACTTGCAGCGATGAATTTGAAAAGAGAACGGTGCCAGCCTCTGCACATACATCATTATACACAGGGAAGCTCAAATACTCAAATCTAGGAACAAGGAGAAAATAACTTTGATGACTGGAGGGGGCTGTCTTAATCACAGGTTTCCATTAATAAAGCTTAATTAGCCAGCTAGCACTGATATAAACTGACAATATGCTGCGTGACAATGGCAAACTTGACAAATGTAGCCTTAATAATTAAGGAGAGTGGGTTTTAGTGAGCTGTCAGTCAGGTTATTTCCAACCATGGAAATAACTTCGGAGATCTATGCCTATGCTGCCGTCCCTGACAGCAAGGGTTTATCCCCGAAAAGCCCCCGAACACCTGTGTTGTGCAGCAACCCGCCTGATTGAACTCTTCAAATTAAATGCGACTTTATGTACGGAAAAAATGTTTTTTGCAACAAAAAAAAAACTCCTCCTGGTGAATAAATGTGAACCATTGGAGTAAATTACGATACAAACAAGATGGATATCCTTAAATTGATTAATGTGCATCAAATTTGGACCAATTTGGATCACCTGCAAGGAAGTTGTGTCTGAAAAACAATGTTTGCAGTAGAAAATTTACCCCAGTTGATAAAAAATGAACTTTTCGAGTAAAATACTATAAACACAAGAAGAAGAAGCACCTCAATTTGATGCATATCCACCATATCTTGACATGTCTAAAAAACAGTTTTTTTTGTTTTAGCGATAAACCTCCCCGTAGTTTCAGGAATATACATCCCACCTTTCCCAAAAATCAATGCACTTCTTCCTGTCACTAAGGTCTATGTGATTATGAAGATCTGAAGATGATCCATGGAATACTTTTTGAGTTATTTCTGCAAGACAGTGTTTTTTCGTAAAAAAGTTCTACCCGTGAGTAAAAAAGGAACTATTATAGAAAAATATAGCATATATACAATATAAGTCTCCTCGAGTTGTTTCATATTCACTCATCTTTGAAGTTCATGTCTGAAAAAAGTTTTTGGTCAAAGTTCCCCATAGTTAGGGAACCATCAGACTGAAATATGGTGAAAACCAGATAGAGCTCCTTAAATTAATTAATGTACAACAAATGTGGACTAATGTAGATCAGTGGATAAAATATGAACTTTTGAGTAAAATATGATACATACACACTAGAGTAAAACACAACACAAGATTGATCTCCTTGACTTGATTCTGTGCACCAAATTTGGACTGAACTGGACTAATGTTTGGGAAATTATGGCTTGAAAACTTTTAGAGATAAAGATTCCCTTAGTGATAAAAATATGCAATATAAAACCAATCTTTCCCAATAAAGTCTATTCGGGTGTCTAATTTGAAAACGATCCATGATATAGTTTTTGAGTTTTGTAAAGAAAACAGTGTTTTTCATGAAAAAAAGCTCCACCTGCTGAGTAAAACATGAACTACTAGAATAAAGTAGGATATTTAAATGATTGATCGATTGGACTCAACTATATTATTCCCTCGACTTTTCGGGGTTATCACTATCACCTCACACTTGTTATTCACCCCAACAAAATTAATTAAAACGACAATAAATCGACGCTAATAAAATGATGCACGTAAGCATCCTCGTACGAGTGCTGAAACCCCCCACAACTCGACTTGTTGAAAGAAAATTCCAGTTAACGAGCGCCGTGCTACGGGGTTATCTGAAGTTAATTGCTCTCTCATCATAGTGCATTATCAGCCTTGTGACATGTGCGTAAGAGGCTTTATTAAATGCAGAATACACTCAAAAAGCCACATTGACAGCTAATTATATGGGTGTATAGTTTATGTACAGAGTCCTTGATTTTTTCTTTTTTTTTTGCATTAATTTACTGTCACTGCCTCAGCAACGCCGCGCAGCTAATGTGTTTTTTTGGTTTTTTTTGTCTTCATGCAGAAAACACAAAGCACGGACCGGTCTTCACCCAGGAGCCCAGTGACAGTATTTTCCCACTAAGCAACGATGATAAGCAGGTGTTTATCAACTGCAAAGCAAAAGGGAACCCAACTCCGGGTTATAGGTGGGTGTTTTCTCCTGCTTTAAGTGAGCGTGTGGCACAAAATGCTCTGCTCAGCTCTAAATTATAACCACGTTACTGCTTTTGCCTTTCAGTGTGGTCATTCATTTGAGGGTAGGAGGGTAATTACATTTTTAACCATGTGTGTCCTTGTGGGATATATTTCCTGGATTTTTTCCAAATGCTCCATTTTAAAGATGAAAAGGAAGTTTCCACCTCGCGGAATTAGCAGGTTTGGGAGCGAGGCGTAATGGAGAGACTTCTCAGCAACGTTATTGTTATTTTTCAATTTATCCACAGGTGGAGAGTGAATGGGAGAGAAATAGACCCGGAGTCCGATCCAAACTACAGCTTTGTGGAGGGGAACCTCTTGATCGATGATCCCCATGTCGTCAATCATGGAGGAGTGTATCAGTGCCTCGCCGCCAACACCTTTGGGACCATCGTCAGCAGGGAAGCAAAAGTGCAGTTTGCATGTGAGTAGATTATTAGTAGATTTTTGTTTTCTACTTGTTGGAATGCGTGTTTTGTTTTGATGTGATATCATGCGTGTCCACTGGACAGACGATTTACAATAAGATCGAACTAATGATCGTTTTCATTATCAGCTGGTTAATTAGTCATTGTTCTTAATCGGTCTATGAAGTGATTAAAAATGTTAATCAAGCTCCCAGGGCCCAGATATGATAAACTATTTAATCAGTAGGTGGGTTAACATGGAACCCTTTTATTCCGACTGAAATTGGAAGAAAAGCCTAATCAGAAAGAAAATGCCTCATGTAACATTCTCTCGATTGAGATTTCATTCCATTACCGTAAGTATAAGTCCTTCCTGAATGACCTTAGGAAAGGCAAATGCTGCATGTAAACGGCGGATTGGAATAATCCCCGGAATATTGGAATGATCCCAGCAGCACTACTCAGGTGTGCGATGCCGGCAATCTAGATCGCAGCCAAGAGTTTGATTTTAATACAAACTCTCCAAAAATAAATGGGAAAGTAAGAAAAATACACCCTACAGACGTGTCCAACAAAAACCGTAAGGAGCCGTGGTAGACCGCAGTTTGAACAAATTAATATTAATTGGAAAACTTTGAAGATGCTCCTGATTATAAGGATAAATCCCACGACAGCAAAAGTGGATCAGAACCCCCAACTTCACATTTTATGCAACAATAAATGAAGTAATTACAAGAGAAAGCCTCTGACCATCGGTGGATCCGGGTTTTCAGAATAAAAGCGTGTAGTGAGTTTTCTGCTTCATTGTTATATAGTTTACCACACAACACGGCCTTACTTGTAATAACTAATAAGTTAATGTTTCTTAACGTCGTAATGATGTAATGTTACTCAGAGTAAAACCACTCTGAGGTACCGACAATACCTTGTTGCGAACTCCTTTTCCTCTCTTCCTCCCTCCCTTGTGTCTCCAGTAGACTATAGGAGTAAACCTGAGCTATTATCAAGGTATTTATTCATTAAAAGCACAATTACCAAAAATAACGGCCCTTATCAGACAGACGGCCTTCTTCTGATAAATCTCATCATCCATTGGTCCATTTTGCTCTGTTCACACAGCTGTTGACAGCTGTACCGATCGATGCGTCGGGGCATGTACTCATAGTTTTTTCCGATTAGCTCATTGCTCATGCAAATAGTCATTAAGAAATATTCTTTTAGAATGATTGCATTCTGAAAGAAGAAAAGTCTCCATGTACTACTGATATTATTATAAAAACCATGCAAGTAGTTCAAGGAATTGCAGCATTGTCCAGTAATTGTTCTGCTTCATGCTGTGTTTTTCATTTGCTTTGCGTAACATACTAAGAAAGGTTTCTTAGCGACTAGCGCTGTTGATGAAGGAGAAATTTTAATCTCCAGGGGAAGTGGGGCCTTTCTGAGGTGAAATTTACGCAGGTTCTCTATGTCAAAAAAGGCCATTTATCCATTTATGTTCTAGCAGGGTCCCTCTCAACAGTAAAAAAAAACAATTTGTCATGATATGATTGATATTATTAGTGTTTTTTAATTGCAGCTGTTCTTTGTTGTTGATAACAGATGGAAGGCTGTATTTTCATTTCTGAGCTGGGTGTGGAACAGAGTGTTTTTCAGCCAATCAGGGATTATATCTTCACTGTGCTGCCTTGGTATCATGATGACCTACAACCCCAACAATAATGGCAATCAAACTGAATTAAGATTAATGAGAGGTATTATCACACCCTTGCTATATGTTTGTTTCTGTTTTACCTCTCAAATGCTCAAATCTAACTGAACTTAAACAACAATATAACAAAAAATATAGATTTAATATTTATTTTTTATTTCCTCTAATGAAGTACAGTGATATTAATATTCTAGCCTTACACGAATAATTTAAATAAAGTCAGGGATTGGACAGAATTGTTATCACCGCCATGTCTGGCGCTTTGGATCCTTCTTGTTAACGTTATATCTCCGAAACAATTCCATGGATCATTGTTAAATTGAATACCCATGGATATAAAAGAGATGTAGATGTTTTCTCCCTATAGATGTAGATGGAAGAGGAAGAACTCTATAGATTTTGGGAAAGGTTGGTTCTCTATTTCTGACACTTGGGGGAGCTTATGTTTCTAAAATTATTTGGGCTATAATTTCTGAATTCTTGGTCCAGTTTTTACTCGAAGGGATCTATCTTTTATATAGCATGTTTAGCTCTAATAGTTAACTTCTTACTCAAATAGCTCCCCCTAGGGGGACGAAAAGACAAGCCTGGTTTTATATAACAATATTTACCGTTGGATCTCCAACTTGAGCAGACTGATCCATAAAAAAAACATTGAAAGGGTTTCCATTCCAAATTATTTTTATATGAGTATAAGTGTCAAAATCCAAAGTCTGTGCTCAAAAAATGAGTTTCTGTGTTTCATATTACCGACATCACTCACCTCTGCCTGCACGCTCGCTCAGGTTGGCTCGGCATTACAGTGTGCGATTGTGTGCGAGAAGAGAAGACATATGCATCAATCATGTTTAATACCCTGTGGACATCTTCACTGACGTATGAGGTTACGTAGTGCCATTAATCAGCAATAATTCCTTTTAATTTGCATAGCACTGCAGGGTTCACTGATTTAGAGCCCTGGTGGCCCTTAAAGCTAACATTCCAAGATCTTTGAAACCTGACAAAATCACACATTAAATGTACATTTGAAAATGTTTGTGCCGAAGGTGTGCCGTTTAAATCGGCAATCGGCCAAGAAGCCTCACTAAGCGCACCCAGCATGAGTTACCACGGGTCCAAACATCTCACAAGTAAACCGGAAAAAACAAAACTTGCAAGTTAAAACAAAATAAGCTGTGAAGAACAGCCCCGAAAATGTTCGGCACAAGAAACCTAATCACACACTTCCAATTGAATCACCCCGACGCACATAGCAAGTTTCAAGATGCTAAAGTTGGCGGAGTGGCTAAAGCTAGCGATAGTAAAGAGCCAGCCACTAGCCCTGAAGTTCCAGAACAAAGCCAACATATAACGTATAAATGACTGAACGATGCTTACAAAGTTTTTATTTTAGCTTCTAAATGTAATACAATTGGTTTGAGAAACACACGAAGCAGGACGGAGGGTATATAGATTTCAACAGGTCAGAACACATGTACAATACCAACCGGCCATGCTTCCACTGTAATCCTTCAAAATCAGAGCATTTAAAATATATTACTCATAATAATTTTAAAACGTTACAGAAAAAAAATGGGTATTCGCCAAAATCGCTATCGACCAGTCAGACTTTATAAAAATCAGTGATTGGTCATCGGTGAATGGCCAAGAAAATTGCAATCGGTGTTTCCCTAGTTTGTGGTTTACAGTACAATACATTTCCAAATATTCATGGTTCTCGTCACTGTTGGTTTCGGGTTCAGGGAGATGTCAGTTGTAACACCCATAGAATACATAAAGAGGTCCTGTTTGGGAGGATTTTTAATCTGACGTATTCTGGAATGATCACTGCTGATATTTGCCTGATCCCTCCAGGGAAATAGTTGGTATTTCTAAGACTTTGGGATTGATATGTCTTCCCACTGTTTGTTCTCTCACACGAACGCGGTAGCATTTAATTGAAGGTGAAAATACTCCTCTCCAGCTCAAGCGGCGAGGTGCGCCCTCTACCCAATCCCCCGCTGTGATATTAAGGAGGAGACTCCCGGGTTTGACTTGAACGCACTGACCTCCAGGTAAAGTTATTGCAGCTATCAATTCCTGACGGGCTTTAATTCTACATCCAACAGTTCTGCAAAACTTCAGCAGGAAGTCAAGGAGCACGGTGTCGGTGAGAGAGGGTCAAGCTGTGGTTCTGCTGTGCGGACCTCCACCCCGTTATGGAGGTACGATAATCTTTCCTACCTGCTATGCAATGTTTACTGCAGCCTCCAGCTCGTACTTGCCTGAGAATTATCTATTGTTCTTCACTGTACTCAATTCCCCTTTGGCGTCGCCATTGCTTTTCTAACATCCGACCTTCATTTTCTGCCGCTCTCCTTTTCCAACACTGTTATACCTTTCTTGTCACTTCTCCAGTCAGACAAAGAACTTTCCGCGATGAGCCGCCGCTCTATCTGCCCAGACCCGTGCCTTCACATCTACCGCACATAGCCTCACGCTTATTAGCCCTGAGCTGACTTTTCTCCACCACATGATCTGTGACCATGCCGACTTATATAAAGTCTGCAGTAGTGCACTTCACCAACTGTCATTTTTTTTTTTTGATTTGAACAACTTATCTCTGGGTAATAAAGGTTGCCGGTGGCTGCTGTGGCCGAGGGAGCATTTATCCCCTGGCACAGCTGTGAGTGGGCTCGTGTGTCTGTGTGCTGCTGATTAGCAGAGCCTCAAAGTGGTCTGCACTCCTGCAGCCAGTCGGTGCCCACCAGCGCAATTTCACGCCAGCGTACCAGCCACTCTCTGCTCTCTGTTGCCAGCTGAATCCTGCGGCCACGTGGGATTCCACACTTTAGCAATTTTCCCCCCCTAGCTTTCCCTCCCTCTCCGTTTAAAAACCCTCCATCTTTTCACTTTTCCCCTTAAACAGAGAATAGTCACACATTTGATAGGATTTGCACTGCACCTTAACGCTAGCTTGAGGAGTTTTTGAAATTGAACAATATTGCAAAATGGTGCTTTTATTATTGCCACGAGATCCCGATCTTGTCCGCGCCTCTTTAATGCCTGTCGATGCACCACTCCAGGGGTACAATGGTGCACTTTATTAAATGAGAAATCATTTGAAGCTTCTTTGAGGAATCAATAGGTAAGAGGTGTGAAAGGAGTTTGGGAGTCAAATTGTGTCAGAGGACCTAAGATTACATGCCTGCTAGTCCTCTGTTGCTGTGAGACTGCTGCTCTTGAACAAACCCAGTCGCTGATAGTCCTTAATCATGAAAGGTCTGTCTGTTTCTGCCCTGACTGTACCTTCAATGATATTAATTCACTGTTTTCCCTGAAGGAAGCAGGTGAGAGTTTTTACCATCTGCCCAGTCAAAGGGACTGACTGCAAATGTCAAGTGTCTAATACAGGAGGCCGGCACTAATAGCCAAACGTCTGCAGGGACTGCAGACGTTTCTTCCCCTGCCCTCGATCTCTTGCTGTTTATTCATTTTATGCTGGTATTTTGAAATTTAAATGTTCTTTTCCACTCTTTGTTTGACAAAGAGCACAACTAAAAATTATATTTTCCCCAAAAACCCAGACCAAACAAAAAGTAGAAAATAATAAGTTGATGTCTTTTGTGAATATTTCCTTGATTTTACCGTGATAGTTTGTTCATGTTGGACAAAGAGAAGAAGTAGGATTTACCTGTATTGTTATCGTTAACAAATTATGTAGCAGGGTGCTGAATGATGACAAAAAGGTTCAGAAATAATAAAGACAAACTTTTTTTTTTAATATTTCTGCAAAGAAGCAAAAATATCGCTTTTAGTCAGTTTATCGCCACACAGCGATTTCCTGTTGCTAACTCTTGACTCTTGTTGTCTGACTAATTCAGAATCCGTACCAAAAAATTATCAACTATGAACAAACATGCAATATCGCGCCTCCTCTTAAGTCTCCCAGATGTGTTAATATGTCTAATTTTTCATACAACTAACAATTATTCAGTAAAACAATATTTTTCTTTGTTAGCAGTCATACAAAATTATACTAACATGAGCGACGGGAGCCTTCCTCATGTGAGTGCTCATGGTCATTGCTTAACGGCGACTAGCTAGCTAAACTTTCTCACCATTCAAAAGGTCACCAATGAACCCTTAAAGAACGGAACAAAGTGAATCAAAGTAGTCTAAATATTTTTTTCTCTATATATTTATTTTCCATCGCCAGCTTACCTGCAAAGTATCGGAAAATGGTTATTTTACTCAATTTGTAGCTGCACAGAGGTATGCGATTTCCTCTCTCATTGTCTGGCGAAAATCACGCGAGATTTCCCTGACGGGAGCAAATCACGTGAGATTTCCCTGACGGGAGCAAATCACGTGAGATTTCTCTGTGGCATCGGGGATGCTCATTTAGCAACACTGACACCCGCTGAACATTTGTTGCTACTACAGAGCAAACTGCTAAAGAATGAAACTGAATTAACCGTGATAAAAATCGATACCGCTTTTGTCTACAAATACAAAGCAAAAAAATCGATAAGTCTTCATTTAAATTACATTCAAGAAATTATCCTATTTAGTCACTTACATATTACTTATTGTGAAAAAAACAAAAACTCAAACGGTTGATTTCCATAGGCAAGTATGACTTTTATGGTTATACAATGCTAAAAACTGCGCATGGGTCTCCAAGACGAAGTTAATTATAGTGAAATTAATGGCTGAAATAACTTCGCTTTTGGAACTAATCGGCTGTGGATGCATTTCTTTGATTGGAGGAGGGCATTGTATTGCAAGGCTGCAGGGATACAGAGAAGGACAAACCTGCATTCCTTTGACAAGGCCCCGTCGGCAGATGACCTTGGTGAGAGTTTGAAAGGTCCAATTGAAAAGATTAATTTGACTGGCTTATATAACACAGTCTCGTCTGTCTGAACTCAGACATAGATCACTTCTTCCGCATTCAAACCTGCATCCAGAACTTCAGCGCTATCTGCTTCACCAACTTCACTGTCTGCTACATAAACCAGGGAACCACAACTGGATGTCAGCAGCTTGAAGAAGGCCCAGTGATGGGTTGTTAGATCTCTTCCATACTTTTCACAGCAGCACTTGAAAGGGTCCGAGGATTGGAATTTGAGTCACGCATGCGCTTATTTGCCATGAATTGGATCATACATAGATATATGAGCTATATGAAAAGACTGGAGGAGTTCTTCATTTCAGCAACGATGAAAATCAAATCAGCCAAGCATGGGTCCATTCCGATCTGGATAGGAGCCCAGAGAAACGTCATAAGCTTATCCGTTGATTCAGAGAAGATCGCAAAGTCGGTTCAAAGTCGTGGGTCGTTATGCAGCTGAAATCTCAGGCAAACACATGGCTTCCTCTGTCATGGGGAAGCGCTCTGAAGGGTTAGGGAAGACTGACCAAAGCCACCTCTCGGGAAAGTGAAGGTCCGGTGCTGTCTGTTATCTTGTTCCACCACCTGATATGGCCATTGACACTGTGTAAAATCACCTCAGCAACCGCACTGAAGATGGACTTGAAAGCCAGCAGATACATCCGCATGTGGCAAGCTCTTCCTTAGTACCTCTGCACTGCAGCACAGTTTGAAAAAACACTCCAGCTAATACTAAAATAGCTCAATCTGAGCAGCAAGACAGATAACGAAAGGTTTTGTGTTTTTTACCTGAGAGATCAAAACAATCCTAATATTGAAATGTTGCACCAATTCGAATACCACGCCCTTTTGAATTATGTATGTTTTCATTGTATCAATGTCATATTTAAATGGGCATTGGTGGTGCAGTGGGTAGTGCTGCTGCCTCACAGGAAGAAAGTACCGGGTCCAAATCCACCTCTGCTTGCACCTTTTCTGTGCAGAGTTTAGAATGTTCTTCCCATGTCTGCACGGGTTCTCTCCGGGAATTTCGGCTTCCTCCAACGGTCTAAAAACATGCAGAATAGATGGATTGGTGACTCCAAGTTGCCCGTTGGAGTGAATAGGAACATTGGTCTCTAAATGTCAACCCTGTGATGAATTGGCAACTAGTCCACGGTTAGCCCACCTCTCACCCAATGTCAGCTTGGAAAAGTTCCAGCCCCCCGGACCGTGAACAGGAGGAACGGTTACGGATAATGAATGAATAATGAATGAAAAATATTTTCAATATTACAACAGACATTTTAGTAGAAATGCTCTTTGACGGTTACAGGCTTGTAGGTCCAGAATGGGTTTGGATGCAGAGCGGCGGGAACAAGTTGAATTGTTTCATCCAACTTTGCTGAAATGCTTACTTCATGTGAACAAGCAAACTGCAAATTGTTGCAGTTTGTCTATGGTGAAATTTAGATATGAGGTTTAAGTTAGATATGAGGGTAAATGTGAGGAAGGTAAATTCTGGCGGCATTTGATAAGTGGCAGTACAAAAAGGATTTTGTTTGTTGTGTTTGTTGTACTGAAGAATTTTTATGACAAGAACATCTTTTAGTCCAAATGGGTATTTGAAAGTTAAGAATATTCTTGACGAGTGTGGTTTGTCCTATCTATTGAAGGGGACTGCAGGTCTCCACCTCGAACAGTTCGAACGAGTTGGAACCCAGACGGACTGATATGGAGTTAGAAAATGGCATGAGGAATTGCTCGGTAACCTTTTGTGTGAAACTTGAAGTCAAAATGTACCCATGTCAGAGCTCGGATGTGATTGTGCCGGTACCAGTTATCCAGGAGATGAGTTCCATTATTTAATTGTTCATATTTCTCTCCTAAAAGGAACTGATGATGTTCAGTTCTACACGATCCTTTGGATCATATAGATGTTTAGTTTGTGTAACCCCTCTAGATATCAGTAATTCCTGACTCCTGTCTACACAGTCTATAAGCCGTGTGTGGTGTCTTGTGCCACACGAGGCTTCTGGAACAATGGAGCCTCAGTTGATTTGGGGAACGCCAAAGACTTGTTGAGTTTATGAGCAGATAACCGTTTTTACATATTCATATCCCTCTCTTATGGCACGCCTAACATGGAGAATTAAGTTTGCATCTGTTTCTTCTTTTTCGGTCTGGTGTGAGCCCACAGTGTTTAAGTTCCCACCAGCACTCACTCAGCCAACACTATATGGTTTCGGTATCATTTCCACATTGCAGAGCTGCCACAAGATCCATCATTCTTCACGCCTGTAGAATCCTACTTTCTTATATTAAATGTAATCCTTGAAGTCTGAATCGGAGGCGACTCAACTTCTTTATCGAGATGATGATTTCAACTTCAATAAAGAGATTCGTCTTTCAAGGACCACAATGATCAGGATGGATGAGAATCTACACAATCAGACACAAAATATGGTTTATCGAATTTTGTAACACAATCAAATCTATATATGTAACAAGGTCTCTCTCACTCCCACGCCTTTTCAATAGGCTAATAATAAGTGCTCTGTAATGAGTGTAAAACTCATTAAAAACAATTATTTTTTTGTGCTGTATTTGCTCCTAAATATATATATATTTAAGCCTCCTCCTAACCCAGGCAAACATGGGGTCGACAGTGGAGAGATGGGTCAGTACTGTGGATTCAAACCTGCACCTTGCATGTTCTCCCCATGTTTGCCTGGGTTCCCTCCAGGCGCTCCCACTTCCTCCTAGAGTCCATAGCAACGGTAGCTCTAAATGGTGCTCTAAATCAGGCCCCAGCTGCCCCATGACCCTGCACCGGATAAGTGGCTAGCATGGATGGATGGATCCTCACCTGAGGGGTACATGAATAAATGCACTCAATCTGACAAGCTCATGGGTAGCAGTAGCTTACAAAGTGAGCTGAAGTCAAGAATGTCAGTTTACCAAATAGAACATTTTTATATGTTACTGTGAGTGGCTAATGTGCCGCATATGCTAGTCTCTAACCTTCAGATAAGCCCAACTAGCCTCCGGCTTTGGATCCTGCCTGCCACCTTCCAATCTTCAGCTACATCTGCACAAAATGCCGCACAAACTGGAACTACCTGCTAGCCTTCACCTTCTAGCCTTACCTACGACCTTTAACCTTCAGTGAGGCCTGCTATCCAACCAACTTCAATTCTCTTCAGATCTTCAAAGTGGTAAAATGGTTGCAAGATTTGGTATTATTCTGATATTTTCTAAAGTTCTTGCGTGGCTGTGTCTAGACCAGACCCAGTCAGACCGTTGGCCTGATGATCTGACTGGCTACAAAACTCAGCCTGAAATGCCACATTGTTACACAGTCCAGCCTTCACTATGCAAAATGTATTTCACTACATTCTTATTCATGGCACTTGCACACTGCAATCCTGAATTAAATTAACTCCACAGTTTAGACGGAAAGAGTTATTTCACCGATATAAACCGGCCAACTCTCCACTTCAAGATAAATCCATGAGTCATATCACCAGACAGATAATCCTCTTCATCATCCGAACATTTACCACTCGAGGGTGCATGTCAGTGAGATCCTGTATCTTCAATATTGAATGCTGTTTAAAGACTTTTTCATCAATCAGGCGTCTCACAGTCAGAGTTTTTAAATGACAGTGGTGCTGATAAATCACTTTAGGTCAAATTTAAATTACAGTGTGAGGTTTTACTTCTGGTAATGTTCAGCCCAATCCCGGGCCTCCATCCTCTGTGCTATCTTCAGATTTTAATATTAGAACCGGTCTTGGTTTTAAACATTTAAATGTTAGAAGTTCTGTTCCTAAAACATGGTTATGATCAGTATCTGGGAAAGCATGACCAACACTGACATCATGGTTCTGACACATGGCTTAAGAAATATTTATCTGATGAGACCAAAATCTCCTCAGGGATACAAAGTCTGCAGAGCTGATTGGGTAGGTAAGGGAGGCGGGGTAACCATTTATGTAAAAATCTAAGCTCTCTCTGTTATCAAAAGTTAACAACTTGAAGTTTTGGCCATTAAAGTAGGTATATCAAAAAAAAACTCCTATATCACTATGGTTGGCCGCTTTAGACCTCTGAAAACTATTTCAGATATTCCACATGAATTTAATGAATCTGAATTCATTCTCATGGTTCATCGAAATTTGGGCTGGCTTTCTGGGTCACCAGTTTGAAGAAACGTGTGACTCTTTAAATCTGATGCAACTCATTTATGAACTAACAAAGTTAAATCCTACGGTCCAACATAAATCAGCTTGACTCCATCTTAACAAACACATGGTATTAATACACCTCGACTGGCTTCCTGTAATAAACATGTTCCAAGTAAGAAGTTCAGAGTCAGCGGTAGGGACTAAAATCTTTGTTCTCTGACAGTCTCTCAGGGCTAAGAGCCAGATTTTCAAACTCCTCTGCTAATTGGACTACTTTTAGAACCCAGAGAAACCTGTGTTCCTTAATGATTCAAAAGACCAAATCAGACTATTATCTGAAATCACTTACAGAGAACTTAAATAACCCTTCTAGATATCAATAAAATCCTTGTCCGTTGTATCGCTTCAAGCGGCATGGAACACTTTCTGGTTGGCAAAGGTGAAATAAAAGACAAAGCTGCTGTGATAAATCAGATTAGTAAACACTTCATATGTGTGGGGTCGGTATTTGACAGATCAAATGTAAATATAACACTCCCGTGCCCAACCAACACCGGTGCTTAAGGAAAAATGTATGTGAGTTTACTCGAATAAAGTAAGTTTGTAAAGCTCTGAAAGATTTCTGGATCCTTACGTTCTAAAGGAGATATTGTTGTTGTTTTTATTTGAGGCTTCTTTCCAACTCCATACCAAAGATATGGAAAGATTCCTATGTTCTCTCTCCACCGAAAGGTGGTAATCCCTCATTACTGAATAAATATCGTCTGATTTCCAAGCTCACAGTTTTGGCGAAGATCCTGGAATCCGTTAATACGAAGCCAAGTGTTTTAAGCGATTTTCAATCAGGGCGATTTTTCAATACCTTATCTGCCTCCACTTTAGTGACAGATGATCTCATTGACGCCTTGGACAGAAAAAAGCAATGTGCTGCTGTATTTGTAGATCTTTCAAAGGGGTTTGATTCTGTGGTCCACAAACTGCTGATGAAAAAACAGAGGGATGCTGGTTTTCAGTGCAGAGGCTGTAAAATGCTTGAAAAAATATTGTTTTGGTGAGAGTCAGTGGGTTTATGCAAATCTGGACCCCTCACATTAAAGGTGTTCCACGGGGTCCCGTTTTGGGACCTTATCTGTTTCCAAATGTTACTAATGATCTGGGTAAACATTTTAAAGCAAAAACATATGTATATATGTTATAAATATAATAATTATTAATGAATAAATATTTTATTGATATGCTGATGACAAAGTGATATATAAGCGCTCCGGACTCCATTCCAGTCTTTGCAATCTGCTCAATTGAACTTAGTTTGTTTTAAAAGCAGAAAAAACAGATCTTACGGTCTTCTCACAAGCGTGCTCACATTTGCTCGTGGATCTAAACATTTTCACTTATTGCAAACCTATTGAAACGGCCACTCCATGCAACTTCTAGGGTATATTTTTTAGATGACAAGCTTTCATACGATATACGAATTGCAAACCTCAAAATGAAGACTGGCTTTTAATTTTAGAAATACGTCTTGTTTAAGTTTCAGTGCCAATAAATACGTGTTTGAAGCTACCTTTCTGCCTGTAGTGGATTACAGTCACACATTGTATGAAGTTTTACACAAACTTGATTCAGGGAGCCATTCATCTCTAAGTTTCATTACGAATGCGAAGGCCCCACTCATCCCGGCATTATTTATGGTTTGGTGGGTTGGAAATCACTGACCACTGACGGACAACAGCACTGCTAAACTTTCAGTTGACCTCTGACCCTTCTCTGTGTCCGCTCTGGTGGTTACCTGTTATGTTTTTTCCAAGAGGCTGCTTTTCAATGTAACCTGTGTTTTTTGACAGATCTAGGAAAATAATGCATCATTGGCTTGGAAAAATTTACAAAATGACCTAAAATGGGACTTCTATGTATCAACTGATAAATGTAAAAGAACCATATGAACCGAGGGAGACATTTTCATGAGAGGCCACTATGTATGAATAACTTTTGTCAGTTTATAGCGGATTGTTGCATTTCTTAATGTGTGATTGGCTGCTACCTTGGCTTGGTCTCTCTTGTAAAAGAGATTTTAAATCTCAACAAGACGTCCTGGTTAGATAAAGGTAAAATAAACAAAAAGCCTATCTTAACATAATTAGTAAAGCTGCAGGTTACCTACAGCTTTTAATTCATGGTGATTTGGGGTGGATGAAAGTCACGAGTTGGAGTGGTCGTCCATCAATTCGAGGGTTGGCGGTTTGATCCCCAGACTGCCCCTGCAGTCATGTCTTAGCGTCCTTGAGAAAGACCTTGGAGCCCACTGCATTCAGCTGGTACAGAACGTAGCAGCCAGACCCCTCACCAGAACCAAAAAGGGAGTCCATATTACTTCTGTTATAGCCTCCCTTCATTGGCTTACTTTTAGAATTGAGTTTAGAATTTTAATTTTTTTTTTTATTGTTCTTTTTTTTATCATTTCAAATTGTTTATTTTAATAGTTTTCCTTTCATTTTGCTTATTTTATCACTGTTTGTCATTTATTTTCCTTTGTCCTGTAAATCATTTTACTCTTGCAAGTGCTGTATAATAAATATTCTTCTTCTACTTCTTCTTCTTCTTTTTATGATGATGATGATGGTGGTTATTATTATTATTATTATTATTATTATTATTAATATTATTATTGATATTATCCATGAGGTGTGAAACTAATTTAAAATGTTGTACTGTGAATAATTGTGTGTAATGAAGTGATTCAAGAAAGTTTAAAAGAGTAATTGTCTAAGCCACACCCACTTTTGAGTGAGTTTGTCTTTTTACGGAATAAATCAGAATTAATGAGCTTCGTTTTTTTAACAAACTCTGGCCCTTGCATTCATTTATCTATTTTTTAATGATGTGATAATGTGATTATATTTTCTGAGTATGTCACTGAAAGGTCTATTTTTTTCCCCTTCCAGAGATCAAATATTCGTGGGTTTTTAACGGACAGAGGAGCTTCCTGCAGCAGGACGCTCGCCGTTTCATCTCTCAGAGGACAGGCAACTTGTACGTAGCTAAAGTTGAGGCCTCTGACGCCGGAAACTACACGTGTGCGGTGAGAAACATGATGACCAACAACACGGTGCTCAGCTCTCCGACCCCTGTTGTGGTGCGGAGGGACGGTAAGCATCCTCAGATCGCCTCCGCTGCCTCGTGGTTATCTTGCGCACTGAAGTGACACACACTGTCAGAGGGAGGGCGAGCGAGCCTGGGCGATAAATCGTTTTTCTTGTGTGTGACACTGTTTTTGCTTTTGCTTAGTAGCGAGGTTTTTGCCGCGTCCCAAAAGCCTCTGAACCATATAGGGTTATGTATGCAGGAAACTGTCTCCGTCTGCATGAAGGCACATATTTACATAATCAGAATTGTAGTCTGTGCTGACAGAACACACACACACACACACACGCACACGCACGTACACATACACACGAGGGAAGGAGTTTGTCACACATCCTAAACCCCATCAGGACCGTTTATGTTTGCTGCCTCAGATTTGAGCTGAGGCACATATGTAATCCAAACTCATCCGTCCGCTAAGCCAAACGCTGTTGTATAGGGCATCCGAGCTCGCTCGCCCGCTTGCTCTCTGCCAGTGTCATCCACGCCACAGCTATTTCATTCCTTACGGGCTACAGGAAATTGCATGTCCGTGTTTTGTGTTTTGACTGATGTGATTTGCTTTAATCCAACACGCAGTGGTGATGGGCGAATATGAGCCAAAGATCGAGGTTCAGTTCCCCGACACCCTCCGCGTCTCTAAAGGATCATCGGTGAAGCTGGAGTGCTTCGCCTTAGGGAAGTAAGTGTCAGAACCAGAAGAGCGGCGCAAGTTCTACATCTCGTTGTGTTGTTGAATTTTGTGCAGTTGTCATACAACCTCTGCTACAACAAACAAGGCAGCGGTCCATCTGGTCAGTGCTAGCGGTGAGCCAGCGTGACCTTCTGTGTCTCACCTCTGCAGCCCTGTGCCGTCCATCTCATGGAGGAGAGCGGATGGAAATCCACTTCCTGGCAAGATTAAAATCAACCACTCCAGCGGTGTTCTGGAAATTCCGTATTTTCGCCCAGAGGATGCCGGCGTGTACGAGTGTGTGGCCGCAAACAGCAGAGGACGCAACGTTGCCAGAGGGCAACTTCTATTCCAAAGTAAGAACTTTTTCACTTTTCACTTTTTGCTATTATTCTGCTTGTGTACTTTTTATATCTCCGAAAGGTTGGTCATATAAAAAAATATCCACATCCGCCGCCGCAGATCCTTCGTGTTAGCGCAGTAACTCAAGACTCCCAATATAGACCCTAGTGTGAGGAAGAACTGGAGTGTTTTTGGGAAAGTTTGGTTGTTTATTTCTCAAAGTAGGTGGAGCTTTTACAACAAAATTGTCAGGCCACACCTTTTCAACTGTTGGTCCAATTCAGTCCAAACCTGGTCCATATGATAAGACTTAAGGTGATATATCTTCTAAATATCGTATTTTACTCGGGTAGTTTTTATCTTACACACATGGGCGTTAATTTTCTTTTGAAGAAAACGCTGTTTTCCAGACATAACAACATAAAACAAGCTCCAATTTAACACCTTCATAGAACTCAGTGTGAGGAAGAACTGGACTGATTTTGGGAAAGGTCGGTTCTGTGGTTCGGACACTGGAGGGAAGTTTATCTCTGAAAGTTTTTGGACCATCATTTCTCAACCGCTGGTCCCATCTAGTCCAAATTGGGTGTATATGAATCAAGTCCAGGAAATCTATATATATATATATATATATATATATTGTGCTTTTTAATCGTTGTAGTTTCTTTCCCGAACTCTACCCACAGGGCTACAGCCACCCCCTGGTTCTAGGTTGAGCCTTTAAAAAATACCGTGGAAATTACTTGAGTAGTTCAATCAGGTGGATTGCTTGCACAATGCAGGGGATTGGGGATTTTTCGGGAACATTCATTTGCTGTCAGTGATGAAAGCATAGGTATTGTTTTATAACGGTAAATCCCGCTCAGTGGATTATTTACATCTGTGCTCATTGCCGGTGCTTATTAAGCCTTATGAAGTGTACTGAATGTGTCTGCTAAGCAGTAGCTATAAGTAGGAGATGTGACTCATGTGTCAGGATAAGTCTAACACCCTTTTTAGAATCAGAAGGAGCTCCCTGTTGGACTTCTTTGACATGAGTCATTTATTCGTCATCAGAAAGCATCATAAGCTTCAGCAAATATTTATAGCCGTCCTCTATCGGCATTGAGTTGAGTCTTCAGCACTCCTGTCGGTGATGGTTTTGTTGATAAGGACCTGGACTAGATGGATATCTGTCTTGAGCTCTCATAAAAGCCCTTCTGACTGAAAGACTCACAGCTTGACATCAGCCTTGCCGACTTCAATTGTCTAGTGCTTTTCATGAAAAAATGCAATTCGAGGTCAAATGCAAATTCAAAAGATGGAAACTCTTCCAAAGATTATCAAAAAAAATAAATACATCTATTCATAGCAGAGGGGTGAAATCAACGTACATTTAACGGTTGTGAATATATGTTTACACTCCTGTGCTGAAAAGTAAGTAAAAACGGCTTCTCTTGATTTCATTTAGAGCCTGTCAACAGAGCGCCTGGGAGGTTGAAAAGGATCATTTACTAAACGATAGACGAAGATTAGGTTTATAATCAAGCGGCAAACTCTATTTTATGACACACTGGCAGCGAAAGCAGATTTCTGACTCTGAATTCCTCCCAACCTGGACCGTGAGAGACTCCAGACTTCACTGTTGGTTGGACACGGCTCTCAAAATTTGACCCTAACTCCATGTTTAACCCAGCATTGATTTTTTTTTCTTTATTTTGAACCTCATTAGTCGTTACCAGCGCAACAGCTACCCCTAAAGCTCCCCGACACACCTGACTGACAGTCAGCTGTCGGCCAGTGTGAGCATCTGTGGTCCTTTTCTGCGGCTCTTCTGGCTGTTTGGAGCTCGTCGATGAGAGGAATCACTCTGAGCGGTTGTTCGGAAAAGCAAATCGGCTTACAAATCTCTCCTCAATAATGTATTTTTGGAGTGAGCAGAGTGAAGTCCATCTGAAAACATCTGAGTGATGAGCAAGAGTTGCATGAAAATAATCATCAAATGATGCCCCATCATTGTCAGTTTGGGTATTTTGCATTTCCTCCCTGACTGTTGAATGAATACCACCATCACCTGCTGGTAGGAGTTTTTTGCTCTCAAGAAGGCACAGAACTTACAGTAGTACCTCCTTCTTTGGTCGTCTGTGGTATCTGTGGTTCTCGGTACTGAAAGGTGACATGAGGTAACATTTTTGCTTCTAAAATGTCAGCTTGGTTTGTCGCTTTCTACAAAAAAGGGCTCTAACTAGGCCTACGCTGTCGTTTCCGATGACAAGGTTATGTCCCTGCAAAGGTCCCAATCCCCTGCCTTGTAGAAGACGCCTCCCCTAACTGAACTCCTCAAAATTAGCACTTTGAGATTTGATCCAAATGTAAAGTGCATTATAAATTAAATGTATTATTATTATTTATTATTATTAATTAATGTGGTTTGACTGAAAACAGTGTTTTTTCACAAAAGATCTACCCTTAGTGAGTAAGATAAGAACTACTAGAGTAAAATGCGATAAATACAAAAACGGTCTCCTCAAGTCAATTTATATGAACCAAATTTGAACTAAATCAGACAAACGGTTAAGAAATGTGGGATTTTTTTGGGATAAAACTCCCCCTAGTGTCAGACATATACAACTTACCTTTCCCAAAATAAATTGAATTCTTCCTCAAACTCAGGTCCATGGGGGTATAAAAGTTGAATATTGATCCACGAAATAGTTTTTGAGTTATTGCGTTGATATGACCAATCTCTGCCGGTTGCTATGGCAGCGATGGCGAAGACGATTCCATAATGTCCTCGACTTTCCAGGTAGATATTTCTCCTCATCAAAAGAAAGAAAGTTGAATTGTAAATCAGATGGTTGCGACCTGTTTGTCTAATATCCTCAAATCTGTCTGTTAACCTTCACGTTTCCTGCGCCTTCCACTTCAATGTCTCTGTTCAGTTCACTGAGCCCCTCTTGAAGACCCCAGCTCCATCCCCAAAGAAACATCGAAGGACTTATTTAACTTGAGCCCCTAGCTCCACCCCCTAAAGTAACATCAAAGGAACTCTTGAAATTGAGCCTCCAGCTTCACCCCCAAATAAATATCTAAGGAATCACTGGACTCTTGACACTGAGCCCCTAGCTCCACCCCCAAAAAGTCCTCAAATAATTCAAAGGCAGCACTAGCCTAAAATTTCATGCATGTTTTTCCATTATCTTGCTCACAAACAAACAAACAAACAAACAGGAGTGAAAAAACGACTAAAGCAGCTATTTGCTTATAGCTACGTCCTCTATAATGATTTAAAGCAGCTTAATAATGATTTCTGAAGTGTTGACAGGCTAATTAATACTTAAACCATTCATAAACTGTTATTAAGCGTAGTTATTTGTAAAGTGGTACCCACGTGACTAATGAAGATAAGTATTTACAAATAGATTAAAGTTCAAATAAAAAATAAAGGGAAAATCAATGGCTCCCACTTGTAAAAGCTTCAAGATGGTAAAAGTTGGAGCCTTTTGCCATTTGCTTAGTTTGTAATAGTGACGATCATTCTAAGAAAAAGAACATTTGCCCTGTTTTTGAACACTTATTCTTACTTCCGCATCAGCCTTTCCTCCACCTTCAGCCATGAAAGAGTAGGCGCTCCTCTTTGTGACAATTTTTAAGTCTAGACTTGCAAATTAATTTAGAACAGTCGCACACTGTTCTTGGAGTTAATTTCAGTGGCCTTTGATCGAATGTCTGCTGCAGTCTTTATACCTGCACAGACATATGCCATAACCATTTTTAAAATGGTTAAAAAAGGCAGATTACAAAGTATTTTGGAAACTGCCGGAATGCTGCAAGACTCCAAGGGTTTTTTTCATGGGTTAAGTATACCAAAGAATCAGAAGTGTTTGCTTTTCTCAGATGAGATTTTGAGATGAATGCCTTCATTTATTTTCTTCAACAACAGTGTATCCAAAGCAAGCAACGGTTTCCTGGCGATAATTAGTAAAGAGAAAGTTGTTTACTGTTATTTTCTTCATGTTCGTCAGAAATCGGGAGTCTCATAGCTGCAGTAACCGATTTAAGATGGAAAATGGCAGATTGAGGAGTTTCCCTTGTTGAACAACGCATCAGATTCTGCTTGACTACAGGTTTAACAGGCATTCATTTATTTTGTAGCTGACGTTCATCCGACTGGCGTTTACTAGTTCACATGGCAACGCTGGTAGTCAATATGCCTGATGGTCCATAAGAGTTTTCTTAACATTTGAATTTCCTCACCAAAAAAAAAAAAAAAAAAGGAAAAATAATTTATCCGCATATTTTTTTGGGGCATTTCTAGTTTAGTTTTATTCAACCAAACAATTGAGCTGGACATTAAAAGGTTAAGTATGATACCTATTGTTTACGATAGCTTTGTGCATTGAGTGTGTCAGAGTCATTATTCCGTTTATTTGTTGTTTAAACGATGTTGATCAAAGTTTCATTCTAAGTCACACGACCCGGTAGTAAAGCCAAGCGTAATACGGCAAATATCCAACAAATCTTTGTGCATTATACTTTATTTGTTTCATTTTTTTCAGTGAAGCATCAAAAAGTGCCTTCGGGGCTGCGTCAGCTTTAAGTTCTTTTGTAAACACTTTCATTATCTTGTAGCTTTTGGACTTCATTTTATCTTCATGTGTTGCGTTTGGGCTTTTTTGCAGCACGTTCTCCAAACGCTGCCTGTGTGTCATCAAGTTGATGAAGATCGATGAGGATTTTTTCTTAAATTACAACGTGTAGCCTACATGTGTGCCACCATAGATTTGTCACTTTTGTTTGTGTCTCTCTGAAGCCCGGATCGGGTCCATCCTATTATTTTGATGTTTGATTTAATTCGTCATCTCTAAATTTCCTGCTTTGCATAATTTGACCTGAATGAAGCTGTGGCTTATAATAAATGTGGGATTTTGGTGCCATTGAGACTATTCCAACGTAAGCCACTCCACACTTAATTTAATATAGGAAAAGCATTTTTAAGTTCACTTATTTTTAGAACTTTATCCGAGAACAGCTTTGCAAGGTGATAAGGATACTAAGAAGATCATTTTATCCATAACTCCTTATATTTAATTTACTAGAACCCCAATCTGTGCGACTTTGTCATTTTGCTTTAATTTACAATTTCATAGTCTGTACAGTCTGTATGGTTTCAAATAAATGACTAAAATAAGAGCTGACGTAGAGTGGAGTAGTCCTGTGGCGGGTAGCGGCGAGTACGCGTCACCCTGTAAGGGCAGTTTTCTTGTCATCGCCCAGAACGCTCTGTTCGCCCGCACAGTCTGCATCACGAGGCACTCAAGGACGACTTACTTGTGCTTGATTGCATTCATGCTTCACATGAAAAATGCGGCTCTTGTGAAGGGCAATAAATTGAAATAACACAGCTGCGTTTACGAATGGTGCGAACCGCCACAGAAAGAATGTAGAGATCTGCATTTAATTGAAAACATGCATGGATTACTCAAAGCTGCAGAAGTGTAGTCCTAAAAAAGACAAACCAGGCAGTAATGAGAAATGAATATTTCAGCTCTGACCGTAAGGTTTACCCTTTAATGTCCGGCTCAACTGTTTGGTTGAGCTCATTTTAGTCACTATAGCTTATTGAAAAATGTGTGCCACTTGTATGAATCTGTTGATAATATGACCAAGTTGCAGCATGTATGTGCTAAAGAACAAGGGGCCAAGGACGGAGCCCTGGGGGACATGTCAAATGGGCCACGGAGGAGGAGGAATTCATCGCGGCTATTGAGAAAGTGTTCTTCTATAAGATGGGATTTTTTTTGTTGTATTGACTTACTTAACTGAATTATGTAACTTCATACGACCAAAAAAAGTCAAACAGTTTTCTAAAAACATAATTTACCTAAAGGTTAAGCTCGAGGGAGGATCGACTATTTTCCACAAAATACAAAATATCATCATGAAAAAATGGAATAAGTCTGATTTTCTTTTTACCCTTTCATGATAGTAATAATAAAACAGTTTATTACACAGAACTTTTCATAAATACTCAAAGTGGATTTACAGATACAGAGTAAAAAAACATTTTAGAAACATGGTGGACCAAATGATTTTATCGTTAATATAAAACGTCAAAGATATTAGATTAATAAATGACCTGACTAATAAAATACTGCATGCAAAGAAATGTGTTTCCACTGATGAAGACATTAATGGGTTAAGTAATATAGGGAGGCAGAATAGATGGTTTATTCTCAATAAATGTGACCAGTGTGAAGTCTCATAAGTTGCATTGCAATTGTTACGTTTAGGTGATTTAGCACTGTTTATTTATCATACCGGTAAAACAAAGATGTGGTTGTTTGGGCTTTTGGTAGTTTTGGCTTATTTACGCTGTTTTTGCGAAAGTTCCTACCGGATTCTTCAGCTTCCTCCCACTGTACAATCCTTCGGTTTATCGGGTCACTCAGAAACTATTTTTTGGATCGTTTTCATATTTATACCCCCATATACCTTAGTGCGAGGGAAAACTAGGTTGATTTTGGGAAAGCTCCTTTATATATATATATATACGTAAATGCCCTTCCTGAGCAAAAAACATATTTTTGACCATTAAAGTATTTGTCTTCATTATTGAGTCACTATGGGATCTGATCTTAGAGCGTATTGCTGACTTCATAGAAATAGTTAGGTTGAGTCAATATGAACTGTTTTGGATTATTGATGAGCCACATTTAATTGAGGAGTGCAATCAGGGGATTGTTTGTACAACGCAGGAGATTGAGGACTTTCAGTGATATACCCTTGCTGTAGGGGACAACAACTTAAGACTATTTTAACTACTGATACGGAATATAGATGAACAAAATGTTATTTCTCACAGACTAAAAACAACAAAACAGATACTTACTAATGTAGCAATAATAATTATGATGTAATGCAATTGGAACATTGAGAAATACCCACAAACATCGATAACAACAACAGAATAATAACAGTTTGAGATTTTGTGTTTGAGACATGATGACGGTAAAGTGACTGTGAGCGACAGGTTAGTCCCGCCCACCACATTCTGTTTCTATTCTGAACTCTGAGACATCCAGCCTCAGCGCTGCAGGTCAGTCTGAGGCGCTGACAGCCTGAAGAGCTGCTGCTGCCCTCAGAAATCTGCAGCTAATTGAACACGCAAGTGCTAATGGAATCAATCAGGTCGTGCAATTTTAGCACGGCCTTCATTTTTGTAAAACGGACCCGAACACTAAAAAACTTCTCCAGTGGTCCAAACCAGAGTGAGATTCTCGTCATACGTTAAGAGCAGACACCCATGTTCAGTCAGGGATTTTTTTACTTAACGATGCGTATTTTAACCGAGAAAGAATTAGAAAATCATTTAAGTCATATGAAAATGGTAAAACTACTAATGTCCAGAATTTGTTTAGTTTTTTCCTTCCAGTGAACTCTGACATTGATTGGTGTTTTTCACAGATGTGGAACATCTGCACTGGGTCCAGACGCTGAAAGACGCCCATATGGCGATCGATGCCAAACTGCAGTGGGAATGTAAAGCCGTCGGAGAACCGAGGCCCAACTACAAGTGGCTGAAGAACGGCCAGCCGTTAACGGCAGCGGTAAGACGCCACAGGCAATAGTTACAAAACTGGCACTTAGTCTGGAAAATCTTACTCAAGATGGGCAAAACAATAAATAAGTGTTAATGCTTGATTAATGGCATAAGTGTGTTTTATCAGATTTATTAGTTTTGTGTCTACATGATAGCAATGTCAACCTGGCATGTTTTTAACCGATTTATGGTTTGTAATCTTTCAATGCTCTGGTATTCATTTACATTTTATTCATAGTTATACAGTACTGTGTGTTTTTTTTTGTTTTTTACAGGAAAGCATCAAAAATAATCCACCATACACTGCATTTACTGTAAACTGCTTGAGTTACTTCTTTAACTGCACTGGTAAGCAGAAAAAAAAAGCATTTTTTTAAAGTGCGGATCATCTATACACTACAATATCAATAACTTCTATTAAATAAATGCAACTGTAATAAAAAAAATAACAACAATCATAATGAATTAAATAGATCGGGGGAACCTCTACCAGGAGAACAGAACTGGCTCAAGAAGAAAATACTGTGCCGAAGGAATATTATTGAAAATCCAATGTGCAAGAGGTTCAGAACATTCAAAAAGAAATTATAGTATGCAATATTCCACTGCTCTGGTTCCTGGCCTTTCTGGAGGAAACATACAAAGGAATGATATTAAACTCAAGTTCCATTGTTGGGCCTTTCAAGTGCCGAGTCTGATAACATCATTTCCTATGTAGGTGAAAAAAAACCTGAAAGTGAAACCATTTCTGTTCTAATTGAGCATCTCTGTTAACTACAACTACTACTACTACTACTACTATTACTACTACTACTGTGTGCGTGTATTTGTATTTATTTTAACATTGTCAAATGAATTTGTGATTTTGTATTGTTCTTCTACTCTTTTTCTTTTACTCTTTTTAGATTAAGGCTTTGGTAGGAACACAAACAGCCTTATATATATATATATATAATCTATATAATCTGCCCACACTGTAAAATTTGAGCCCATTTTTGGCCCTGTACTGGGCCTCACGACTGTCAGCACGCCTGCCGGCGCTTATTGAGCGTTGAGCTGACCCATGAGTCGACCGGCTGATGTCAGTGTATTTTTTCTCACTGAAAAAAATACCATGACAAGTAGGACGTGCAGTTTGTGTCGAATTTTTTGTTTTTGGGAAGTATCGGCACCCTGGATGGCAAAAATGATCAAATCAGGTTGTTTGTGTTTGTTAGCATGTTGCTAGCAAACAGACTTCTTCATGCATCAGAGTTTTCATACAAATCTTTATTGACAATTGTCAGTAGCGACGACAGGCTGCACACACGGAAACCGGGGTATCATTTTTGTACCAAAAGGTACAATTCTTCTCAGGAGAACTTTATGAGATACAAAAGTGGTTGTTAGGGTGACAAACTGTGGCCCTATTTTTTTATTTATAAATTTCAAAACCATTGCTGATGGTAAAGAAGAAACAGATGAACCCTTATTTTTAATTGTAAAAAGTTGAAATAAACAGAATTTTGTTGCAGCTTTTTTGCCAGTTGATCAATTTAATATATTATATGCTCTTAAAAGCAAATTTAATTTTTGAATGTCCAAAATACATTTTGTTTCAAGAAAAAAAAATGCAAACTGATGATTGGTGCTTTCATAAAATTTAAGACAAAAACAAATGTGTAAGAAAATGAATGTGTAAGAAATAAATATCACCCCATTTGAACTTCATTAGGTACCAGTTGGAGGTACAAGTTATAAATAAATATATAAAGGTAACTTTCTTTATTTTTAGAGATGCAGAAATGTTATCTTAAGGTAGACACAAAAATGTACCAATGTTAAGAGGTACACTTTTGTATCATATTGGGGTACCGTTGGAGCGAAAGTGCCTCTGTACGATTTCAGGTCCATTCCTGTACCGTTATTTGTAAGGGTGGTGGCCGATGAACCATACATCGTGAGCAATAAAGTTAAAGCTTCTATAGATGATTTATCCGTACAGTTGGAAACAAACAGCCTAAAATCTAAACCATTTATCTTACCAGGAAAGTCTCACTGAGATTAAAAATCTGTGGAACACAGTAGAGTGAAGTAGTTTTGAGGGCTCCTGGTGGCCATGGGGGGGGGTGGGGCCTAAGCTGCTGCTTTGTGTCGGTACGCCCCTGCTATTCAGTGAAAGCTCACATTAACTGTCCGACCTGATGTGCAGGGGAGGATCCTCGTGGATGCTGGTAGACTGACCATACCCAGGATAAGCCTGCTGGATTCTGGGATGTATCAGTGCGTGGCAGACAATGAACATGGAGCAGCCTACGCCAGCGCTGAGCTCAAGGTTGTAGGTAAGCACTTTGTTTACTCTGTATCACATATAATGACATGAAGCGGCGGCCTCGGCGTACTGTACATGCAAGCGTCCGTCGGTGGAATAAAAAGGCTTCACTCCTGAAAGTAAATGAATAAATAAAAAGTGGCTGCTCCAGCTCTCCACTGAGCCTCGGCCTCGCTCTTTCATTTACATAATTCCTTCATACGATAAACCAGTCTACTGGTGAAATACAATTTCCGTAATTGCCGCTGATGCACTTGACATTTTCTGCTGATGCGCAGCTGTTGCCCCTCCGCAAAGCGAGACAAATGGCCTTAACGTGGGTTTGTTCCTCAGCCTCCCCGCCTGACTTCACCCGCCGACCCGTGAAGAAGACCACAGTAATCCAGAGGGGGGGCGAGGTGGTCCTGGAGTGTCGACCCCATGCTTCCCCGAGGGCCGCAATCTCCTGGTGGAGAGGCGGTGAGCTCCTGAAGGACAGCAAGAGGTAGGGTGGAGCATGCACCGCCGCTCCTGCCACTGATAGCATCTGTTAACAGGATTTCTCACGTGGACATTCTCATTTCTAGGAGTCATTGTTATTTACGCTTCCGCTCAAGGGGACTTTGGAAGTCAGCGTGGCATAAAATAGTTTGTTGTTTAAGAAAAGTTTTTATTGCAATTTTTTAAGATCGACACTTTGATTTTCAACACAGAAAAATCAACATGAAGCCCTTTAATCTGGTGAATTTTGCCTGTAGAAATGGTGGAAGAATCAGGCCGTGATCCCTCCTTTATCTGGATTTAATGGTGTGCCATGAAGAGCGCAATAGGATTCAGACGTTAAAAACTACAAGACGTCCAATCCAACAGTTTCTCACATCGTGAAGCCATTCGAAGCGGTGCATGTGGAGTAGAGATCCTACGAGGATGCTGTCGGTGTGATCTCTGCAGACAGAAGTCCTACTGTGAAACACAGAGTCTTGATTTTAAGTTGGAGGAAACACAATTAGATGTTGCACTCTGCCTGAGCAGAGACTAATAATTTAATTAGAGCCCAGAGGGAACAGGATCAAGAATGCTTTCATTAGAAATCTGCAAAAAAATTTCCTTCCATTGGTGTTCACCGTTTGCTCTGTGTCGGACACGTTGTACAGAAGTTCATTACAGTCGTTCTATGGGACGCCCACTTTATTGTTGCTTTAATAAAAATTGTTATTATCATATTGACAGCAAGTGTATATCCCCGAGAAAACCCCCAATGCCCCAAGCAATCACCATGATTGAACTCTTAAAAATAAATGTGATATTATGTCCGAAAAACTTTTATTTTGCTCCCCTGGTGAGTAAAAATTGACTAAAATTTTACTCACCAGGATTTAGACTAAAATCGGTTACACACGAGACGGATCTCCTCCAGCCGATACCGGGATCATTTGCACCAAATTTGGGCTGAATCGGTCCAACAGTTGAGAAACTATGGCCAAAAAACGTTTTGGAGATAAAGCTGCCCCTAGTATCGGAAACACACAACTGACCTTTTCCCCAAATCAATCCAGTTCTTCCTCTCACTAAGGTTTATGATTATAAAATTTGAAAATGATCCAGGAAATAGTTTTTGTTACATAATTTTGTGATAGAATATATAACTAGGCCCACGCTGTCGGGCCTACAGCGCTGTTTTGCCTACAGAAAAAGGATAGATCCTTTTCCCCATGAAAGTCCCAAATTCCCTACAATTTACAATCAATCCCACCTGATTGAACTCATCAAATGAACTGCACCGAAACGTTATGTCCATAGTATTTTTAGTAAACATAAATAAATAAAATGGATTTCGTCGCTTCGATTCATATCCATATGTTTTTTGTGATAAAGCTCCCCCTAGAGGGTGCAATAGGAACTTATAATTAAAACAATGGATCTCCGCCGGTTGATTCATATGCAGCCAATTTCATCTAAATCGGATAAACGGTGAGGAAGTTATGTCCGAAAAAAAGTTTTTTTTCATTAAAAATCTCCCCCTAGTGAGTAAAATATGAACTATTAGAATAAAATATGACATGATGATCTACCAGCCGAGCTACGGCCGCTCCATGGCGTTACGGTAAAAAGGTCAAAGAAAATGTCCCGCAACGAGCAGCAGTGGAAGTTCCACAAGCCCCTCAAGGTCAAGTCTAGGACTCACTCGTCCAGGAAGTAGCCACGTATTAGAATTCTGCTCCGGACATGATAACGCAGATCAAACGCAGCACAGACCCACTGAAGGCATCAAAGGCACAACGAAACACGACTCAGCCCCGTTTGCTAACCTCTGCTGAAGACCACCAGCTGGCAAAGTAAGAAACCCTGCTGAAAACCCCGCCTTTAAACACAATAAACTTAAATTACTCTGTGATGAGCGCTGCCTGAGAATTACCGTTGATTCAATTATAAGTTTAATAAGCTAATCATCAAAACTTTGCTGGGCTCATAATGAAACCGTTTGATCCCAATAGCCAATATTTCATGTAACGATTTATTCCAGCAGACTCGTGCATGGGTGTCAACCGTGCAAAGTGTATTCTAGTATTTCACATTAATCAGAATCTAATATTTATTCCCATGATCTTGAATATTGAATTTATAATTGTTTGACACCACCAGATTAGATCACCACCACTAATTAAAAGCAGCAAATGCATTCTTAAGGGGAAGCGTAATGCAGAGATCAGCTTAATCATGAATTGCAAACTACTATACAATCAAATCAAATAGTGTAACTAGAGAGAGTATGGCAAAAAAAAATGTTTGGCAAATTTAGTCGACACAAAACCAGATTCTCCAAAACGAGATTCTCTCTCTTTTCCGTTTTTTTTGATAGATCTAACCACAAATGGGGAATCCGGACTGAAAATGCGGCTTTTATGGAGTCCTGTATGTATGTAAACTAGGAATGTCGCACTCCAGTGGGGCCTATAAATGTGGCATTTTATTAGTGGTCTGAAATGCTGTGTGTTGAAAAAAAGTAATAGGCAGTCTATTAAATTAACCTCTAATTAAAGGCATCAGGATTGTACATCTGCTAATGATTACGAGAGGATTTCTGGAACGCATAAGTCAAGCATCAGCAGTTAACTTATGTTTTAACCTTGGACACTTAGACTGAGGCCGTAAATGATAACAGAGTTCACGGCGAGAAGCGCTGACACCGTGAAAATCACCGGCTTTAATTCTAACGGGAGCCGCTTCACACATCTGTGAGCATATTGTAATGGAGATGGATACTCTTTAATTAAAAGCATCTAAACAACTAAAGGGAAACTGTTTACGCGGCAAAAAAAAAGAAGCCGTACTGGAAAAAGACTAATATTTGTTAAAATGAAAACAAATAAATTCTAATTTTGCTTGGCCAGAATTCAGTATAGTTTCATAATATAGTACAATAATATTCTAGCCTCTGAAAAAGCGTAACTGGCCTTTAAAATAGACAAATTCCACAAATCTAAGTTGGGCTTTTTGCAAGCAGTGAAAACTCCGCTATTATAACATAAACTTAGTTAAAATTAGTATCTAATTAGTTGATTGAGCTGACTTAAAGGCTCTGTTCACACCGAACACGACACACGACCATTTATTCGCTCAATTTCCAGATCATAAGTCACGTGAAGGTCACCTGGGATCATTTTTGTCGCTCGTGCTAAATAATGTGAATATACAAGAACGATGTACTCGGCCCTTATTTCCACTATTTCACTCGCAGGAGCAAAGTAAGTTTTTGTAGAAGTCACAGTCGAACCGAACGTTTTCTGAGATCACAACATTGTAAAGGGGCGGGCACTGGCACCTCTGATTGACAGACAGCTGCTTCCTCCACTGTTTCATCAGCGTCCTGCGGACGTTCTGACGTGAAGTTTAGAGTATCTCAAAACCGATGAGATTGTCACTTCACAACGTCGCACAAATTCTCTATTCATTGAAATGATAACGCAGATTCACGTTTCGCCCCCTGGAGGCAACTCTTGACCGCTCGTAACTTTGCATTGACTTTGAATGTGGCGTCGTCGTTTTCAGTACGAACGCATAATATGAATGTATACCATAATATAAAGTGGATAATGAGTTTTTAAAAAGAGTACTTTGAGTATTTTTTCATAACGGTGGGACGACATTAAACAAGGTCCAGGAAAAGGTATGAACCAACAACCTTTGTGCTGCGAGGCAACGAAGCTACATATATAGGAAAAATATTTTTAAGTGTCATATCGTTTAAACCTGTTAATTTACCTTAGTAAGAAAAACACATGTATGAAAAAAAAAATCATTTCTTTGCATATTTTATTTCATTTATCAATTTAATATCTCAGACACTCTAAATTTACCTTAAAATTACAATTTGTGTGGTTAAGCTGTCAAATGAGCTCAGCATAACAACCTTCATTATAAAGTGAAATATCTAGAGTAGTTTGGTAAAGAATGTTTTTAGAAAACTATTTGATACCTATTTGACTTTTTTGGTTTTATATTTAAGTCCTCGTGTGGGATTTGTCTCCAAATTTGTCAAAAATAAGAATAATCTCCCAGAAGAAATGCTTTTTTCTTAACTTTGCGGAGTTTCTTCTTATTTTTTTTACTATGCATAATACTAATTAATATGTTAAAAACCATGACTCTAATGCTACTCATGATTTGACTTTTAATTTGAATTTGATTATGAGGATTTGATCTCACAGCTGCTCTCTCATATTTTCGGGTTCCGTCTCGGATCAATACATTCAGCCAAAACTTCCAGCCCCTCTCCGTACCTCATTGGTCCTGACTCCACATGTGACCAGTGGCATTGATTAGTTACCGTAGTTTCTCCATGCAGGGGTCATGAGGTTGATGAGGAGGAGGAGGAGGAGGAGAAAAAATTTTTTTCCAGCCATTGCTCAGAAATTCACAGCATGGAACGGCATTTGTTGCCATTCCAGACAGTTCTTTAGGTTTCTATTTGTTTTTTGCAGCTCATTGCCCCTCAGGTCATGTTGTCGGCGCTCCTCCGTCACTCAGCGTTTGATATTTGTGTCAATAAATCAGCAGAAAAACGCCCTGCGTCGGACATGCTCTCCGGGTCTCAGTTCGGCTCAAGTGATTTCATATTTATTCTTGGAAGCCAGTGTGATATTGTTTGATTTCTGAGCTCGCTGCTCGCAGCACTTGTGTTTGATTCGCTGAATCCAAATGTCACAGCGGGGGAGCTTTATAAGCGCCGCTCATGCCGCTGTTTACATGCAGCGCAACACGTGTGAATAGAACCGGGGCGCCAGAACAACACCCCCAAGCTTGGATGTTTAGCATTATTAATCCTGTAATTTCTTCTTAGGGACGCGCTCCCCTCACTTCTTGTTTGTTACCCTGCATTATTTCCGATTGAATCCCGCACTGATGTCTCTCTGAGGGGCGTGTAGTTGCTAAGCTAATGCGGCCCAGATGGGAGAATTTCCTAAGTGTTGACGCACACATCCTTTAATCATGACTTTTTTCTGAAAGCAATGAACTCAGCCGGCAGCAGCGAATGGAAGAGAGAGGACGCTTGTTTGCCTTCTCTGCCTCACCTCACCGGTGTACGCTTTTGGTGATGGTTTTCAGCCTGAAAGGAAGACCTTCAAATACGTCTCCCGGGGTGATATTTCACGATTCATTTTCTCGTTAAAACCAGAGTCGTCTCCAGATGACATATCACCCCGACGGCCCCCACACAGCACGCCTGTAATCATATCCTCCATCTCTTCGGTCAGCCCGCTGTAAGTGGATAGATTGTTTTGGATGTGAAGACGACCTTCGGGGTCACCTTCAAATCCTAATCCCATGGTAAAAATTAAATTATGAAAAGGTGCAGCTATTTATCATCATCATGGCAAATTCATAATATGTTTTTAAAGGTTTCCCTCCTTTATATAGCGCTACTTACACAAATTCAGTTTCCACGGAACCTAAGAGGAATATCATTTGAACAAAGTTCAAAATGTCCATGAGAATTTCTTTGTCCTCAAATTAAAGTGTCTTCATTCTACAGCATGGAGAGCTCTCATCTATAGAACAACACACTCAGCCTCACTTAAGCTGTTTGTTTGGATTCTTCTCCAACTCGGTGCAGCTTCGAGATAATGAGCTCCTACTTTCATGGAAATGACCGATGCTGTCCTCCTCCACGGCAAGGGCATGTCCCCAATAATGTCCTCCATCCCCTACGTTCTATGATCAACCCCCCTGATGGAATTTCTGAAACATAGTGTTTTTCATAAAGAAACCTCCTATTTTAGAAAAATAGGAACTTTTAGAGTAAAATCCAAGATAGATCTCCTTGAGTCGATTCAAATGTAACAAATTTGGACTTTTGGAGATAAAGCTCCTCCTAGTGTCAGAAATATAGAATCAAACTTTCCCAAAAACTATCCGGTTCTTCCGCGCACTAACGTTAATGTGACCACAAAATTAAAAAATGATCTATAGAGTTCTTGAATTATCGCATTAACACGAAGGATCTGAGGCAGCAGCGGCGGCCATGTTGAAACCATTATCTCCCAGACTTTTTCGGGGCTATAATAAGTATGTACATATTTTTCAGGATATGATATAATTATTTCTTTTTCAGTCATAAACAGCTCCATCTTGTTGATTAATCTGTCTTTTGTCCATTCATTGAAACAGCTTTCAAATGAACACTTTACTTTCTTTACTTAAGTAACCACATGTGTTGTTATATCACACTGTCAATCAAACAGCATCTTCATATCGTATCATCGTAGGATACTGATTGAGAAATCGCTCTTAACGATTACAGAGAAATAATAACAATGTTCGTTTTTATCACTGCGCTAACGGCCGTGGTGAGTAAAAGTAAATAAAAGCTAGATGCTCTATGTTAAATTGGACCAAATAAATTAGATCTGATTTCATTCTTCCTCAGAGCACATGTTTCATCCTGAGGAGGAGGAGGAGGAGGACCTACTTTTCTTTCAGGCAGACCTAAATTCCTTTGTCTTGAAGCGAAACTTCATTCTCAACGTTTCGTTCATCCTTAAACTTGAAGATGGCTCAGCGGCAACCTTCCCATTATACTAAGGTGGTCATAATCTTTTGGCTAATTAGTTCAAATTCAGTATGAAATTCGAAATATCAAAAAAGTATATTTATTTGATCCAGTTAGGCGAATCTGGAATGTACAGATTCCAGTAGTAGAAAGTTTCACCTGATAAATTCATGTTTTTCATGGAAATTAATGAAATTGCAGGAGGTTCAAATTATCAAAAGTCACAACGACTCAAAAAAATAATTGGTGAAGCTTGTACATATACTTTGCAAGATATGCTCTGGTCAGGATGGCCGCCCTTAAAAATCATATTTCCATGGCAAATGTTCAGGTACATATTATCAGCTAGTTAAAGTATCTAACAGGGTTTGGTCGACTTAGAATATCTAGCGATAAAAACAGGCTCCAAACAAATATGAGTACATATATATACATATATATATATATATATATATACATATATATATATATATATACAGTTTATGTATGTATATATGTACACATATACTGTATAATGTACACACATATGTGTACACACACATATAGACATATGTATGTTTATGTGTATATATATATATATATATATATATATATATATATATATATATATACATACATTAGTCTTGAATTTGTAACTTTATCTTTCCGTGTGTATTACTTCGTTAGGGCTGTTTACCTTTATTACAGGGAACATCCTTTCGTCACATCTCCCACATGACCTCCTGAATCCACACCTGTACGAACAACATTTTCACACTTTACAAAGTCTAATGTCCACATTTCCAGTGGGGAAAATCTTCCAACTAAAGCGGAAGCAAGGCTCAAGACAAAGACGGCGTTAACGCTCCTCTCTGCAATTGATGTTTCACATTAGTTTCTTTCAAGCGCTCTCATCCGGCTCCCGCTTCGTGTCTCCCACGAGACAGAGCCTGATTTTATTTTTTTATTTTTTTCGTGGGAGTGATCCTTCTGTTTGCATGTCCGTGTTATTACGTCTGACAGATAGTTTTGTAGAGCATCGATGCTATCTCCACGTGTTGTAGAGTGATAAGGACGCTGCTAAGGATCGCTTTCAAATCGCTTCTCTCCTCTGCTGTTCCTTCCCTTCCTATCGCAGCCTCGCCTGGCTACGGCGGCCTGTTGTATATCCAATTAATGAGTGCGTTGCCTGTCAATACTCGTCTGACTGTACGTTAAAGCCGGTGGTGTGCTACGCTAAGATAATTGTTATCTTCTGAGGCCTGGAAATAGACTTTTGTACTACAGCCTTCATTCAGGAAGCAAAAAAAAAAAAAAAAACACTTCTAACGGCTGGAGATTTTACAGCATATCCTCATATATTAACAACTAAAGAATTTGGAAATACACCATCAGCCATAACATTAAGACCGTCTGTTCATGTCCTCCTTTTGCTGCCAGGGATACCTCAGACCGCTTTGATTGAGAAAACACGCACTGATAAACACCGTTAGAGAGCAGTGATACACGATACGTGATCGCTCATAACATTATAACCACTCAGCTGACCCGCTGTTTACTTCAGCCCATAGAGAGGGCTGGTCTCATAGCGCAGGGCCACAGGTTTGATTTCCTGTCACTCTTCAGCCATTCGTCCCTTTTTTTCCATTTATCCGGGGTCAGGTTGCAGTGGAAGTAGGCTAAGAAGGGTATTCCAGATGTCCTTCTCCCCAGCAAGACTCTCCAGCTCATCCCGGGGAATACAGAGGCATTCGCAGACTAGATATATAGTCCCACCAGCGAGTTTCTACTATCAATTACCGTTTAAACTTCCAAAGGGAGGCTACCTGAAGGCATCCTAATCAGATACCTGAACCACCTCAACTGGCTCCTTTCAACGCAAAGGAGAAGCAGCTCCCTCCAGAGGTCGGAGCGCCGCAACTTATCTCTAAGATCTAAGATCTAAGATCTAAGAGCCCAGCCACCCCACAAAGGAAGCTAATCTCAGCCAGTTGTATCCTCGACCTCATTCATGCTTTGGCTACCCACAGCTCGTGATCATAGGTGAGGGTTGGAAGAAAAGATGTACTGGTAAAATAACAGCTTTCACTTGCAACTCAGCTGTCTCTTCGGTAAAACCAATAAAGCCACCTGCTTCACATTGTCTTGTCCCCCGTAGCCACAAAAAATCAAATCTGCAAGGCATTCTGTGTTCTGAAACCTTTCTGTCAGAACCTGCATTAGCTTTCCCAATAGTCCTCTTTCACCATTTGTCCAGATCAGTCTGGTAGGTACTAACCACTGCCGACTGGCAACACACAACATGTTCTGTAGTTCTGTCTGTAGTTCTGGAGAAACCCCTGGCCCAGTTATCTACCCGTCACAGTCTGTCGCTTGTCAAAGTCTTTACAACCCTTACTCAGCAATTTTTCCAGCTTCTGACAAATCCTAACAGTGGTCAAAATGATATGGCTGATGGGTGTGAGTTTTTTTTTACGTAAGTTGTTTCAGCTTTGCCCTCCTCCTCAGACAGACCACCATGGAGGACGGGACCCTCCGCATCACGAACATCACTAAATCTGACGACGGCAGGTACACATGTGTGGCCAGAAACCACTTTGGAGCATCGAGCAGCACCGGGACGCTGATTGTGAAAGGTATTTCATTATTTTCTTTACCACAGGTTTCCCTTTTAAGCCAAAGGTTTTAAACTTTTGTTAATGGGAAAAAATACTCGCTCAAGCATGAAATTGATAATGAAATATATAGCCGTTTTATGTTCCCGCTCTGACAGACGTATAAGTCATCCGTGCTTTTGTCAGCTGTGAGTTATTGTTCATGTAGCAGAGTGAGGCAAACCACCCCCATCCAGAACCTGGAGTGAGTAATATTTTGTCACCAACATTTAATTTAAAATAGAGCTGCTGTAGCGGTTTCAGATTTGGGTTTTTAAATAAATGAAGATTACAGCGAGAGAGAGAGAGAGAGTTTTTTTTTTCCCTCCTTCTAGCTGACGTTGTGATTGCAGCGTGTTTAAATATTCATTACTGAGTTATGGGAGGCGTTCGCTTCTTAAGTGAAGTTATTTAAGGTCACTTTATTACACTGATAAAGCGGAATCAGTCTCACTATTCGGGGCAATTAAGCTTCATTGCTTTCTTCATTCGGCAGGGTTTTATGTAGGTACAGCATCACAAGCAGCAACAAATGATCCTTTTATCCTTTTTTTGCTCCCACCGTGATGCTGCAGAGCCGACAAAGATCATAGTTCCCCCTTTGAGTTTGGACGCCGCTGTGGGACAGAGCCTCGTGTTGCCCTGTGAGGTGTCCAGCGATTCGTCCCTCAGTCCCAACTTCAAGTGGTTCTTCAACGGGAAAGCCATTGACTTCAACAGGAAGATGCATTTTGAGATGATTGGAGGGGTACGTATAAAGGAACAAAACTGACCTTTACCAGCACCTTAAGTGCTTATTATGGTAGAGGGTTAAGGCCCTAAGAGTTATCCATTCATCTGGAATATATGTCATATATATCTATTATCCAATATATACATACATTTATATGGAGCTTATTCACAGAAATTTTTTGTCAAGTTGTTCTTCTTGTAAGCAGGAACAAAAAAAGTCAAAATACTTTCTTTTTTTCTCATTTTATTTGTATTTTGCATTGGAATTTTTTTTGGTATTTTATAAACATTTTCAATGTTTGAAAAAAAACACAAAATATTTTAAAAAATATTCTTGAATAATTATTTTTTTCATTTTTTCAAAAATATTCCTAAATACTTATAACTTTTCTTTAAAGTGTTTTTTAATATATATATATATATATATATATATATATATATATATATATTTATTATTTTAATTTTTACATTAGATTATACTGCATTATATTATATTATATTAGATTTTTTTTAAATTATACTATACTATATCATAATACCATATATATATATTTTATCATATTACATTATATTATACTCTATTATATTATATTAGATTTTTGTATTTTTTTAATTATAATATATTATATAATATCATATTACATTATATTGTATTATATTATATTGTCTATATATATTTTTGTATATTCACTTTTGTTTATAATAAACAGTTACAGTTACAAACCACTGCTTGAACATTGAAGCCCCAACTAAATTAAGAAGGATTTCCTTACAGTATAACATTTCTGAGCATCCCCTCATGTGGAATAAAGAATCTTCTCCAACACCAAATGATGCACAAGGATCTTAACCTACATCTTTAGTAGTTGGAGGAAATTTTGTTCCTTCCATTTAAGGAGCATAAGCCGTCTAGCTGGAAGAAGTCCAAATGCGATCATGTTTTTCCGCCCGGCGACTGAAATGTACATCGTGTGAAGTGAAACCAGATATTGCAATAGTGGCAGAAGTAAATCCAACAGAGAAGAGAGAATAGAATAAACTATGACATTTTGGACAAAACTAAAACATATGTGAGAGTCGATGATAGGCGTGATCTTAGCTAGCGTCACTTGACCAAGTTAAGATGCTGCAAAACCTTGAACTGGATTATTCTATGTTGTGGATGAATTCCACAGGAACGTATCCCGTCCGGGGCCTTCCTCCAAATATCATCAGGTACTAAGGAATTGAATAGAGAATAAAACTGTCCCTAAAGCCCATTTAGAAGATGTATCAAGTCTGAACAGAGATTAAAACTGAACATAAAATCAGGAAATGAAGTCAGGATTTGGACTTTTCAACCCCTGGCTTTAAGAAGAACTCTTTTAGACTACTGGGAATACAATTAGAATAAAGTCACACAGAGAATACATTTAGAATTTTTAAGAATTAAGTTAAAATTGAGAATTTGTTACCTGATTTTCTGTAAAGATTTTTTTTTAACAGAACTCTGAAGATAAAATAAAAACAATTCTGACTTTAAAGTAAGAATTGTATAGTTAAATAGAAGATGAAGTCAGAATAATTCTCAGAATTCTGACCTTAAAGTCAGAGTTCTGAGAATAAAGTCAGAATTCTGATTTAGTTTTATAATTCTGAGTTTATACAAAGAATAATGTCAAAAAGTAAAGTCAGACTTTTCAGCAACAATCACGAGGATAAAGTCGTAATTCTGTCAGAAAAAAGTCTGAGAATAAAATTACAATTAAATCACAAAGAATTAAGCTCAAATTCTTAGAATCGGTTATAAATTCAGATTAAATTAAAGAATTTTCATTGATTCTGATTTAGTTTCATTATTCCGACTCTATACAAAGAAGGATGTCAGAGAAAAAGTCAAACTTTTCAGAAATAATTCTGAGATTAAAGTCAGAATTCTGGTTCTTTTCTTCTTCTTTTTTTTATTATAAAACTCTGAGTATAAACTTTCAAGTCAGAATTCTCACCTCGAAGTCAGATTTTTGAGAAGAAAGTCAGAATTCTGATTTATTTCTTTTACAGAAGTAGAGTTTATAACAAGAAGGATGTCAGAAATTAAAGTCGGACTTTTGAATAATAATGATTCTGAGAATAAAGTTTTAAGTTCGTTAAAGTCTTTGGCCTTCAAGCTCATATTTTATGAATCCTGGTCACGGCGGGTCGGACATGTCGTCAGACGCTGCAGCGTGTTGTGTCTGAGGGAAAAACCGTAAACAGGAAAGACTTTCATTCATCCCAGAGGTGATTTCACTTTGTGAGAAAAATCAATCCTGTTCTCCACGAATACAGGAGCCTAAATTTTAGTAATGAGATGATTTATGGCGCCTGTGTTTGGGCAAACCGGGCCCACTGAGGTCTCCGAGCGGCTCTGACATTTTAACTGTGAGCTTCCGTTCAAGTTACAGTCAGTTTTTCCCGGTACAAAAGCCTTATTTCTAAAAAAAATGGGGGGAAAAAATGATATGTGCGTGAGTGCATGACAGCAACCTGCATTAAGCTTTTGTAAAACCTGACAGGAAACATTCATTTGAGCTGAAAGGGTAAAGTGGAGGCTACAACACAGGAAACGCCTATCCGGGGAAAATCAGCTGCCTCACAACGAGCCATTTATGCATAGCTTTCAATTTAAAACTGAATTAATCTGTTTGGCCGGACAGTAACGTCATTTATTTTGCGGCCGTTCTTTGGTCACTTCCTCCGAGTTTCTTTCATGGAGGATTTGCGGCATATGAGTGAAAAAAATAATCATAATGTTTTCTTAGGATTTTCTGTTTTTCCTTTTGTCTTCCCTACTTTACATTTCTTTTTACCGGTGCGTCTCTGTCATTAGGGATTTGCAGGTGACCTGATGGTGAGGAACATCCAGCTGAAGCACTCGGGGAAGTATGTGTGTATGGTGCAGACTGACGTTGACACTGTTTCAGCAGCTGCAGACTTAATTGTCAGAGGTATGCATCGTCCTCATTCCTCACACTGCTTGTCATCATGTCACACTCTCTGCGGAGATGTGCAATGTCTCTTTGTGTCGGGCGTGTGTGCGTGTGTGTGTGAGTGTGCGTGTTTGTGTGTGTGAGCCTTAGATTATGACACAAATGTGTCTCTGCTGTCAGATGAGGGATGAATCAGCGATATGTCAGTTTCCAGAGATTGGGAGAACAATAACAGTCCCTCTAATTGAAGGATTTCATATTAAAGAATGATTCTATTCTGAGCGCTATGATCCTCACACTTGTATTTAAGTGAGACAGAAAAGTTTACTTGAATGCTTAACAGATACCCATGAAACTTCATGCAACTAACTAAAAATGCTTTGTAAAGTCAACCATCATGTGTGTAATGCGGATTTCTGTAGAATGTACCATACCTGTGCAAATACTCTGCTAATCTGTGTAATATTTGACACCGAGGCGCTTGTGTTTTTATGTGTGTGAATGTCACCTGAGGGGCAATCTGTTTTTTTTTTATTTTATGGAAGAAGATATTAGGGATTGGAAGTAAAAAAATACAGTTTCATATCAAATGTCAATATTTTACATACATGTGAGTCAAATGGTTGGGAAGGTATGTCCAAGTGAATTTTTCGTGAAATGCTACTCCTTGCGAGTAAAATATGAACTTTTAGGGTAAAATATAATATATACAAAAGAGATCTTTGAGTCACTTCTAATGCAGCAAAATTGGACTAAACCATGCTAACTGTAAAATGTTATATATACTAGATGGATGGATCTCTTTGAGTCGATTCATATGCACCAAATTGGATTAAATTAGACCAATAGTTAGGAAGTTATCTAAGAAAAACACTGTTTTTCCTTGAGAAACTCCCCCTAGTGAGTCAAAATATGAACTATTAGACAAAATAACAACATATACAAGATAGATTGAGTCCATTCATAAGCTGGATCAGACCACTAATAGAACACTATTGGAGATAAAGTTCCCCTAGTGTTTTAAATATATAACTGAGACCTAAGGTCTATGTTGGTATAAAATTTGAAAATGATCCGTGACACTGTTATTGAGTTATCCCGTTAACAAGAGTGATTTGAGACGCCGGCTGCGATGACATGGGTGAATTTTAGCTTGACAAAGCAGCCTCCTGATTCAGAGTGAACTCAGAAAATAATACAGACTTCCAGTGCAAAGACCTACGACCAGAGAATGTAATGGAAAAAAACATCATTTGTTAAATGCTCGTTATCTCACTGAGGACGGTTGTAAAGAAAGTTTTGAGTTTGAACTCTTCCCTGAAAAATTAACTCCTTTTCTTAAATGGACACGGATGTCTTCCCTTTTTTTCTTTTCCGTCTTTTTCAGCTACGATTTCAAATCACGGCGTACGATTTAAATGGCCCCGCATTTGGACCTATGCTATATTTTGACACGTCCTGGAAGTGGGAGATGTCAAAGTTTTCAAAGACGACTTTTGAAATAATAGACCCGACTGTTTTCATTGATGAAGGTCCGGCACATAGCAGTATGTTCCAGAAAAGGTCACAGAACACAAATGAGAGGGCTGCAGAGATGGATTATTAATATAACTTAAGTCGGTCTCACATCGGCCTCATCCCTTTCAGAGCCAATCACCCACAAATGAAAAGTAAGTATCTAAATTGAGAGGTGAGTCCAGGTCGATCTCACAGAGTAAGATTAAAGTTTGCCGTTGATCCGTTGGGCACTCAGAAGAGACTCTGGGTTTTTCTCCTCAGCGCCGATTCGATTTCACCTCAAAAATGAAGCTCTGAATAATCTTCGGGTAGATGCGGTGCTTCGCCATCGTAAACATGGTAGTCACAAAGTTTTGGCTAGTTAAAGTAATCCAACCCTAGCCCCTGATCCCGTAACTGGATCTTGTTTCTAGACCCATGCAAGATTTTGCTCCTACGATTAGTGCCCATCTTAGGGGTCAAGGCCTGTTCTTCTGTGACGGAACCAGCCCTGGAACTTCTTCGATGGAAAAGGTCTAAAACGTTTACTAAAGTTTGGAACCCTCCCCAAAGAAAAATGAGGAAGTTGGACCACAAATACCCACTCATACTGCAATATCTTATCACTTAAACCTTCTCTAAAGGCATCCTTCTCGCCATATCATTCATTTGGACACCAGAAGAGATATTTCAGAGAGAATCGAGAAGGATATGAAGCTTCTTGGAAATAAAACACTTCCTGTTTGCTGTTTCCCAGTAATAAGTAGAAGGACACTCACTAGAGACCAAAGGTCCAGTAAGGCAGCAGTTTCCCCATTATCATGTTACAGAGACACCAAAGACGTGATATTCACATGTCAAAAAACATCAAAGCCACCAGGGTAATATGTCATTATCCAGGAACACCTCAAGGTGGATCTTTACTTGCCATATTAAAGAATGTGGATTATAACTCCGCCCTCGGTTCAATTCCTCTCCAGACTTTAATTCGATGAGTTCTTCCTCGAAAATGCCCTTAATTAATCTACCAAGTGAAATAAAATCTGTCAACTAATTAGAAATTATAGATGGAAATGGTGAAAAAGGGCCCTTTTCTGTGATGTTAAAGAAGTGAAACCAGATTCCTTAATTGTTTATCTGGATCTAATCTAAACAGTAATGGGCTCTTTGAGATAAGAGGCAACGAAGTATCGTCTGCACCACACGACCTCTTCAATCAGGAGTTTTTTCCTCTAGCGGTGGACACCACTATGAGCAGCATCCCAACTTTGTTTTTTTAATCCTTTAATGTCCTGCTCACCTGTCGGCTTGATTTTTTCATATTGAACAAAGTGTGTCACTTGACTGAACCTGTTCATAATATGAACCAATGGCAGCATGTATATGCTAAAGAGTAATGGGCCCCAAAGGAGCCCTGGGGGACGCCACAAGGATTATTTTTTTTGCCATATTAAACTACATGAGGACTTACTTCTCTGAATTATGTAACATAATACAACCAAAAGAAGTTCTAAAAATATGCTTTCCCAAAAGGTAAAACTAATCTAACTTTATTTATCTAAAATACAAAGTTTCATCGTGATTTTTTTTTTAACTGTTTAAAGACATTCTGGACCAAACGTTTTGACATTTTCTGTTAAATTTAAATAGTCTGAGATCTAAAATGAATATGCACAGATATAAATTTTCATAGCTTTTCTTTCTTAGGATGGGCATTAAGGAGTTTAAGAACCGGTCTGGTTTGATTCATTTAAAAGAGGAAATAGCGGCGGTGAATGTTTCTGGAAGGTTTGAGATGCACTTGATAATTCATGGAAAGAAACCCCCAACAAAAACCAACTGATTAAACTTCCAGTCGAGGCTAGCCTGATTGTACTATTCTTTCTCCGACACAGTCACAGGGATCGTCACTGAGAATATGACACTGTTGTTTTGGATGATTCATGTGGTCAAAGCTTCAATCAAAAGCCAGATGGTGCTTTTTGTTTTCCCATCCACGCTCTGTATGTATAATCTGAAAGCAAACATGGTGATGATGCTCAGTGAACTTCTTCTAGCAGCAGGTAGTCCTGCTGAGTGCTCACCTCAGATTTGTGGGCTCATCAGAGAAATCTCACATGACTCATCTTAAGCTTGTATTGCTTCAGCAGCAGCACAGGAAAAGAACTGCAACCACAATTAAATCTGTGGTCATTAACCTCGCTCTCGATTTATACATAATGATTTCTCCCAAGTTCATCCCTCTGCAGTAAACACTCTCTTAGTTCCAGGAGTGAAATAGGTAAATTATCCGAACATTCCTCTCAAACTTCATGGGTCACGGGACCATGTTTAGTATTCACTTCTTAAACATCGTAGAACTTTATTCATGACCCGGGAGATGCTCACGTATCATTACAACTCCCTGGCCCCGTATGCTAGTAAAGTTCTTCAGTAGATGCTTCAACCTGAACTCCTACTGAACTGCACTAATCATATCATTGATTAGACCGGCAATCCCATCAGAACCACTTTCCCAAGCCTTAAATTGAGGGTTTTTTTTGCTGTGTTATGACTCACTAACCACCTGCTGCTGGATCTGAGTCAGCCATGCCAACCTGTTTTGTTGGAGACTGATGTCTGCTGTTGTTTCTGTGTTCTGTTGCAGGACCTCCTGGTGCCCCTGAAGGCCTCAAAGTAACTGACATCACTGACACCACAGTGCATCTGTCCTGGGGAGCTGGACCTGCCAACCACAGTCCTGTTACCGTGTACATGGTGCAGGCCAGAACCCAGTTCTCTATAGGGTGGCAAACAGTGAGAACAGGTAAACCGCTACAAACCTCTTAATGTCCTGCCTAAGTGTTTGGTTGAGCACATTTTGAGTCTCTATATCTTATTTTTTTTAAATGTGTTTAAACTTTGTTATAATATGACCCAGTGGCAGCATGTGAATGGTAAAGAGCATGGGGCCAAGGATAGAGCCTTGTGGGGCACAATAAGTCAAAGTTGCCGCCAATGAAGAGGAATTAATCATGGCTATGGAGAAAGTCCTTTTCCATAAGTAGGATTCATTTGGGCGTATTAAAGCATGTGAGGACTTATTAAATAGAATTAAGTTATTAGATTAAACAAAAAAAAAGTCTTATTACTGTTAAATAGTTTTCAAAGAAATTGATCTACCGAAAGTTTGAAAATGAATAAATGCCTATTTTTCAATAGTTTTTGTCTTGTTGAAGCCATTAAACGGTTAACTCACGTCAGTATTGAAAAGATTGTGGCGGTTTCGTCTCTAGAAGAGATGAATTGCCTTAAAAAGAAAAAAGCTGAAAACACCTCATGGATTCCTGGAAGTTTGATTAGTTAGCAGTCAACAAAAAAGGCATCCGTTGCTAAATTTCTCTCGAGGGCCTATTTTTTTTCCACTGCTGGAGTTGACATATGAAAATCAGGATGACGCAGGGACAGTAAACAATACACAGCCTGTTTACTCTAAGCCATAGAGTTTTTTTAGGCAAATCTGAGAGCTTCACATATCAATACCTCAGCTGGTATTCATTCCTCGACATGAAAACAAACATTCCTATCACAAGGATCCCTCTAACAAATAGTCCTGTGATTTAACAGTCTACTGCTATTGTTTTTAGCGAACGGAAGAGAAAAATAATTAAAGATTACTTTTGGAGAAGCAACAGAAGCTAGGGATAAATCTGACATCCAGGGCGGAGTCTGAGTTAATCTCCAAACACACTTTATTCTTTCCAATGTTTTGCTTGGCTTGTCGGCAAAGTGCCAATTCTTTTCAATCCAACAACTAAGTAAGAGAAAACAAGAACTCATGTTCTCCTTCAGAATCTAGACTGTAGGTTTTGACCTCTTACAAACTCCAACCTCAGTCCCTGAAATAACTGATTATTATTGTTAGATGCCGGAAATGAACTGCATTCTAATTAAATTTAAAAAATCAAGTGTGCGTACAAGTGTGTGAAAGATTTAGAAGAAAATACGTTTATCTATTACAGGTGGAAATGTTATAGGGCTAAACCTTTTGATGTTCTTCTCTAATGTTTGGTCGAGCACATTTTAAGTCTCTATTTCTCATGTAGAAATGTGTGCCACTCGACTGAACCTATTTAAAATACGACCCAGTGGCAGCATGTATATGCCAAAGAGTGAGGGCAAAGGATAGGGCCGTGGGGGACACCCCAGGCTTGAACTTGATACAACCAAAGAAAGATTAATAAGGGTCAAATAGTTATACCAAAAGGGAGAGATCTTATTAAAATGGACTATTTCCCATAAAATAAAACATTTCATCATGAAATAACTTTATAAGTCTGTCTTTTTTTTTCCTATTTAAAAATTTCGCTATGACATAACAATTTGTTATTTTATGGTTCATTTAGACTGTCAAAAATATAAAATGAATAAATACCGCAAATAAATAAGATATGCTAAGAAATTTTTTTTCCATTTTTTTTCTTTTTTTCTTGGTGGGTACACTTTAAACAGTTTATCGACACTACCACTATGTCGTTTCTTTCTGTGATAGAAATTGGTATTTGACCTAATTCAGCGTTATATGGTCAGTATGAGAAACTATAACGGTGTCAACGTGTTCGCAGAGACGTCTGGAGAGGATTTTTCTATTTGAAGTTGTTACTGCGTATAGACAAATGCAAAATACGACTCATGAACCGTTTAGATGTAAATGTACGAGTCGGACAGCCCGGATGATTCAACTCGGCTCAGCGCCGCCAGCCTCCATCCCTGTGCCGCTGCTGGGAAGGAAGCTGGCGGCCATTAGCGGTGAGCTTTAGGGCGCCCAGTCCCCGCTTGGATCTAAACCCGGTCCCCAGACTGTGCGCCATATCTACACCTGGGTAGTTATAGCTCCAGAACCGGCTGTCTTTGGCGCGTAGAGTTGATTTCAGTGGGCGAACTACAGGGACCACACCAGAACAAACGCTCGTTCACTGTTCACATTTCTTCTTTAGTTGCGCAATGCAAGTGGTTCCAGGTCGCCTATGGAAAAATTCAGGCAACTCTATCTGCTCGATGCCACCAAAATTATACAAACTGGACCTATAAGTCAATTTGCAGGTTTAAATTGGAATAATGTTAATAGATTTACAAATGACTCAGTATGATTTTGATGTATTTTACTGGTTCGTGAAGCAAACTCTTATCTGTTGCTGACAGAATGCACTGCAGTAAAATATAAATAATCACACAGCACACATCTCAAATCTAAATTCTTTAATCCTAGTTCCTGATCCTGTGCCTGGACAGATGATGAGTGCAACAGTGAAAGATTTGAACCCCTGGTTGGATTATGAATTCAGGGTGGTGGCAATCAACAGCATTGGTGTGGGAGAGCCCAGCACGCCATCAAAACAGATCCGAACCAGAGCAGCAGGTATTCTCTCCATTTGTTGTTCTTCTGAGAATTTAATCAGACTCGCTTTGAGAATGTGTTTCCTTCAATGCTCTCTGTGATGTGTGATGTGATAACAGATTTCTCAAGAATAGGCCGCATTTCTGGCCATATATTCACTGCTTACATGCAAAACAACACCATGTTGGCATGAACCCTGTCGCTAACCTCAAGTCTTTATTTTCAACTGTAGATAATGATCAACGTGGTTGGATTTTTGTATCCCCGAAAAGTCGGGCATATTATGGAATCGTCATCGCCGCCGCCGTAGATCCTTTGTGTTGACTTGATGACTCTAAACCTATACCATGGATTCTTTCTTTAAATTTTAAACCCACATAGACCTTATTGCGAGGAAGAACTTGAGCGTTTTGGGGAAATTCGGATGTATATTTCTGACGATAGCGGGAGCTTTATCTCCAAAGTTGACAGGCATAATTTCTCAAGCCTTGGTCCGACTTAGCTCAAATTTGGTGCTTATGAATCGACTTTAGGAGATTTATTTTGTATACATCATGTTTTACTCTAATAACTCATATTTTATTCACTAGGGGAAGCTTTTTGTGAAAAGCACAATTTTTCTGATATAACTTCCTAACCATTTATTCTATTTGGTCCCAATTAAGTGCTTATAAATCGATTTGAGGAGATCTATCTCGTAAATATTCTATTTAACTCTAGTAATTCATATTTTACTCACTAGGTGGAGTTTGTTTCTGGAGATAACTCAAAACAAATGTCATAAATCATTTTCATATTTTATACCTAAATAAACCTAAACCTAAATAAAGTGCGAGGAAGACCTCTGTTGTTGTTGGGAAAGGTCGGTTCTAAAGTTCGGACACTAGGGGGAGCTTTATCGGCAAACATTTTTGTGCCCTAACTTCTCAATAATTGGTCCAATGTTTTGGTGCATATGAGCTTGAAGAGATCAATTATTCATATCTCATATTTAACCCATATTTTAATCAAGTAGTTCAATTTAGGGATTTTTTTTTTCTTTTACTCAAAAACTTTGGAAATCCATTTAATTTGCTGTCGGTGATGATAGCATAGGACTTCTCTTTTTTTGGCACACCATCACCATTTTTAGGGTCATTTCCAGGATTTCAACCTTTGGGTGGGCATAAATAATTTCGGGTGGGCCTTTTAATTAAAAAGTTAAAAGGTGTCGGCCTCCTTTGACAGGTCCCAACAGAAGTGGTGGATTTCAGAAGGGGACTAGCATCAGCTTCAAAATCTAGATCTCAAGTTTTCCATATGCCATACGGATATTTCTTATTATTTCCTATTATTGTAGTAGGCATGTAAGACATGGGTTTACAGCTCAAACTGCATGAAGATGACTTATAACTCGCAGATCTTTGCATTAGGAGGGAGAGGGAGACATATTGATTGCAGGGTGAGCTACTTAGACTTTTAACAAGAGAGAGAGAGGAAGCGCTTTAAATCATCAGTTTCTCCTCTCGGTTTATCTGTTTATTTTAAAACGGTATGAAGAAGTGAGTCGAAGATTTTCATCTCCTCATCCCGTCTGGTCTGCATTACGATCTAGCTCTGTTCACCTGTAATGGAAAAGCAGCTCCAAACTCTAGTCAATATTATACAGCCTGCGCTGTCATCCCCCAAAACAAAGGATGGGCTGATCAGAATCCTCAATTGAAATGTGAAGTAACGTATGAAAAAGGGTCTTTTTCATTTAAAAAAAAGACCTTCTCCTAGTGAGTAAAATATGAAATATTAGAATAAAATTCATACAATTCATGGTCACTTAAATTAACTTAATCGGACAAATGTTAAGGAAATTAGGTTAAAAGTTACCTATAAAAGAGGGTTAAATATGATATGAACCAGATAGATGTCCGCAGTTTGATTCATAGGCACCAAATTTGGACTAAATCGGACCAACAACTGCAGAATTATGGCCACAAAACGTTTCGAGATAGACTCCCCCGGTTGAAATGTATAACTAACCTTTTCCAAAAGCAATCCAGTTCTTCCTCGCTCCAAGGTCTATGTGAAAAGTTTTTTTGAAAATGATCCATTAAAGTCTTTTTGGGTTATTGCTTTAACACGCGGACCTGCTGAGGCGGCGATGACGATTCCATAATATCCCTGACTTTTCAGGGATATAATAAATGTTAAGAAAATACATTTGATCTGTAATTTGGGTGAGCCAGCAGTACAAGTGGGTGGACAGAGACCCACTACGCCAACCCATAACCCCATGCCTTACATCTATGACAGCTACTTCTCCACTTTAACCCAGAATGTGTCGTATGAAGTTTAGTGTTAATATCAGCATGAACTCCAGAAGGGTTAAACATCCAAGAATCAACTCTAAGCTCCCGTGTCACCATGTCATCAACAGTCAGATTGACAGAAAACATAATTTATCCACACATGCCATCAGGCAGAGACATGGAATAGTCTATTTGGAGCAACTAATCTGGGTAATTCCCCTGTGATTCAACCAGCAGGATGGAACAGCTTTCCCGTTGTGCCACACGCTCGGCTCTTACATGCTTTCCAAGGTTTTGTAATGAGTTGTAAATAAGACGGCATCCAGGGCGGCTGCAAGCAACTAATTTCACCAGAAACCTCTGTACCTGTGTGAGAGAGTGGAAACAAGGGATTATTAAATTCCCTTTGTGTCTGTTTAGTTCCCAAGGTTGCACCAGTGAGTGTGAGTGGTGGAGGAGGAACTCGAGGTGAACTTGTCATCATGTGGGAGGTAAGAGGACCATGATTATGTACGAGTGGGCATTGATTGTGACACAGCATTCTTTGATTCTGTTGAGGAGCGGGGACTTGTAGCAGAGTCACTGTATCAGCGGCAGAATGGCTTTTAATTAAAGAATGTTCTGATTTGCTGCCTGCCAACTCCCCCTGTTGTGTAAATCAAAATGCAGACGCAGAGCTAGTCATAATTTCGTACGTGTAAATCTGGAATTAGGTGACATTTTTGGGATGTTGTTCTCTTAAGAGACATAAAACACCATTTTCCAATTTTGTTTTTGTGACTCCCTAATTAAATTTCTGTTCTAGGTTGTTTGTGTGGAAGCCGTAACATTTTTCGTCCTTATCTCAGCCAGTTCCAGAGGAACAACAGAGCGGGGAGGATTTCGGCTACGTCGTGGCTTTCCGCTCATTTGGGAGGAGCACCTGGATTCAGACGGTTCTGGTGTCGCCCGATGCATCACAATATATTTACAGAAATGACAGCGTGGCCCCTCTGTCCCAGTTCGAAGTCAAAGTGGGGGTCTACAACAGCATGGGAGAGGGGCCCTTCAGCCGTGTGGCCCGAGTCTTCTCTGCAGAAGAAGGTGAGCGATAAAGTTCATCGTGCTATTCCAAGAAAAAAAAGAAAATGATTCCACTTGTAATTGCAGTCATGCATAATTCATGACCTCTCATATTTAGAGCCCTCGGAGGCGCCATCGAGAGTATGGGCACGCGCTGTGTCAGCCTCTGAGATCGAGGTGTACTGGGAATCCGTTCCTGCAGGGTCCGGCAGGAGAAAGATCATTGCGTACGAGGTATGGAAAAGCCGAGTTGAAATAATAAAGCGCTGGGAGAAATATTCAAACAAGGAGTAGACATTAATCCTGAAATGACTGGCAGTACAATAAGCTGGCGTGCCAACGCTGGCGGGGACTACTTGGAATGATCCTTACATTAAACTACTGCATGTGTTAGAGCGACAGATTCTTCACAGGCTAATCTAAGGGATCAAGAGGTCTTTTGGCAGCTCTCCAGTACCCAGACTCAGTCTTGAGGCGGCACAGAGGAGCTGCTCAAAAGAAAGAAAGAAATAAGAAGAAGTGTTAACATCATACATCACTATCCTTGACAACAAACTCTCCCCAAGGACTCGGCTGTGGAAAACCTGGACAAAAATAGAATGCTCTCCCAGACCCTGATATTTTACATGGTACTTTATACCCAGGGGCCCACTGTCAGGCTTTGAGGTCATTGCCAGTGTTTTAGTACATACCTTGTTTGAAGACTAGAGTTTGAAAGGCCATGAAGGCAGAGAGGCAGAGCAGTATTCATACTAGAAGTGTACAAATCCCTAACATTATATTCTTTTTGCAGCTTAGCAGCAGCAGGCAATAATACATTTCCAATGTCGAAGTATTGACCTAAGTGTTGAACTAAGCCTACGCTGTCGTTCCTGACAGCAAGGGTATGTCGCAGAAAAGCTTCCAATCCTATGCATTGAACTCCTTAGATGAAATTTTTCCTTATGTCAGAAAAACAGCTGGGCTTCTCATTAAAAAAGCTCCCCCTAATGAAAATATGAGCTGATGTTATGTTAGAAAAACTGTGTTTCTTTGTAAAGTAAAGCTCTCCATAGTGAGATCAATCCAAAAATCCTACAACGGAGCACTTGAGGATCATAGAGGGACGAGAGAGCGACGCACCGCCAAACATGTGGTCAGCGGTCGTTCTCCTCCTCCAAGTCCATGGCCTCCTGCTCCAACCCGTGACGTTTGGCAATGTCGTGAAACATACAGAAGACATCTACAATCAGGCCCACTTTATTTCTGGGCTGTATAGTGATGCTCCTCCAGTGTGATCCAAACAGCGGAACCGGCTTCTCAGTGTGACAAACTGTGTCAGTGCCCAACGTTGTGCCGATTAACACCTTCCTTTCAAACGTACTAAATACAGACGCAATCACAACCATCACAATGTGTTCAGGCTAAGTAGATCACATTGCGTTTTCTAAATGAACAAAGTTGCATCGACTCCACCCAGTATTTGCATATTCGTTTAGCCAAACGTACTAAATAGATATGAACTGCTATTTTGCACGTTTGAAAGACGCAATCTTCGGTGCGCTCCATTAGTAGATCAGCTCGCTTATTTAATTTCGGGCGCTTTCAGGTTTGCACAAGTTTTTACAAACGCAAAACGTGGGGCTCGGGATTACATCTTTGACCGTGGCACTGACAAGGAGGAGGAAAACCAGGAAATTGACAGCGTAGAGGCTTTAGAGGACGAATTGACGCAGGTTGAGGATGACACAGAATATGATCCATATGATGATGAAGAATCCGGTGATGAGGAGCAGTACCCAGCTGAGATTGTTGTCACGTTTCGGTCAAAAAATGGGAACTTGTCCTTGATGTCATCCCCACCTGAGAGGAGAGGTCGGCTTTCATCTGAAAATGTATGGATGACCATAAGGCCAACGAGGTTTGCTTCATTCCTGGTGAATGACAGGAGTCCTGTTTCCAACTCTTTCTCCCCTCCAGGTAGTCATGAACATAACAAACCTGGAGGGGAAAAAGATTTAGGGAGATGCCTGGATGGAGGTAGACTGGAACAGGAAGGTTAAATCCAGCAATTTGGAACTATGATAAAACTATAGTATCCCAATAGGGTCCTCGCACTGCTTAGTTCTCCAGCCCTAATTATCTCTCAAAAGCATGAGACTAGACAAACTTTGACTAAATTTGTATACTTTAACTAAGTACATACAAATATGTTTAGATTTTTCTTATATATACTGAAATTACCACTCAGATCATGTGTAGTAGATGGGTTTTGATTGAAATTGCTTTAGCACCCAGACACCCAGTTACTACATGTTTCACTGAGGTTTCTAACTTGAGTAATAATAGCAATAGCAATTACAAATTACGCAGCAAAGCGTCCAACATTATTCTCTGCATAAAGTGATGCTGAGTTTGTTTTCTGAAATGAAACTGTTGTTTTCAGAATTTTACAGTAAATCACACATGAGAGATGTTAGACTATTTAAACACACATTAGATTTTTTTTATCCTTTCATCCTTCATTCTTACACTTATCTGGGGATTGGTTGCGGTTGCAGCGAGCTAAGCAGGTTATTCTCCGCTAGCTTCTCCAGGGGGGATCCCGAGGTGTTCTCCAGACTGATGAGATACATAATCCTGCATGCAACTTGTGGTTCTACCCCCGGGGTCTCCTCCACATTGGACGTGCCTGTAAAATTTCCAAGCCGAGGCACCCAAGAGGCACTCTGATTAGATGCTCGAGCCGGAGTGGTAGTAGAAGAAGCTCCATAGCTAAGCCCATCATCCCACAGAGCACAATCATTCTGGAGCCTCATGTCTGTTAATGCACACTAGTCAAAATCTGCATACGAGCCCCTGACACTTGTCAATATGTATGATCTGTTTGAAGCTGAGATGTAGATATTTTAAGTTCAGATGTTTGCATCTCTGTGAAAAGGTCAGAAACGTTGCCATCCTAGGTGCAGTTTTCGGCTCGAGCTCTTGTTATCTACAAATCGTATAGAATTTCTACTCTCAACAAATAATGAAGGAGCTTGCACTTCATCTCATCTGTTCACGCAAACCTCATAATTGTATCATAATTGTATAAGTCGGGGATATGATGGTATCGCCAATGCCCCACTGAATGCCTGCGCCCCGGTGTCCACTGCAAAACCCTTGAGTTGATGCAATGACTAAAAAGCTTTATCATGGATCACTTTCAAATTTCATTCCTACATAGACTGTTGTACCACGAAGAACTGGAGTGATTTTGGGATATGTCGGTCGAATATTTCCAACACTGGGGGGCATGATTTCTCAACTGTCTGTCCGGTTTAGTCCAAATTTGGTGTATATGAATCGACTCCAGAAGTTCTATCTGGTTCCTATTATCAAATCTATTTCTAAAAATACTGTAAAAATGACTTTTACACATGACTTTTCTTCACACAAAAAAACACTGCTTTTCTAACATATTTTCATAACCGTTAGTCAAATTTAGTAAAAGATTGGTACTCATGGATGGATGGATGGATAGAGAGAGAGAGAGAGAGAGGGAGAGAGAGATACTTTATTAATCCCAAGTAATATGAATTGAATTAAGGATATTTACTCTAACTGTTCATACTTTCAGGAGGAGCTTTTTTTTTAAAGTTTTTTCTTACAAAAGTAAACTTTTAATTTTAAATAAATTTTTTTCAATCAGGGGGATTGCCTGTACAGCGAAGAGATTGGGGGACTCCTAAATTTTGGGATATCATGTAATCCCCATTGGACACAGATTCTTTGTGTCATTATGTTCACATTCTATACCCCCATAGCCCTTAGTGTATGGAAGAACTGGGTTGATTATTGGAAACGTTGTATGTATATTTCAGATCCCAGGTGGGCTTTATCTCCAAGGTTTTCGGGCGATAACTTCTCAACATTTGGTCCGCATTTGTCCAAATTTGGTTCATATGAATGAAATCGAGGAGACTTATCAGTTGTATTTAATCTCATAGTTCATATTTTACTCACTAGGGGGAGCTTTTTTATGACAAACCCTTTTTTATTGCACATGATCTGACATTTAATTATAGGAGTTCAGTCAGATAGATTGTTTGTACGGTGCAAGGGGATGGGGGATTTTCGGCTATTTACCCTTGCCGTTGCGGACGATACCCTAGGCTTACTTTGTTCATGAACCCGACCATCCATCAATCCATTCTCTGTAGGTCTTTTTCCTGTGCTTTGTCCTGGAGACTATTTCAGCTGACATAGGTTGAGAGGTGGACAACATGAAGAAGTCGCCAATTCATCAGAGGGTCAACACATTAAGACAAAACAGCATTCACACCTGCAGCAAGCAGCAATTGACTAACACCAATTGTTAGTCACCAATTCGCTAATGCTGCATGTTTGGGGATTTTTCCAGCAGGCTGAAGCACTCGGAGGGAGCCCAAGCAAACATAGGGAGAACTTGCAATCAGATCAGAGGAAAGCCCTCGGTCAACAATAAACCCTATTTAGGGGAAGTCATGCACTGAGAGATACACCGGGGTGTAAAAAATACTCTGGGATATGCAGTATTTGGGATATAGCTTCAGACGGAAAGCTTAAATACATTGCAAAAAGATCTAAAGCCCCAGGCTGAAATGCTTTACTATATTCAGCTGTCCAGCACTAGCATCTGTCTGCAGATGGCCATAGCTCAGTTGCAGTCTCCTTGTTTGAGAAGCACCAAGAGAAGGTCTCCAACAACCATTTACAAATGATCAGTTTCTTTCGTATTGTTCAGCACCAACACTGCTGATTCTCTTGATGTCAAATAACGACTTAACACCTAAGCTGAGGATGAAAAAACCTGATAGTTGTATTTTGTTCAGTTTAATTTAGGCTAAAATCTGTGTGTTCTTATTTAGAATAAAATGATCTGTTAAGGAATAAACTATTTAGCCTAGACTCTTGAAATATACATTAATTTGTACAGGCTTTTGTTGAGAAGTTATTTTAAATCCATACGTGTTGGTATTTGCTTTGCTCAAGTTTGCAGTCAGATCTTATCTAACTGCAAAGAAAAGCTGTGATGTCGTTCCATCTCAGTTGCTATGACTCTCTGGAAGTTGTGATGAGAAGTAACCTGCTGTGAGGATGATTACTCATCGCCTCGCCTTTCAATTTTGTGCCTCTTCGCCCAACCTTTTTGTTCACAGCGCTTCGCCACATATATGAAGAAAAAGGCAGGAGCACTTTTATAAAGCTGTACTGACTGAATGTGAAAGGACTAAGTACAGCTCTGAGAGTTAACAGACCGAGATCCAATAAAATACTTCAATGATGTCTAACTCCTTCTCTCAGAACTTTATACTGCCAAATTCGGAGGCTGTTTCTGTCAAAACAAAAAGCTTCGGACCATGGTGGGGTGAACCTGTTTTGGCCTCAGGCAGAGGTTTGCCACCTCCTTGCCACACATATATCCTACACAGGACATTCATGACAACTTTATTATCTGTCCACTAACAAGCTAGTCCGCGACATCTGGCGGAACACCCTAGATTTCTGTTTGTCAGTTCAGTATGACACGAGTCACAGCTTTATTTTGGAGCGAGCAATGAGTCAGCACAATACAAACAGATAATAGGACTAAAACAGACCTCGAAATTTGACATTAACACAGGTCCCTCTCCAAGGACCGGTGATAAAATTGCCAACAAGACATTGAATGTTTGGGCCCGTTGGCAGATGCCATGTCTGTCGGGTTAATAATCCAGCCTGAGACACTTAGAGTATAAAGACTACCATAATTATACCTCTAACTCTAATTCACCTGGTTTGTGCCTTTCTTATTGATAATCCTGACAAGCTTTCCATTCTAGCAGTGCACAGTTTAGGAGGGGAGAGGAAATGAGAGGAGGAAAAGTTGAGATAGGATAGGAAAAAATAGATCGTAAATCTTTGAAACAATTATTACTTATTAGTGGACAGAAGTAGACCTTTTTTCCATTCATTCACCCTTTTTTTTACATAAATGAGACCTGTATTCATAACAAGTTATCACACATAGGAACTCTTGTTTATTAACCCTAACTCCTATCTGTGGCCTATATTAACAAAGGCAGGAATAGCTAAATTGTGACGTAAAAAAAGGCTTATTTTGTGCACCTCTAGGTTAAACCAAAACATACGTCTGGATAAAACTTCATGCGATCCGTCCAGTAGTTCAACTGTAACTACAATTATGAGGTTTGCGTGAACAGATGAGATGAAATGCAAGCTGCTTCATGATTTCTTGAGAGTAGAAATTCTATACGATTTGTAGATAACAAGAGCTCGAGCCGAAAACTACACCTAGGATGGCAACGTTTCTGACCTTTTCACAGAGAGGCAACTGCAACTGTAACAGACAAACAAACAAACACACAGGAGTGAAAACATAACATCGTTCCTTGGCGAAGGTAAAAAAGTTAAAGAATAGTAAAGAAAGTTTCTGGTCTTCACCTTGTAGGATGAATGGCGAGCACATGGTTCAGGGGGATTTACTTACTCTGGGTCGACATGGAAATAAATGTTCACGTATAAATCTACGCCTGGTTTTCACCCTTTGAACAATTGCTCTGATACCTGGCCTTCCCTCCCCTGGGAGGAGGGAGGGGGCCCCAGATGCCCCTGTCAATCAAAATTTTCACAAATGAAGGATCATATTTATTATCCGGCACAAAAAAAAGCCACGGAGCGTTTAACCTCGTCGTCCAAGAAGGGAAAACAAACATTGGTTTTGATTTTAAAAAACAAGTCCATTTCTTTCCTGCCACTCTTTTCATCCGCCTTAAGATGTATGGAGACCGTTTAATTTATCTTAATCCCTCCCTTTCATCCCTCATTAAATGTGTCTTTAGATTTCTCAGTAGGGGTGGTGTTAAATCTATAAAGTTCCTCTGCTTAAATGTTTTAGGTGCATTCCAAAGTACCGCTAAAACTACTGTTTAACCACTTGGGGGGAAAATAAAAACACCTTGGATGCATCTGTTATCAGCGACTCCAGGGCTGTCTCCAATACACCTTCCCCAACCCAGATCCCTGAAAAAGCGTGTGCAGCCAATTGAATAAGTACCTACTCTCAAACCATCTGTTTGACATTTTCCTGCCTGGTTTCCCCGTCTCGTCTTGGGGTCATAAATGATCTCTCTGTGAATACAGATTATGACAAGCTCCCACTCCTTGTACTCCCTACCCTCAGCGCTGCTTTGGGTACTGCTGATTGTCAGATACAGTATCGTCTGGTAATTTAAAAATCAGGGTCGGGCCGCCTCAGGACTTACAGTAGCTGACAGGGTGGAACAGTTTTTTTTCTCCACTCTTTTTAAAGAAGGTCGTCTGGATTCACTGCTTCAGCATATTAAAGACTTAAACCGATGAATCCACATTTTTACAGCCTAATGAAGCCGAAGTGGAAGAGAGGCTTTTTGATAAGCCTATCTTCCTATGAGTGTGCATCTGTGCTTAGTGTTGTGCTGCTGTGCACTGAATGTCATTTCCACCTCAAACTAGGCCTACGCCGTCGTCCCGACAGCAAGTTTATGCCCATAAAATGTCCCCAATACCCTGCGTTGTACAAGCAACCCCCTGGTTGAACTTCTAAAACAAAATAGATGTATGTTTTAAAAAAAGCTTCCCGAAATAAGTAAAATATGAACTTTTAGAGTTAAATGTGGTATAACCAATAGAGGTTCAATCAAGTCGATTAATATGCATCAAATTGGACCAAACAACGGTAAGGAATTATGTGCTAAAAAAGAATAAATATATGAACTGTAACAGTCGAATAAGATGCAAAATAGAGCTCGTCAAGACCGGATCAGATCAATGGTTGAGAAATTATGGCCCAAAACCATTGGTGATAAAGCTCCTCCTGGTGTCAGAAATGTACAACCAATGTTTCTTAAAATCATTCCACTTCTTCCTTGCATTAAAGTGTATTGTGTTATAAAGTTTGAAAGTGATCCATGAAATATTATTTTGAGTTATGGTCGGAAAACAGCATTTTCCGTTATAAAAGAAAAGCTAATATGTATATTAACTGCTAGAGTGAAGCAGATTTTATACAACATAGATCTCCTCGAGTATGGAGATAAAGCTCTCCCTAGTATTGGAAATATAAAACTGTCCTTTCCCCAAATCACTTAAGTTCTTCCTTGCCCTATAGTCTATGTGGAGAAAACATTTGAAAATGATCCATGGAACCGTTTCAGAGGTATAGCGTAAACAACATGGATCCATGGCCGCGGACGCTTCCATAAGATCCACGATTTTTCAGGGATATAAATACAAACTGTTTACCTATAAAAACTCTAAAAAAAAAATTCCTCATCTTTGTAAACACATGGCGACCTTGAAATGAATCAGGTTTGAATCATCAGAGTTGCCACTGTTTTACAGCTATTCTTAAAATAAAATGCCAGAGGAAGTCGTGTTTTTTTGTGTGTGTGTGGGTGTGTGTGTGTGGGTGTGTGCTGTAACCTGTGTGTATTTCTTCCAGGTTCTCTTTTGGAAGAAAGGATCTGGGCAGAGCGAAGCAGAGACTGTGAGGGTTATCAACACCACAGCTCTGCTCTCTGGCTTGAAGGGCAGCACCGAATATCTGATCTCAGTCAGAGCCCAGAACAGCGCTGGACTTGGACCCTGCAGTCCTGCTTTTTACATCACCACCAAGAAACCGCGTGAGTCCACACACTCTGGAGCCCAAAACTGTAGTGGGTGCTGTTCTTCATTGTTTGCAAAAGTCGACTCGTACTCAAATCATCTCTATTCCTTTACCTACTACGTGTTTCTAAGTCATCTATTGTGTTGGGACCAGAGTAATCGGGTCACGCAGAACACTGTGTTTACGACGTAACCTAAAGTGTTGACTGTATTATCAGTCTCAAGTCTCAAACAGAAATAAATGCAAAGAGACAAAAACACGCTGCGATGAAGGGCTGTGGGACTCCAGATAGGCAATTTGGATTAAAAATAGTGCAGTTTTACGAAAAAAAACAATATAATATTAGGGAATTGAACTCCCAGAACGGCAACAAAGACAAAAAGACACAAGAGTACTTTACCTTTTAACACTCAGGTGTTTAACTCATATTTGTGCATTTTATTTATTTATTTTTTTAATTTTGATTTTAGTTTTGCCTAAAGGGAAATGAAATAAGAATTTCATAGCAGAATTTTTTTACTATGAACATGACAATAATCTTGAATCTTGAACTTTGAGAGAGAAAGATTTTGAGGAGGAAGAAATATTTGAGGCTGTATTTACTGTTTCATGAGTGGAAACGGTGTTTTTTATAACAATATACAAAGCAGGTTCCCAATATGATATTAGAGTAAAACGAATTAGAAAATATTTAAATTGTTGAAAATAGACTGCTGAAGCTACTAAGGAGATAACTGCTTCTGACTCCTGGTGTTAATTAATTAAGAGAAAAGTGGATGCTGTGATGACTTCATTCACAGTCTAAGAAGACTAAAATGCAACACGTCGAAGGAGATATGTTCCATGGTTTTAATATTGTTGTTATTAACCTAGTAATACTAATTTAGGATTGGTTATTAGGTTTAGTGCCTTTAGGAAACTGTAGCCTGTAGCTTAATTCAAAGCTCACATGGTTTCTTTTTCTTCTTCTACTTCTTTTATGCCCCTGCCAAACGGACCCTTCTGTAGCCGCATAACGTCTCTATTCACGTCTTAGCAAAAACAGTGCGATAGAATTGAATGGAATTTCACACATTTTTCTATTTCAGACACAGGTTTCTAGGAGCCCTTAAGGAGTTCATCCCATATTTGGTTTCTTAGATCTGCCTATTCTTTTAACATATTTATATATATGCCAGTTTAGGTGGTTGCAATGTCAACTGGCAAAAAAATCAGTGGGTGTGGTCTATCCCCATCTCATGCTTGGGTACATTTTATATATCAGACCAAAAAACATAACAATAATAATAATAATAATAATAATAATAATAATAATAATAATAATAGTACTTTTAAAAACAGATGTTTACAAAATGCTTTGACCGACAAAGCGAAAAAAGGAACCTCAATAACACAACATGAGAGAGCATAAAAACCTTTGATCCAGACAAATGTAAAATTAATTAAAATCAATAAGATGGCGATGTAAAAAAGTACAAAGTCTTATTATATCGTCTCCGATATTATAGGTATATCCCTGAAAAGATCCCAATCTCCTGCGTTGCAAAAGCAATCTTCCTGATTGAACTCCTCAAATTAAATGTGAAATGATTTCCGATAAACAGTGTGTTTTGGTGAACAAAAGCTCCCCCGAGTTAAATATGAGCTGTTAGAGTCAAATATAATATTTCCAAGTTGGATCTCCTAAATCTGAATCCTACGCACCAAATTTGGGCTAAATGGGATGGCTTGGAAGCTATTCCTGGAAAAACAGTATTTTTGGGGAAAAAAGCTCCCCCTAGTTTGTAAAATATGAACTTTTGGAGTAAAACACAATATACGAGATAGATCTCCTCAAGGTGATTTATATGCATCAAATTTGGACTAAATCGGATCAACAGTTGAGAAATTATGGCGCATAATCTCCTAGTGTCAAAAATATACAACCGACCTTTCCCAAAATCAATGCAGTTCTTCATCCCACTAAGATCTATTAAGGTATAAAATATGAAATAGGATCTGCGCTGCTAACAGTGTGCTAGAGAAAGGCAAAGATGGAAAAACTCAAAAGATGAGCTCCGCCCACATTTAAACACGAGGATCTGCAGCGGCGGCGATGAGGATCCCAAAACATCCATGACTTTTTGGAAGATATAATAGAATAATTAATGAATAAATAGTATTTAGTGTATTTATTTGTTATTATTTTTAAATCACTTGTTTAATGGGAGTAAAATAGAATAAAACAAATTTCAAGTCTGTAAGCTAACAATAACTTTTATTGGAGGGCTTTGATCTAATCCCATCAGAACTAAGTCAGTTTTTTTCTTATTAGATAATTCAAGTTAGTCAGTATGTTAGCCTCACCGCTGGTTCAACTCCTCACTGCCATGTCGACTTGTTTTCATTCCTATAAGTCAGTTCCACTCGGATCTAGTCAAGGTGTTCGCAGCAACACAACGCTTCAGGGTGAACATTCCACATTAACTTTCCGAGGATATGCTTTCACACGTACGACTGAAAGGTTAATGAAAAACGGGGCTTCTTTTCTTTGACCTACATTTCTCTCCAGAAGGTTGGAATACAATATGACACGCGTTCCGCCGTCACTCCACTCCATGCACTCCAGACTTTATGATGACTTCGGATTATGCATTCATGTCGGCGGAATTACATGTCTTTCAGCTCCGAGTCGACCTCCAGGAAATATTGAGTGGAACTTTTTGACCAACTCCAAGATCTTTCTAAACTGGGAGGATGTCAAGGCGACCCAGAATGAGTCCGAGGTGACGGGATACAAGGTGAGTTGGCGGGAGCGATAGCACTAACTGCAGAAGCGTGCATCAAAACAGAGCCTCAGCGTGTCAGCCCAATAAATGGCTGTCTCATTGCAGCAGAGAGACAGACCTCAGCTCTGAGGTGTTACATTATGGATCGGCCCTGTCTGGCCTTTCAAATTAATTCTTAAATTTGCTGCAGGTGATAAAACTAACGGTGCCAAGCCACAGGAGGAATTTCTCCAAAGCATTGAAACAATGATTCACTGTTGCTCCACTATGAAAATAAGACACAGACACACGTATACATATTTATTCGCCACAGATTTGGAGCCCGTCTCGGTTAATGATGAGTCTTATGTTGCGAGGGAGCGTGCCGCGAATGCGGACAGGATTGATTTAATAATTTGGCGAAGGCACGGCTGTGAATTAAAAGCAAAGGACAAAAAAATAGAAAAAGAAAAGCCTCACATGTTTTTGAAAATTTGATGTTTGCTGTGTGAAACAAAGGAGCTGAGCCTCTTTATGAGGAGGATGGATTTGCATGACTCAACGGGTAAGAACGACGAATGAGGTCCCTGTTTTTTAAAAGCTGAATACATAACCTCCTCTCCAGGGAGACCGTATACCAAAAAAAAAAAAAATCTGGCAGCGCATGCCCCCCATAGCGTTTGAGGCTTTATTTGTTTTTAACAAACTACTTCCAATATGTTCACGGGGGATATATAAGAGGCAATAAACGTTTATTTTCACACTGCTGTGGCCATGGAATGAAATGTTTACTCCGGCATCCACACTCTCCTCCTCCAGGTCGTGTATCGTCAGAACTGGCACAGCAGGACGACCGTACTGGAAACCAATAAGACCAGTGTGGCGCTACAAATCCCCGCTGGAGAAGACTACCTCATTGAGATCAAAGCTCTGACTGAAGGGGGCGATGGCACCAGCAGTGGACCCATCCGCATACCAAAGATGTCCAGTAAGTCTCAGTGGCACTGCAAGATGCAAATGACTGGAGCTGGAATTAAGCAGAGCGGCGGCGCCAGCGGGACGAAGGAAGTGTGTAACTAATCCCCTGTGTGACTGATACTGTTTATTAACTTTACTGTAGCCTGAACAAGGCTTTCAGAAGAACAGAACGTGAAATGAGACTTCAGCAGACAAATAGGAGGAAGAGAGAGGGAGTGTGTGAAGTAATAGCCGTTCAGAGTGATGTCATCTCAGGGCTTTTTATCTCTGTGTTGGCAGCACATCTTAAAAAAAGTTCAAATTAACATCGGTTCAAATTAACATCGGTTTTGGTGACAGAATTCTGAAGGCTCATTTATGCTCCTTCTTCATATGATACAGACCACCAGCCTCATTAGATGGTCACCTATTTAATTTGTACTGACCAGCCTTTTCCCCAGCTGCTCCCTTCAGGCTTCGCCGCAGCGGATCATCTGTTTCCATCTTGCCCTGCGCTCTGCATATTCTTCTGTCACACCAACCAACTTCATTTCCTCTCTTATCACTTCCAGAAACCTTACACATAACTCCTGTAACTCTTCTCCAGCCAGTCCACCATGCACTCGCTTCTTCAACTCTTTTACACACTCCCCGTCGCTCTGAACAGTTGACCCCAAGTACTTAAACTCCTGCACCTTCTCCACCTCTACTCCTTGATCCTCACCGTTCCACCTCCTTCTATTTCATTCACACTCATATATTCTGTCTTGCTACGACATACCTTTGTTCCTCTTCTTTCCAGAGCGTTCCTCCACCTATCCAGGTTTTTCTCCACCTGCTCCCTGCTCTCACCACAGACCATTATGTCATCCACCAACATCATACTCCATGGAGACTCCTGTCTGACCTGCCAGCCTGTCCATCACCATAGCAAACAAGAAGGAGCTCAGAGCCAATCCTTGGTGCAGTCCCACCTCCACTTTAAATCCATCAGTGACTCCTACTCCACACCTCACCGCTGTCATACTTCTCTCATTCATATCCTGCACAACTCTGACATACTTCTCTGTCACTCCAGACCTTCTCATGCAATCCCACAATTCTCCATCAACACTCTCTAAATCCACAAAGACACAATGCCATTCCTTCTGGCCTTCTCTGTTCTTCTCCATCAGCACGCTGAAGCAAACATTGCATCTGCAGTGCTCATTCTTGGCATGAAATCATCCTGCTGCTCACAAAGTGTAACCACTTTTCTTAGCCTAGCTTCTACTACTCTTTCCCAGATCTTCATTGTGTGGCACATCAGCTTTATACCCCTGTAGCAACTACAGATCTGCAAGTCATTCATGTCTTTGAAAATCCCCACTTTTACACTTTGCCTCCACTTCCAGGCATATTTTCACTCTCAAAGATAGTTTTGATCAATCTAGTTGGAGACGCCATTGTCCTCTCTCCTAGACACAGCCATACCTCCACAGATGTGTGATCAAGACCAACTGCCTTTCCATTCTTCATCCTCTTCAACGCCGCTCTTACTCTTATCTTTACTAATCCTTTGAAATACAATTCTCACGTTATCTACCCTTCTCTCTCTCTGATTTTGTTCAGTCATCAGTTCTTCAAAGTACTCCATCCACCCTCACACTCTGCTCACATATTAGTACATTTCCAACTCTATCGTATTCGTTTTATTCATAGAAGAAACTGGGATGTGAATGCTTATCAGCGTGAAGATTCTCCAAATGTGACGCCCTGACGTCAGGGCATTGATGCAGAAGTGGAAGACAAGCTCACTTATTTACTGCGGGAAGACTAGGCTTAAAAGGAATGATAAAAATCAACAGAAATTCCTAATGAAACATAGCAGTGATGAAGCTGAAAGAAGAGAAAGCTTAAACAGACCTAACAAGATTACTTAGTTACCATGTTCCGTATTCCATGATGATAAAATATGAGTTTGTCGTATAGTTATTAATGGATTCTAAACAACTGTGGAGTTGCATTTATGTGTCAGTAACAAGTTTGTTGTTTTATAAATCAGACATTGAAACATAGCACTTTGTTGTCTTCATAAAGGCGTTTTTTTTTCCTACCAAAATATTGTGCACTGATCGAGGTCCTTTTCTGAATGAAGTATCAGAAGGCCACATTATTAAAAAAAGTTTGAGAACAACTTTGCCAGACTATCCAATATGACGCAGCCATGACAATAAGATTAGCTTTTTTTAATTTCTGTCACACAAAACAATTATTAGCATATATGCATCCATTTAAAAAGAGTGTATCGGTCACCACCCACAAACGGCCATACATCCTTTACTATGACTTTTAAGTATATAACCAACAAGAGGGTGGTTAAGAGTTATTTGTTTCAACAACAAGAAAAAAGGAAACGGTGGAGGAGGTTTCGATGAATAAAAAAGTGGCTAAAAGCATAAATGAATTGCACTATCTGGGCAAAGAGGTTCACTTCTTCTTCTCTTGCTTAAATTATGGTTAGAATGTCTCAACTACTTCTGCTGGTTGTGTTCCTATCCATTCAGAAAAGGTGTTCAAATATGAACAAAATGATGAAGAGGACTGATGGGAGGCTCCGCCCATGTCATTTTTTGAGAGCGGTTAGCTCGCTAGTTTGAAATAGAATTGATCCATTTATAGGCCAAACATTTTACAGGACCAATCTTTTACAGTGTTGGTGGTGTCAGTTGGGTGTTTAGCGTGCTATGATTGGTCCAGATGTACGAACATTCACAATTTTAAACACCCAAATCTCTAAAGGTTCCCCTTACGCTGGGAGAGTACGCATTCAAGTACCGTGAAAACGTCCTTGAGAACTGCAATCATTAGTAAACAGTCAGGACTCTTGAAACCTTGGAACGGTTCACCCCAACCCTCCCAAAGAAGACTTTTGACGCACAGTTCACAGAAATACTTGGGTTTTGCAAAAATATGCGTTTGTTGACTCAAGACTCATTCTTGTTAAGGATGCATAAATGGCTTACAGATAGTTTACTAATGAAGTTGTGAACACATAACAAAGCATTAATAAGCTGTTTTAACTAATTAGATATAAAGGGTATCAGGCACTTGATGCTTGCCAAATACTGAGCACAATTATTTCTACTGCTGACTTGATATTGCCAAATAGTGACCTGCATTGATTGACAGAGCTATGTTATAAGCCGTTTATAAACATTAACTATGACTTATAAAGTGTTAACAACCTAATTTCTAACCTATTTATAAACCATTTATGAATCTGTATTGTAAAGTCGTGCCCATTTCTTTTTTTGATATTAAAAAAGACAATTTGATCTCCATGGTTTTAATACACTTTTTTCTCTTTGCTTCGCAGGTCTTAACTCAAAAGGATGTGTGTGTCCAGTTCCAGTGAAGATCTGCTCTCTCCTGATTATTGTTCTATTTTCTCTGCTCATTTTGTAGTTTCTAATGCCTTTATCTTTAGCTCTGGACATTATATTAAATGGATGTTTGATTCTCCTCTTGGTTATAGATTTGTGGAATAAACTGCCAACTTTTCATCAGACGCTGTTTTGAAAACTAGACAAACTGGACAAAATTTCTCTAAATCTGGGTCAACAGCAGAGGTAGAACGTATTTCTATTGCCTTTTATCCAGGACCACCCCCATCTTCCAGGATCCGAGTATGTTTATTTATTAATGATGTTATTCCATGTGCCGTTGTGACGTCTATGAATGTTGCAGACTCAAAGATACATATTTCACTTTACGTTGAACGAATTCAATGAACATGTTTTGACTTTATTCTCATCATGTGGGCTTAGAGTGTTAATCCTCCAGTTTTTCCTTTCCTTCCTGTCTTTATGATGAATCAGTCGAGTCTTAGCTCCATCTGCGTGGCACAGATAAGAATCTGATGTTAATAAATCAGGTATAGATACAGAATGAGCAAGTATGCAGAGGATATTATGCCAGACCCGAGTGTTCTGTGCATGATGTCAGAGAGGATTTGGCTAGCCTGATGAAATCAGAGTAGTTAATTTGTTCTTATGCATTGTCATACATGTGGCTCATATTGTTTTATGCACATTTTAGTATTATAAATGTGAAAATGTTGAGTAGTTTACACAAATCAAAATCCAGATTGTTTAGTTTGATTAACTAACTAGCTAATGAATTAGCTCTTAGCTCCCCAACAAACCTATTGTTTGCCTCCATTCATTCTGGATTGCATACGTGAGCACGATTCAGATTCACAGAAGACTTTGTAAAAACAATATTGACGCACCAGAGCTAGACAGCTCATTCAGAGATTAAGATATTCTATGCTAGTAGCAGCCTGTAACAGCTTATGTAGCCTTGAATCCCTAGTCTCATGTAGAAGTAAAGGCTTTGATTAGATCCCCAAACCTTTTGAGCTCCAAAAAATACTGATCCAAGTGGCATCTTTTTAAGATAGTTAGCAGACATTAAATGTTTTACAAGCTGTAAAAAATTTTTACATTTATTTTTAAAAATGCAGTAGGACTCACCAAGACCTGATTCAATAATAATAATAATAATAATGTAACCTTTGTTAGTCACATACAGTTACACACAGTACACCATAGTGAAATGGTTTCTCTACATTAGACCCATCCCTAAGGATAAGTGGGCGGAGCTTCTGTAAAGCACCTGGAAGCATATTGAGGCTAAGGGTCTTGGTCAGACTCGACGACATGTAGACCGCAAAGGCTGGCATCAAATCATCAATGTTCCAATTGGTGGAATGACCACTCTACCCACTGAACTACAGCCACCGTTTCAAGGTGTCCATTTCATAAATTTCCCCTTTATATTTGACAAAATCATCTGAAGACAATAATTTGTCTACAATACATTTTAGACATGTAAGTACATTTATTTTGTACTGACATCATGTAATCTAGTGATGATTTTCTACTTCAGCTCTGATTCACAAACCTAGACAACCCCCCCCCCCCTCCATATATCATTCCCAACATCTATGCTTCTCCTGTTGTTAAAGGTCAAAATGCCTCCTGGGAGAGGAAGGCTGCTTCTTAAGGTTAGCTTAGCCCGTCTGTTCCATCTCTGCACACAAAAGTCACTTTTTCCTTCTTTTTCACTTTTTTGTGTTCCGGACAATATTGTTTGTCGTTGATTTGTGGGGGGGTTTTCACTCTATTTGGCTTAGGTCCTGTGTGTAAAATTTAGGTGTTAGCTATTTTAGGGGGTAGCTATTTTCGTGTATTTCAAACATAATATTAGAGACTATGATTTTTATTTGTTTGCACTTTCAGCTGAGAGCAAAAATAAGGAGGCCGCCGTCTAGCACCGCCATCTAGAGAGGGATTTTATTTTTTCTAAATTTGTTACTTTCTTTTACAAATGGAACATCATTCTCATTATTTAGAACAAGATAAAGCAACGGATCCCCAAGCTTCATCATGAAAGCAAACATTAAGACTCAAGAAACATTTAGATGTTGGATCCTACGGCAGCCCGGAAGATTCAACTCAACTCTGTGCCACCAGTCTCCGTCCCAGCAGCCGCACTGGGAAGGAGGCTGGCGGCATTGACCGTGAACTTCAGAGCACCCCATCCCATCCCCGCCCGAACCTGACCCCTTCCCCGAGATGGTGGGCTGAGATTGCGGCATCGCACTCTCAAATTAATTTCAATGGATGAACTGGACGGACCTCACGAGAACGAAAGCTCATTCCCCGGCCATATTTAATTTATGTATAACTCTGGGTCAGAGTTGGAAAAATTGGCCAAATTGGGCAAACGCCCATCCCCCCTCAGTCAACTTTTACACATTGAACCTTTGAATAGTTCTTTCTTCGTCTTTCAGCTGTTCCTTTTAGGAGTCGCCACAGCGAAACCCGCATTTCGATCTTCGGTAACCTTCAGGCTAACTCTACCATTGATGGTATTCGTTAACGCAGACCCCAACCGGTTTGGAAATCAATTTTGTGTTTCACATATGGATTTGGCATTGGTTTCACGCCTGGTCCCGTTTACTGACGCAACTCTCCCCGTTTATTCAGGCTTGGGACCGGTACTAGAAGGACACTGGCTTGTGACCATGTCCATTCTATGACTTAAAAAAGCTCTTTTCTTTAGAACCATAGTCGTAACCTTCATCCCCCTTGCATGCCACTTGGTAAGGAGGTAAATTATGGCAATTATTATTGTTACTTGTGTAACCTGGTGTGACAACCAGTCTCTATAGATTACGTCTAATCCATTAAGGATTAACACTTAAACTCCAGCCATCTTTTCTACCACAGAGAAGAATCAGCTGTAAATATATCCTGCGTTGGTTTCACAACAGCTAAGTCTTACGAAGGTTTCTTAAGGACGTATCAAGATGATATGGATTGAAGGCCTTTGTCAAAGCTACGTTGTTTAATCAACCACATTCTTCAAACCTCTCATCAACCTTTAAATCTTTAAAGCGTTCAGATTGTGATATTGTTGCAAAGAGGGCAAGCTTATAACTTAACTTAAACTCACTTTCATTAACTTTTTCTTATTTCATGTAAGTTTTCATAAGGGAAAAGATAGTTAATTGCATTGAGGAAATAATAATGCAAAAATAGTGGACTAGCCTTAGCTACAAAAAAAACCTTCTATAATACTTGCTAAGATAACTCACTATAAAAGTGAATCTGTACGGATTGTACTTTTCATAAAATATTAACAATCCATCTAATACAAATTCATGCAGAATACCTATAGCTGCACTATAGCTAATTAATATTCCATAACTAGACTTACGCACACAGCAGGATAAGACGTTTGGGCAAAGAGAGGTGAAATGTAGATAGGAAAAGGCTTGCTGTAAAAATAATTTAGATTTATTTTCTATGCACAGATTTTTTTTCAGATCCATTAATGCCTTTTTGTCATACATCACAGAGGTCTGTTGTTATCAACATGCTGTGTCTGGGTAACAGTTTATGGGGCGACACATCGTGATGTTAATTTTTAAGAATCTTTTCTATTATGTATGCAAAAAAGGTGTGGGGGAAAAAAATTAAAGGTTTTTGCAAGACAGGTATAATTACTGCGTTAAAGTACTTAAATGCCACATACGCCCCCCCCATAGCTCTCCTCTAAAATTCCAGAATATATTAATATGCAAATTTCAAATGTTCTCCACACCAGAAGTCCCCTTCTTTGCTGTTAAGTCCATATCCAGTGTGTATACTCACGAGGCTTGTATCTTACAACCAGGATTGGCTTCCCGACTAATTTTAGTTTCAGGAGTGAACTCTTAGACCCGCCTCCCTTTTGAAGTAGAAATTCAGCACGGAATTAGTAATGTGTCGAATGTAGGGGGAATTCAAATAGAATATCTGTCATTAATACTCAAGAATGTAAAATACTCAAGAATGTAAAATGCTTGATGTTGATGTGTTTGTCATTATTTCTATTTATTTTGTCGCATTTAATTTCCTCTGATACTTCATGTTTGTTCTTTATTTTATTGTTTCATGTCTGGCTTCTCCGCTTCTGTAACTGAATCTGCCATCCGTTATTTCAGTAATGTAATACTATTGTATTAATATGACATCTCTGTGAGATGACACGACGACTCAATAAAGTTTTCACATTGAAAGCTGGGCAGTGTTTAATCAGTGGTTCCATTTCAGCTGGTACGACTGGTCTGCCATGTCGAAAGAGAGGCAGCACATCCTGGTGTCAGGAGATTTCCGTTGCGCTGCAGAGTGTGGAGTGGAGAATCACAGTGAAATGTGGTTCGCAGCTTAACTGAGGGATCCTCATCCCGTGGGACCGTTACAGGCTGCACTAATAAATGAAAGGGAGAGTTTTCCCTCAGGATCTGGAAAAAAATAGCAAAAAGATGATTTTCCTGAAGTCGCTGCAGCAAAGACAGAGATAGGGGTGTCAAAACCAAAGACGCTTTAGAGAGGAAAACATTTAAAAGGGACTTCCACTGCTACTGGAATTAGGGACAGAAAAAAATTGAAGCAAATGAGCTCATTGTTAGTTATAGAAGCTGGGAACGGCCAACGTTATCATGAGAAAACAATCTGGCGTTTTCTCAAGATAACGTTTTCAAGCATTAATGAGTAAACAGGGTCTTTATTGTTATTTCCTGAATGTCCATCAGCAGTTTTATAGCTGTATTAACAGATTTACGACAACAAATATTCTGTCGCTTTTCTTTTTTTTTCATGTTTCGCTTAACTTTTATGAGGTCACATGACCGCATAAACCTTTTTTGGGTTTATGCGGTCATGTGACAAAGAACAAACTCTTAATCAACATGCTAAATACAACAAATGAAACATAATAACAAATCAGGAGTTTCAATTCTTGAAAAACACTTCAGATTCGATTTTAAATAAAGGTTTAACACAGGCAGAAATTGCTTTTGTAGCTGCTCTTTGACCTTTCACTAGACGTTGTCAAGGCGAAACCTGAAGTCATTATCCGCCTTTTTCCACGGGTGCATAGAATTTTTTCTTAAGCAAGAATATTATACTTTGCTTGCTGTGGCTTTTGGAACCGTGTGTGTTAACACCATTATATCCCCAAAAAGGCATTTGGGGATATAATGCACCGCAGATCCTTCGTGTTTAACACGCTAACTCAAAAACTAAGTGATATTCAAATTTTTCAAAGAGGACAAGATTATGATCAGATTTGAGATTTGAGATAAGAGAGATGACATGAGACTATGAGATTTGATGCAAATGTAAAGTGTGTTATAAATTAAATGTATTATCATTATTTTTAAATTTGATAACGACAAATACTTTAGCGAGAGGAAGAACTGGAATGATTTTGGGAAAGGCCAGTTTTATATTTCCAACACTGGAGGGGACTTTAACTCCAAAGGTTTTAGGGCCATTATAAATAGACTCGAGGAAATTTATCTTGAATATTTGATATATTGCTCACATAAACAATTCTTTGCACAGGATTTTTCGTAACGTAAGCTCCCGCTAGTGAGTAGAGTACTTCATATTTAATTTGAAGTATCTTATAAGTAATATTGTTTGTACAACACAGAGGATTAGGGACTTTTCGGGGTTAAACCCTTTCTGTCGGGGATGACAGTATAGGCCAATTTATTAGATATATTTGCTGATTTCATCCACTCATCTCATATTTTTGGCACTCCGTCTATAACACTCGCTTGCTTGCAGTGTCGCCCTGTCAACGGCGATATAGGCGCTTTTTTTTCTTTGTGATAACAAGTTAATTATCTTGTTATCATGATACAATAGCCAAAAATTATCATCTGCCATTATGACCGCTCTCGGCTTCCATAATAAGTTGATGCTCTACCAACTAGAAACTATAGATGAGTTGATCCTGATAAATGAACCTTTCTTCCGAATACTCAAATAGATGATGGGTATTTGTTTGATACCGACTTTCTAAATAGACTTGTTTTCCAGCTCACGTTAATGGAAACAAATGTTCTTGCTGCTTACTTATCAGTATGATCATACAGGCTATTAGCATATTAACATAATTTGCATACTAAATCAGATTATTTTTAATCGGTTGCTCCTAACGGTGATTTATTGTCACTAATTAAAACACTTCTTTACGTACGATTTGCAAATCGTGCTCTTAATTACACATAATTAAGAACACAGGGGGACATATGTTATATATACATACAACGTATGTCATCCCCACAGGGTGACCTAACATATGTAACACTGTGCTCCTCCAGCAAGAAGAGGGAGGAGCACAGGGAGACATGTTAGAGATGAATACACCGGTGGACTACAACTTATGCAGAGGACGCAATCTGAAAGTGAGTGGGGACTACAAGGTGGAGACTGAAGAGAACGTAGCCAGACAGCGTAGAAGGGTCGAATGTGGGATGACTCCGTTGGTACAAAAGAGGACAAGAGCAAAGGTAGAGCAGATGATTAAATGGTGGAGGCAGAGGAAGGATGGCTGCTGTGTGCTGTGTGAATGTCAAGGAGGAGTTGAAACGGACTCTTGGTGGTAGTGAAGAGCTGCCAGATGACAACTACAGAACAAGTTATAAAGGAAACAGGTAGGAAGGTGCTTGGTGTGCCATCAGGACAGAGGAAAAGACATATGGAGACTTGGTCGTGGAATGAGGAGGTTTAGGAGAGTACTTCGCCAGAAAATACCGGTGAAGAAGAAATGGGATAGAATGAGAGATGAAGACAACAGGCAGGAAAGAGAAGCGGAAGATGAAGATTTGAGGTGATAAGGCTTAAACAAGAGGACTTTAATAAGACTTATGAGAGGTTGGACACAAAGAATGAAGAGACGGACTTCTACCCTTTGGTGAGGAAGAGGAATCAAGTTGGGGGGGATGTGCAGCAGATTTTGGGTTGAATAAGAAAATGGAAATGTTCTAAGAAGTGAGAAAAGTGTAGCAGCGAGATGGAAGAAGTACTTTGGAGAACTGATGAATGAAGAAAATTGAGAGAGACAGAAGGCTGGTAGATGTGAGAACTGTAAATCAGGAAGTTCAAAGGATTAGTAAAGATGAAGAATGGAAAGGTAGTTGGTCCTGATGCCGTAGCAGAGGAATGGGTAGAGCTGAAAAGAGGTGAAGAAGCGAGTGTAGGCAAGGTGGAGTGGGTGGAGAAGAGTGTTTGGAGTTATCTTAGACAGAAGAGAAGCAGCAGGAGTGAAGGGAAAGGTTTCCAAGATGGTGGTGAGGGGAGCTCGGCTGGATGGTTTAGAGACAGTGGCTCTGACCAAACGACAAGAGGCAGAGGTGAAGATGTTCAGATGTTCTCTGGGATTGAAGAGGATGGACGGGATTAGAAGTGAAGCACATCATAGGGACATCCCAGTTTAGAAGTCTGGTAGACAAAGACAGAGAGGCCGAATTGAGATGGTTTGGACACATGGAAGTGAGGGACAGTGGATCTACTGGTAGAAGAGGATGCTGGAGATACAGCTGACAGGCAGAAGGAAAAGGGGAAGACCAAAGTGGAAGTTTCTGGATGTGGTGAGAGGGGACATGCAGTTGGTTGGTCTGACAAAGGAAAATGCAGAAGACCGGGGAAAATTATCCACTGTGGCGACTCTTTAAGAAAAGAGCCCAAAGAAAAAGCTCTTAATAATATGTACTGAAAAGATAGAATCAGAAAATAGTTTGTTGCCTAGTAAGTTTGGCAACAAACCAACAAAATTCCTTTTGTTTAACGTTGAAATTAACCTGGCAGCCCGGTATCAAGAGAACTTTAAGCACAAATATAAAAATAGTACAGCTACAATGAGAGAAAGAGGATATGTAGCAGAAGTTGGTTTAAGATGAGAAAATACTCATATACAAATATATAAATATTAATGTGTACTCTGGCAGCGCTCTTATTGATGGGACCTGCGGGCAACGAGAAGAAGCTGTTTTTGTGTCATGAGGCTTTGGTCCTGATGGAGAGCAGCCTCATGCCAGAGGATTAACTCTCAGTAAGCTTGTTAAACAATAATAAGCCCGAGTCACGGCCGATTGGACTGCCTGAGAACCGTATAAGAGTCCGCTGTGACTCTGCACTTTGGATGGAGACAGAGTTTTGATCACACTCACACAACTTCCATTAAGACCATAATATTGGCAACAGATTATTGATTTTAAAAAGTAATTTTCCACCTATGAAAAGCACTGCACCCGGGAGTCTGCAGCATTTCCTTGGTGCATTAAGTCAGTCGCTCCCACTTCTTGACTGACATGCAGATCCGATCTCAAAGCTGAGAGAACCACCTTACAACATCTTTCAACGGTATAATGTTTTGGCCTGAATGGATGCCAGATCACCGATGCACATGAGCTAGCATGTGACTGTATTAACCCTTTGATGTCTTCAGCGAGACAAAAAACATGGAAAGTTATTTCTCTGCAAATTGTATTTTTTGAGGGCCATTACTATGAAAAGAGATTTTTTTTTTTTAATCAAGCATGTTTTTAAGTAGTAAGAAAATAAGAGTTGTAAAATAATTTGGTGTTTAAATGTTAAACATCATGGAAATTTTAAATAGATTAGCTCAACCTCTTTCTAAAACATGTTTTTAGAAAAAGATTTGTCTCTTATCAAACTTTATTTGGATGTATCAAGTTACATATTTCTGTTTAGTCAGTCCATACATGATTTAATACCCCAAACAAAATCTTACTTATCTAAAAGGACTTTCGAAATAGTCATGGTTAACATGCCTCCTCCTTGGTGGCCCCCTTGACCTGTGGTGTCCCCTATGGCTCTGTCCTCGGCCCCTTACTATTTAGCATTTACTCTACATGCTTTCACTGGGTCATGTTATAAACAACTTCTGTCACATTTTCCAATAAGAAATAGAGAGAGCAAGGGGAAAATGCAGAATTACTTTGGGATTTCAAAATAAGGTGCTACTCAGAAGTGGAGAGTAGAATCTGCTGCATGAAGGTGTTAATGAGAAGGCTCATGTTCTGGGCGAGTGGAGAACCGATCGCATCAGGAGTGTTGTTAACTCTTATGAAAGGGGAAGTTAGCCACACTCTTGCATAGGGACTTGTTCAAACAATGCAGCTACCAACACCAGAGAAACCCGTTCCATTTGACTATGTGAGGTTTTTTTGACCACATCAGTGCAGATCCAAACAAGAAAAATATCACGTTTGTATGCAAACGATGCCTGCTGGGTATAAAAATGGTCAAATAATGGATGAGCAGAGGGAGGTTCTACTGAAAGAGACCGGCTGAGTAGCTAAGATGAACTCCACACTTGATTTATATCAGTTATAACTGCTACAACATGACAAATGTTACTAAAAGCAAAAGATCAGACGGCGCAGAAATCCATTCAGTGGCCAGATTGTTCATTATTCAGGTGAGATTCCTTTGAATGGAATCTCAACAAACATTAAGAGTGGCAGTGGAATCTGAGTCATTCTAGTTCTACTACATTTCATAGCGATATGTCTTATTATTCTATTCCATTACATTTGGCTGAAAACTGCAGTTACTAGTTACCTTACTAATCACAGGTATTGATACCCTTCCTGTCCCGTTAAAACCACCAAATCTCCACAACTGGCTTGGATTATTTAGAAGAAATGCATCGTCACAGAGCTGAAAACTGTCTGGTTGGATGTCAGAAGTATGTAGTTGTATATATAGACTCTTATGGTCTTAGAGAGTAAAGTACTCAACAGCATATTAAGTCGTTCAAATCACATCAACCCTTTACGTCTGCAGCAGTGAAATGTAAGTACACATTAATGCAGTGTGAGAAAATTACAAGTGAAGTAGGAGTAAAAAACGGAATAGGATCATTTTAATTTTTACTACTTAGTTTGATACTTTTGGTATATTTTGCGGATCAAACTTACTATGACTTTGATGAGGTATTGAATGAGGGACTTTAACTGGTTGATGAATATTTTCAGCGTGTGATATCAATACTTTGTGCAACACTGAGGGAGAATAATGTTGAGGTTAACCCATTCTGTGTCACGAACCAGGAAACTATAATACAGGATGTGAGGCACTAGTTTTCTTCCTGGGCAACATCGGCGTTATGGTTTCCCTCGATGGGCCGATGTAATTGTACGAACTATTTAAATGTATCTACTCTTATTACATAGCTGCCTCTGCATATTGGTTTAAGTAATATGTGATAACTAGCTCTGAAAGCAGAAATCTAAGAAAATGGCCAAGCCGACATTGAAGTAGACAAGTATTGTGTAATTGATTGAGAAAAAAAATGTTTGCTTGTGCTTCAACATATATGCATTTATGTAGTCATGAAGAAATACTGTATATGTGCACATACTCACTTTTCTCTGTTTATATAACATGAATCCCATGAATTGATGAGATTAAGAAACTCTTCATCATGACTCATACATCAAAGATGATCAAAATTTACAAGTGGATAATCCATTTTTTTTTTTTTAGCTATTACACAAATATTATCAAGCACTATTTATTGCATAACTTTTGTTTACTTTTATTATCTTTACATTTTGGTACTACTCATACTATTTTCAGACCCGATCTCCCGACATGAAACATTTGATGCTGAGACTGCTAACTAACTGCTAACTGCTCTTTCTAACACCTAGCGGCAAGAAGCCTTCAGCGCGCAGCTGACATAAATTTAGATGCATTATGGGATATCTAGTTTATGGACTGCATCATAATGTTAAGCGACATAGAATGGTATTATAAGCTAATTATATTCATGTCACCGAAAAATCAGGGATATCGCCATCGCTGCTGCAGCTAATCCTTCATTTTTAACATGAGACTGCATCATCAGACTGTATCAATTTTCAACTTTTATACCAAAATAGACCTTAGTGTGAAGTTTTTTCTCTGGAAGTTTTCGGGTCATAATTTCTAAACCGTCGGTCCAATTTAGTTCAAATTTTGTACATATTAATCGAGTCAAGGAGATCTCTCTTTAATACATTGTGTTTTACCCTAATAGTTTGTATTTTACTAACTAGGGGGAGCTTTTTACATTAACAGTTTTTCGGACATAACTTCCTAGCTATTTAACCGCTTTAGTACAAATCTGTTGAATATGAATCGAGTCGAGGAGCTCTATCTTACGACCATCATATTTACCTCTAGTCATTCATATTTTAATCACTAGGGGGAGCTTTGTGTCTGAATGACCAGCTGCTGGCTGCCTTCTACCGCTCTTCCAATTGAGAGTATCCCGGTGGACTGCATTTATGTCCGGCACTCCAGATGTTCAGCACTAGACAAAAAGTCTCTGCAGAGGGTAATAAATACAGCACAAAAAAATCATCCACTGTCCTCTCGCCTCTTTGGAAGGGAGTATAAACACCCGCTACCTCAGCAGAGCCTCAGCCGTCATTAAAGACCGTTCTCACCCAGGTTACCATCTGTTTGACTTGCTGCCCTCTGGGAAGCGCTACAAATCACTCAAAGCTCGGACTAACAGAATCAAACAAAGCTTTTCCCCTACAGCAATATAAAAACCCAGACCGGACTGAAACACACAATATTAATGTTTCTTTTTTTCTTTTTATGTTGTATAACTAATACAGCTGCTGTTGCTCAACAAGCTATATTTTCAATGTGCAATTTTTCACTGCAATTTGTCCTTTTTTTTCTTTTTCTTAACAACTACATTTATTTATTGAATTTATTATATATCATTGTGTGGATTATGTATGAATGAATGTGTGGAGGATTTGTTTTAAATTGCGGTACCTTACAGATGTCGCAATCCCAATTACGTTGTATGATTATTTTTTTCAAATTATACAATGACAATAAAGGAACTTTATACTATTCTATTCTTTCTTTTTTTAAATGTTTTGATGAAAATAACTGTTTTCCGGATATAACTCACAAATTATTCTGTGGATTATTTTCAAATGTTTTAACAAAATAGACCTTATAACGAGAAAGAACTCTGTTGATTTTGGGTTTAGGTCGGTTGTATGTATTTGACACCAGGGGGAGCTTTATAACCAAAGTTTTTGTCCAAATTGGTGCATATGAATCGACTGGAGGAGATCTATCCTAGAACTTTTGAGGGAACACAGTGGTCCCTTATCCTTTTTGGTTAAGTGTATTTGTTTCAGTGTATTTTACTCCAGTAGTTCCTATTTTACTCACAAAGGGGAGCTCTTTTTCATGAAAAAGATGGTAGTTTTTTTTTATACCTTGCTGTCTGGAATGAAAAACTAGCAGAAAAAATTCTCTGCATTTCACCCCTCATTGAGGATCAGTGGGCCCACCTTTACAGACCAAAGAGAAAACTGGGGTTCAGTAGCTCAAGAATATTCCCACATGTATACTGTTGAGACCTGGGATTGGGCCGCCGACCTTCAAAGACTGGACAACCTTCTCTATCTTTCTGTCCCCAGAAAGTAAAGTATTTGTAGTGGTACTTTAAGTATTCATCACAGTAAAAACCATCATTCCATCAAACAAAGCACAGATGGGTCCGGCTCCGACTCATAATATCCGCTGGTATGTAGAGAGGCAGTATATTTAATCAAAGCCGTGTACAGACATACGTAAAGTGAATATCCCTGTGGAGGATCTTCACAGAGGCAATTAATTTTATGATGGATTAGGCAGTATATCCCTGGAATTAGTCCTGGAAGATAAAATCAGAAGCAATATGACTTTCCTCAGAGCTCACAGGAAGCTATCAGATCTCAGCTTTGTGGGTCATTTCTGGTTTTTAAAAGCTCCAATGTGCAAACAAGGTACATGTTAGTGCTGCGATGTACACAGTCTATGGAGCTCCCACTGTCTGACACATTGTTTAAGATGGAAAAACCTTGAAAGGCGTTGATGCTGAGAATTCCATGAAGCGACTTACATCAATACACTTGTCCGAGGCTCATCCTGCTTTACAGAAAACCGCGGCACAATCTTCTTTGACTTTAAGCCGCTTGTTCTGCTGCTGCAAAATTTGGCCTTAAATATGTAAAGCAACCGGAAAAAAAGAGAGCTCGACTCACAGTTTGTAGCTAATCCTTTATTCATGGAAAGCTCCTAAGAGTGGCAGCATTGGAAGAGCGGCGTCTTCTTTACCTTTGCTGTTCTGTGCATGTTGCATAGCAGTGAATGTGCCTCGGCTCATTATTTCCAACACGCGACGCCTCATGTGGGACAATGTGGAGGAATTGCTCGGGGCACCTGATAAGCAAGGAGTGATCTGCCAACTGAACTGAACCTAGAAGCTCTGATTTTATTCTACACATGCATTTACAGGCGCACACACACAGGCTGCAAAACTTAAAAGTCAAACATGGATCGGATCGGTGTTGGGAGGCAGGCGGGAGGCTCTGTTCCTACATCCAGCTTGAAAGTATGCTTTGTTGTTCGTATTGAAAGTGAGGCGAAGGTGGACCGAAGCTGACAATATTTTCTGGTTTTGTCGAGGTTGAGGCTGCAAGATATGTCAGAGAGTGACAGTGTGTGGACCTGAGCTGAGCTCTAAAGTAGGGATAAAATGTTGTGATGGACAGAAGATTGGCTGGGAATTAAAAAGACCATGAGCCCTTTAAAAGCACCATGGGACAGCTGACAGGCAGCCTGTATAGCTTCACATCCCCCACCCTCTCCAATCCCCCCCAAAGGTTCAACGGGAGAAGAATGTGTGTGGAAGACCACTGCTAAAGGTTCCGACTGACAAGCACCCCTCGATATAACTTCCATTCTTCACTGTCATCTGTGGATGCCAGAATTGTTTCACAGAATCTCATGGTCGTGGTCTCAATCTCGTTTTAAGGGCTGCTGTCAAAAAATAAATAAATCACAAATCATAATTTAAATGATTTCATGGAACATTTCATCTTTTAAATAATTGAAGCTAAGCCTTTAAAACCTGTAATGTTGTCTGAGCGTCAGTTTATCTTGCTCTGATGGCGTTGAAGGACATGAAGGATCCGCGGCAGCGGCGACGATGATTCCATAATATCCCAAACTATTTAAGGATATAAATATTTACTCAAGATTGACAATGAACCAAAATAAAGTAAAAAAATCAGGGAACAAACTACTACCAGCAAAAATTACGGAATGAAGAAATGACGAAATCCACAGCTAAGCTAAGATTTCACTTTATTTCACTTTATTTTCTTCAGTTTTTTTTTTTTTTCCTTTGCCATTTGTGTTAACATCCGAGAGCCTGAATGTAGCTGCTGCAGCAGAACAATTTATAAGGTTTTTTTCTTGCAAAAAAGCTCCCCCTAGTGAGTAAAATATTGAAGTATTTGTGTAAAATATGAAACATTTGTGTAAAATATGAAATATTTGGGTAACATATGAAATATTACAGTATGAATTGATGTACACATGATACATCTGATGGAGGTGAATCATATGCACCACTAAATCGGACTAACGGCTGAGAAACTTTGGCCAGAGTACTTTAGTTCCCCCTAGTGATGAAAATATATAACCAATTTTTCCCCAAATCGTCCCAGTTCTTCCTCACACTTAGGTCTATGTGGGTATAACTTTTGAAACATTTTGATCCAATATTTTTCTGCAGTGTTGACGTCACAAAAACCATGAACAAACAATAACACCAATACATATGTCCTCAGTTATAACAGATGTCTTTTCAAACCCAACCGGTCATGGCAGTAGGCCATCCACCCTGAGTTTTGGACCTGCTCGAGGTTTCTGCCCGTTTCGGCAGTTTTTTTTTCGTCACTATCGCCAAGTGCTTGCTCACGGACGAATTTGTTGGGTCCCTGTAAAATAATTATATAAAGAGTTTGGTCTAGACCTGCTCTTTCTTGAAAGCACAAACACAACAAGAACAAATGACCCGCTTTTAATTCATTCATTAAAATTTCATTCATTCATTCATCCATATTGTTTCAGCTGCCGAGTTCACTGACATCACTGAGGTCATAGAGAGCCAATAGTCAGTGTTCTAGTCTAGAATTAGATCCACGTTACCATGAACTTTTGATAAGACTAGCTGAAAAATGGCTAAATCATAGTTGGAAATAAGAATTGTGTTGACATCTTTCAAAAGTTGTGCATTTTGTTGCAAGTGTCGAACAACACCCTCCCCATCGAAAATCAATAAAATTGCAATTTTTGATTGACACTGGCTTTCATTCTGGCATCTTAGCTTCAAAGCTGTGTTTTTTCCATCTTTCTATCTCATGCCGCCATTTCCGCCTGTGTGGAACAACAGGAAAATACCTGCTATTTCCCTTCATTCCCGTGTGTAAATGTGTATTTGTGAGGGTGTGCATTTGTGTGTTTGTGTGTGTGTGTGTGTGTGTGTGTGTGTCTGTGTGTGTGTGTGTGTCTGTGTGTGCGTGTGTTTATGTCCTGCCATCAGATTATCCAGTTCTAAACTTTATTGCCCAGCTGATATAATTCCGATTTCTTTGTCTTCCACTTACACACGCACACACCATTACCGTTTTTTAACAGACTAAAATCCGTAAAAATAATTTACATTTGGTTGTTATGATCCAAAATTAGCATATTAAAAATCAAATATTAAAAGCCTTATTATGGAATCGTCACTGCTGATGCTACGTCTGCCCATTGGTCGTGTTAACGCGATAACTCAAAAGAAATCAAATTTTATAACCCCTTAGAGCTTAATGTGAGGAAGAACTGGATTGAATTTGGGAAAGTGGGAGCCTTATTCCCAAAAGTTTTCAGAAACAACTTCCTAACTGTTTGTCCGATATAGTTCAAATTTGGTGCACATGAATTGAGTCAACGAGATCTATAGTTTGGAGAGTAAAATGGTTCAAATTAGATGATGAGTGGAGGGTTACTGATGTGCATTTGGTTTCGCGATAGAAGCGAATGAGGATCCATTTTGAGAGAAGCTCAAGCACACCCAGAAAGAGATCAAGAAAAAAAAGAAGAAAAACAATGCAGGAGTAAACAGCAGGACCACAAGGAATAATGGAGAAGCATAGTCGGACAACGACCATCACAAATTTCAAGCTAATCCATCTACTGGTTGTCATGACAGCTGAGGTATTAGGATCACAAAAGGCTGCATCCGTCCTTTGGGGAACATAAATGTCATTGAATTTTATTGCAATCACTTCAATGTAATATTTTAAACCTGACTATACGGTGGACCGAAGGACAGACGGATGGATATCCAGCTGGGAGCCAGGCTCAAAATAATAAGTAATTAGAAATTAACTTTTCAATTAGTTCATTTTCTGAGAAAGTGAAATAAACAAATAAAGTGTTATAATTTCATTATTCACATAAAACATGCGGCAACTTGGTTCATTGAGGATTTTCCAGTGGGAGAGAATAGGGAAATTGTGATTTGACTGATTTTTGAGGAGAAGCCTCAATTAAAGTGGGGGGAGGTGTATTAAAACCAGAATTTGTTCAAAACAAGCTGCAGAACGGTGGCATCTTCAGTTACCATCATTCCTCACACAAATCCCCGTCACTTCTTTCGCGGTGTCAGATATTTGTTACATCCTAGAATAGATACAAAAACACGTGTGATATGAGGAGTAATTCAGAGCCAAGGATGAAGGTCTGCCTTGGGACCGTGGCCTACTTTACCCGTCTTTGAGTGCTGGTTTTGACGACACGGATATCATCTTTTAGTTTTTAAATGTATTTTATGTCTGATCTGCTCTCAAGTACTGCCGCACGTCTTCTTAGCACCGTCTCTGCATTCCTGGTAAGCCTCTGCTAAATACCTAGTGTGTCAGTTTTCCATTATTGATTACCGGCTGCAGGGCTAAAACGCTAACATCAAGAAATCATCTCATGAATGCAGCATCAAATGGCTTCTTTTTTTTTTTCTTCTTTCTTAAAGTAAATTGCGTGTGTTTTGCTCCTGTAAGTGATTTGTCTTTTTCCTGTGAACTCCGTCACCTTCACCATACCTTCGGAACAATGCCTCGCTGTCGCTCAGTGATGCTGTCTTATCTTTTATACCCTGCCGGGCGACCTCTAGCATTTCATCCCTCTAATGCATGTATGCCATTAACCTTGGGAATCCCCCGGGATCTGGATGTTGTCAGTCACCCTTTGTAAATTATTGATCTATGGAGCATGAATTATTTGCCATCATTTGTTGGCTGTGTGTCATCTTACTTGTACTGGAGCTTCTAACACATATGTATTTATACAAGGACCAGCAGATAAAATGGCACAGGCAGCTTTTACTGTTTCACAATGAGCAATTAATAAAGGGAATACAGTAACGTATGATTGTACGTGGTACTCTGTGTTTTGGATTCTGAATTTAACGTACAAGAGCTCTAACGTCATTTTTTCCTCTATTTTTTTAATTATTTGGCCAAAGATGGAGCTTTTTCTGCATATTTCATATTATAGTTTTCCCTTATTTTATCACTGAAAATGCGGTGATATTATGGAATCACCATCTGAAGCAGATCCCTCGTGTTAACACGATAACTCAGAAACTATTTTATGGATCATTTTCAAATTTTATACCCACACAGACCTAGAACTGGATTGATTTTGGGAGATGTTGGTTGTATGTTTTTTTTTTAATTAGGGGGAGCTTCATATTCAAAGTGTCAGGCCCTTATATCTCAACTGTTTGTCCAATTTAGTCAAAAGTAAGTGCATATGAATATACTGGAGGACATCTTTTTCACATTGTGATTCATTAGAATTAATCATATTTTTGAAGGGGGTAACTTCTTACAAAAAACACAGTTTTGGTTGGTCCGATTCAATGCAAATGTGGTGCATGCGAATCGATTCGAGGAGATCCATCCTGTATATTTTACTGGAAAAGTTCGTATATTACCGACTGATGGTATTTTCTACAGCAAACATTGTGTTTTCACTAATTGCTTCCTTGCCGTGGCTCCGATTTTGTCCAAATTTGGTGCATATGAATCAACTGGAGGACATCTACCTTGTATAGTTCACTGGAAGAGTTCCAATATTACACAAAAGGGGAAATTTTCTATGTTATATGTCATTAAAAACTTCTAATTCATAACTGTCGATATGAATTAGTCCAAACTTGATGCATGTGAACCAACAAGGAGATATATCTTGTTTGTATCATATTATCCACTAATTGTTCTAATTTTACTCACTAGAGGTAGTTTCTTTTATGAAAAATACTGTTTTTTGACAACTTCACACTACAGTGATACTCCCATTGTAATAGGTGTCGTCCCTATGCTTTCAGGGAAGACAGGATAGGTGTTGTTATCATTTCTAAGTAGGGTAAAGACTGAGTGAGAGGTAGAGGGGAGGGATTGGCATCCTCCGCGGACAGTTTGTGTTGAATGCCAACTGGTGGAAGTCTAGATTGGCATCATATATTGATGCTTGGTCCCGGGCTTGGAGCTTCAATCTATGAAAACCTTCTTACCCTCCTCACATTAGTTTTGCTAATGATCACGTAAGGTTAGAAAGGGTTAGGTTAGATTAGATTAGATTAGATTAGATTAGGTAAGGTTAGGTTAGGTTAGGCTAGGTTAGGTTAGGTTAGGTTACGTTAGGTTGCGTTGGGTTGGGTTAGGTTGGGTTAGGAACAAACCCACGTAGTTAAAAAACTGAGAAAGCACTTGGTTGGTTTCTGGCAAAAACATGCTTTGGGTTAAAATAAGTATATAAAGACAAGTATATAATATAATTTGCTTAATGTAAATTAAAGATCAAGCATTATATAACTTTCAGAACATAAATCCAAAACCCTCTGTAGTAGCCCGGGCATGATCCCTAACCACAATCCTAATCTGGCATTTTTTTGAGTTTAGCACTTTAGTACAGTATGTTCAAGGTAAGAGACACCATTATTATTAGAGACACCAGAGTCAGATTATAGAGACGATGTTGTGCTGAAAAAAAAGTACCAATGCATTTAATATTGACTTGTTAAAGATACTTTAGAACAGGTAAGGGTAAGGCCTTCTATGTTGAATTTGAAGCAATGTCCATTTGCTTCAGATTCAACATACAAGGATTCCCGTGACCCCGATGAAGGAGAGTCTACACAGATACTTAGGGATCTGACAGGATCAAGCATTTGGTCTTCCACAGGAAAGTTCTATGTTTGTCTGATCCAGACCTCCAATCTCCTTTCAAAATCAGACTTTTCCTTTCATAGACTACAGGGGCACCTTCAGAGATGAGGTTGGAGGCCTTTTCTAAAGCGCCCAACAGTCGCTGTTGGTTCTGCCCAGTTCACAGGCGGTGATATGGGACACACTAGATTTGAGAACAGACTGCCACAAGAGAACGAGCCAGAACCAACACAGAGTGGTAGTCATCCAACTCATTGATTTGGTTTATTTCATGCAGTGCTGAGTATAATTTCCTAAACCAATTTTCCAAAGCCAAAAATGTACGTTTAGCAAAACTCCATAAAGTGCGAGGAGGAGGACCAGACAGGAAGTGTGAGTGTTGCTGTTGGTACGATGCAGGAGAAGGAGGCTGTGCTTAATTTTAAAGCCAATACTGAAGAAGAGCAACTTAAAAGGTTTTCAAGAGATTACAAAGTCTTATAGCGAGAATATCCCTGAGCTCTACTTAGAAACATATTTCATGAATTACCACCCAGGGAATATTCCTGAATGTATTTCTAAGTAACTGAACACTTTTATTTTACTTTTCACTGTTCTTTTTGAACATCAAATGCATGGAATCTAATTTCTGATAGAAGAAATATTGCTTCTGAGGAGGACATTCTATTTTTTACAAGCTATGGTTTGTTTGTCCGTCTTTTCATAAGATAATTCAAAAATAGTCATGAAGAATTTTTTATGAAATTTTATCTAGGGATGTATCCCGGACCAAGAAAGGGTTGATTACATTTTGAGGCCGTTCGGGCTCTGGATGTGGAATTTACAGTACTTTTTCACTTCCTTTCAGAGCAGCATGATGAAATGAAGGAAAGTCATCAAACCTACATAAACATAGACCATGCAGAAGGTAAAACAGGGGAAATTAACCCATTGTCTCAAGTCGATGGTACAAAAGGCACAAATTTTACCTCACTTTTTCTCTTTAAACTTTGCCTAAACTGGACTTAAGCAATAAACAAAATACAAAAAGATTATTTTTAATGTCTTTAACTCATTCTCAATATATCCTGGAAAAATCGAGACTATCATGGAATTGTCGCAACCACCGTTGCATCTAGAATTCTGCCATGTCCGCCGCAGATCATTGGTGTTAACGCAATAACTCAAAAACTGCATCATGGATCATTTTCAAATTGTATGCCTTCATAGACCTCAGTGCGAGGAAGAACTGGATTAATTTTGGAAATGTCTGTTGTTTATCACCACTACAGGGGGAAGCTTTATGTCCGAATGTTTTCAGGCTAAGGCTACAATCGATTTAGTCCAACTTTGGTTCATATGAATCGACTTAAGGAGATTTATCTCGTATCATATTTATCTTGAGCTTGAGCTTTTTTTTAATTTGCAACAGGACTGTTTTTTTGACATAACTTCCATCAGTGACAGTCCTGGACTGTTTGGCATCATTGGCCTGGTTAATCTTATATGTGTTTTTCAGCGTAACATGAAAAGCGTAATTTCCCTTTGAAAACCAGGTGCTTCACCTTCTGCATCATTTATAATAAAATGATGACTCAGCACGTTGTGGTCGTGAACATACTGCAGCAGTGGAGGCTGGTTGGTTATTTGTTTTCCCATGTCACCATGCTAAAGGAACAGAACGATATCTGTCTTGGACCTGGCCTTGCGTGCGTGTTTGTGTGTGTCTGTGTGTCTGTGTGTGTGCATGTGTGCATGCGTGTGTGTGTGTCTGTGTTTGTGTATCTGTTTGTGTCCGTGGGTGCGTGTGTTTGTGTGTGTGTGAGTGTGTAACAACAATCGAATGGACAGAGTTGCTGATAAGCATATCCTCCTTGGTGAGGAGCATAATAATCTTTAATTATCACGTGTTATTATTGTCTATTATTTGGTTATAGTTTGTGTTTCAAACTTGCTTATTTTTACTTTTGCATAAGAACAGGCAGTATAGATACATTGGAATTCTTGATGCAGAGACTCTTCAGTCAGTGGAATGCCCATAGAAAAGAAAGAGCAGTAAAAAATAAATCAATATCCCCATATGCCACGCACACACACACACACACACACACATACACACACACACACACACATGAAGCGAACACCTAGATGAAACAGCACGTTATGATCCATGAAAAATGCCATCTGACCATGGAGGGAGTGAGGTGAGAGAACTGTGTTGTTTTTTTTTCCTCTTTTATGTCTTTTGAAATGAGCCTGATGGTGGCTGGAAAGATGCTGTTTAGAAAGTGTTTCTGGTGGGTGGGGATGCTGTCCGGCCCAGAATGTGTCAGGTTCTATCCTGGGGTTTTCCATTTAAACAGATCGAGCTGGGTGCTCTGCGCTTTTTCCCCGCAGCGTTGTAGAGAGTCCATGGAGGGGAGTTCAGAACCTGTGATCCGTTCCGTAGTTTTTATGACTCCCTGGATAGCCTTTCTCTCTGACTGGGTCGCGTTTCCAAACCACACAGTGATGCTCTCCCTGAGTCCATTGTAGGCTTGGATGAAAGGGCTGTTTTATTTTAAAGGTTTAGCTCCGTGTTGTGTTTTTTCACTTTGCATTTCCTTATCTAGGTGTGTTTGTGACAATGTTCTCACTTTTGCCGGGTCCTCACCTGTTCCCAACTATCCTCCTTACTAAGGGGCCAACTCACAAAAGGATTTTGCCAACGCAAAACCGGTGCAATTGGATGTGTCTTAATCACCAATAAGACGCAAGGGTCACCTGCGCCGCCAAGCAAATTGTGTATCACTACTCCTGTGCTATTTTCACGTATTTAAATAATGTGTTGTGCATATATGTGGCACGAAATTGGCCACTCCTTGTTCCTCGTTGCAAAAACGTTTGTAATCAAAGCACTGACCGCTTTTTGCCACACGCAATCCCGATGAAATTCTTTGCGCCCATGAGAGAGTTGGTGGTAATTGAAGCAAATTCATAAGGGCTGTGACGCCCAGACTCTCCAGCGAATATGACAGCGGTGATTGTAGCCAGACGAAGGCATCGCAATGCCAGGCATACTTATGAGCAGATATTTTGAGCGAGAATATCAACTTTTGATTGAACGGAAAATGAAACGATTCGAAGATACTATACCAGCTCCATCTGTATGTTGCCAGCTCACCTGATCTTAATATTCTCGATGAGATCAAGCATGAGATTGAGCCTGCCAGCCAGAGAGGCCAGCCAACACCTGGCTTTGTGAAACTAGTGGCAACAATCCTGGTTCTTGCATCTGGCTCCTTCCAAACACCTATAGCAGGTGCCTCTGGGCTGTCACAGCCTCCCTCAGCAGAGCCAGCCATTGCTCGTAGAGCAGCGAGAGACAAAACAAGAATTCTTCAGCGTTGCCGCCATCACAGGTGAACACAGTGGGCCTTGTCTTGCCTTAAAGATTCAGCACCACGGAGAGCGCTGCTCAAACGCTTTTTATTTTGGAATGCAGTTACAAACAAAGGATGCCATGGCAGAATGTATTTGTGTTGTGAAAAATAAAAGGGTGTATATAAAATATAACGTATAGTCTAATAATAATAATACAGATATTTTTATCTTTTTTTTAATGTATTCTTATATACAATAAAAGATATAATAATAGTGCATTTGGACACAACCGACCAACAGAATTGACAGACTGGGATATTAAACCCCTTATGTGGTTTCTTCCTGTCCTCCTTGTGTTTCCTGACGGATATGTGACTTTTTTATGGCAGTGGGAACAGCACAAACCACATGGAATCTGATCTTTTCCAGTTCCAATTTTTCCGTCGGCTGTCGCTTTTCATGTGTATCCTCTTCGCTCCTGCACTCAAACATCATTATCAATTTTTGTTCCACATTAAATCTTAAGGTCAGTAAGATGTTTGTGCTTTTGTACAGAAATTTTGGCTTACTTTTTTATTAGGGTCCTTGTTTTGACGTTTTTTTCTTTTTCACTATGTTTAATAATCAAATAACTTTAAACTTTTGAATCTTAATGTCGCGAAGCTTCTTATACAGCTCATTTTTTTATTTTTAATTAAGTGTTAATTTATCTAATTTTCTGCTCGTTTTTTTCTAAGTAAAGGAAGCTTTCGAATCAATTAACACCTCTAATGCTTTAGTAACATATTCTGTATTACATTGAACCAGTCCTGAATGCATAATTTGAACAACATTTGGAAAATACTTTGTATTTTCATGTTGATTGAGGAAATAAAGTGACCACAAAACCAAAATGTAACATATGACTGACTTTACAGATCTCGGACAAGGGTCACCCGTTCAGAAATAATTTCAGAAATGTGTTCCACATTCTGGTCGATTTTCTGTATTTTATGTCCCTGATAAGATCTTGTATGAATTTATTATGTCTGGTTGAGCCATGCATATGTTATAACAGGTCAGAGATGTGTATACTATATGAAGATAGATGTTATATGTGTGCCTTTGCAATGTTCTCAATATAACATCCCGTCATCTATAAGTAGAAGGTCCATTCCACCTTAACCATCCCATCTGTGTGGCCAGAAGAGTTTAAATTACCAATCACCATTGCTTGCTGTATGTGAAGGAATTCTCTTCAAAGATGTGATTACTGAGACAAACGAGAGTTTCGTTGTAACAAAGATGCATAAAAACAAACAAGATGTCGAAGCTTGTTATAGATATAGCCAGACTCCGTTTGGTAATGACGAAGAAAAATGGTCTTTGAGGAGAGGATAAAACAGAATGTTTGACCAGATTGTAAACTAGAATAATCAAAAATGAAATAATATTTATTAACGTATACTACATCGTCATCCCCGACGGGAAAGGTGTATCGCTGGAATGTCCCCAATTCCTTGTTGAACAAGCAATTCCCCTGTCTGAACTCCTCAAATTGAATGTAATTCTATGTCCGAAAAACAGCGTTAGTGAGTAAAATATGAATTATTAGAGTAAAACATGACACACACAATACAGAGCTCCTCAAGTCAAGTCATATGTACCGAATTTAGACCGAATTAGACTAACTATTAGGAATTTTGTCCAAAAAAAGCCACCCTAGTGATTACAATATGAAATAATAGAGTAAAATAGTATATATATATACATATCTATATATATATATATATATTATAAGATAAATCTCCTTGTGTTGATTGTTATGTATCAAATTTGGACTAAATTGGACCAACAGTTGAGAAATTATAACCCGAAAACCTTTGGAGGTAAAGTTTTCCCTGATATATAAATATGCAACTTCCCTTTTCCAAAAATCCATCCAGTTCTTCCTCGAAATAAAGTCCAGGATAGTTCAAAATTTCTAAGTGATTCATGAAATAGTTTTCAATTTCGACTTTTTGGGATTATAATAATGTAGATGAGAAAAGTTTAATTAATCTTCAGATAAGCTTAGATGTCCTCCCTTCTGTCACTGGCATTCCTCACAGGTTTCCTTCAGCTCTCACTGGAGGGCTTTTATTTGGTAAATTTTTCTTATGTGTGCAGGGCAAGTTCTCGAAAAACGACTGCTTTCTTTAATATGCTGCCAAATTACATCAAAAGTTAACACTCTGATGACCTTACAAATCAAGTCTAAACACCATTTAATTCATAGAAACCAAAGATTCCCTCATCAGCAAGCATTTGGAAAGAGGGGCAAGAAAAAAATGCTATTTAACAGACAAAAACTTTCAGAGTAGGTTCTTTAAAAGAATCAGCGCCTGAATGCAGTGAAGCAGTTTCGGGAATATTGTTGCCGAATGCTCGTTAATGCATTTTGGAAAGTTAAGTTTAGTCCAGGTTGTCAAATCCCACAGTTGAGATAATGTAGCAGAAATGACTGAAAAACTTTATGGTGGTTTCTAAAAGAGAGCGTTCAGAGCATACAATCCGTCTTAGAGCTTAACTGACAGCAAAAAGGTGAAGAAACACATAACAAGGCAGGTGGTCATAATGTTATGGAAAATTTCTGATGCTAAGAGATATGGTCAGAAGGTCATTGCTGCCTAATCTGGTGAGCACTAGAAAATAAGGAAGCACGATACCCTTCAAGCTTGGCTGGCCCAGGAATCTCCTGAAGAGGCAAACTGGTTAGAGGGACTACAGCCATAACAGGATTCTGAAACATCCGCCAGGATGTAGGAGGAGAAGAGAAGCATCGGAGAGAAACTTTCACTTAACCCGAAGGAAGATCCATCGACAACTCAGGAAGGGAAAGCAGGTCATTCATTCCTGTTTCCCCGGCTGAGGTTTCCGACGTAGTTAAGAGTCTACTTGCAAGAAATTTTGGTCCAATGTATTCCTAGTTTGTTGCCTATGAATCAAATGGAGCAGATCTGTCTTATATTTATCTAATTTTACTCTAATAGTTCATATTTAACTCACTAGGGGGAGATTTTTTCTTTTTTTTCCCCAAAAATACTTTCAGATTTAATTTGAGGAGTTCATAAGGGGGATAACTTGTACAACGCAGGGGATCGGGGACTTTTCAGGGATATCGCCTGGTTGTCGAAGACGACAGCATGGGTCTAGTTTTTGGATTTAGTACCACTTCATCTTCAATAACCTGCTCTCTAAGCAATTGAGTCTATTTTTGTTTTTCCTTTGATGGGACTACAGTCACGATGCCCTTGAATTTACCGAAGAAGTAGCAATTTGGAAAAAAAGCCAAAAAAACACACTGGCTCTGCCCATCTTATATATAATTAGCAGGAAACAGGACATCTGTGTGTAGGGACCTCTCTTGAAGGTAACCCTATTCCCACGTCCCCACTGAAAAGTTGCAGCAACCATATGGTGAACATAAACAAAAAGAATATCTCCCTAAACCTTCGGGGAGCAGGCGGCTCTTATGAGCCGTGTTCATTAGCCCCGGATGAACTCTGAAGGTGAGCGGGATAAGTGAGGGAGACACTGCAGCGGTATTCAGGACATGGTTTGTGTGTTCCTGTGTTTTAGCCTTGATTATCATGTAATTGAATAATAGCTTTTCTAATTATAGATGCTGTGAAACCACAGTTAAGGCCACAGCCTGCTCCTCGCTCCTTGGAGAAAATGGAGTAATTGAGTGTGGCGCAAAAAGCAGATTAATAATAGTCGGTTTGTTCTTTTTGGCAACTCGTCCTTATTATTATTGGCAAAGGAGGAACGCAACATATTGTGCTTAAACACTGATATGATTTGAGGAAATGATTTTGGTTTTCCCGCTTCACTGCGAAGCTCTGAAGGAAAACAATGGGCTAATTCACATCAGTTTTACCTCCATTGCTGCAAGCGGGCAAATCACCAAGAAATTTACATGGAAGGGAAAGGAAGCCCCGGAGATGTGACCCCAATTAACATCGTCATCTTCAGTGTCTGACAAGTTCTCAACCTTTGCTGGCTGAAAGACTTCCCTAAAATCTGTTGCCTGTCCTGTCCTTACCTTCTTCAGGGGACTGTCTCACTTTGATTTTGCTTCTTCTTTCAGCACTTCATAAGTTTCCCGTGTCTCGTTTTTTTAAAGGAGACAGTCTGTCCAAGTAAATGGTACTGGAATATTAAGTTTCAGTTAACTAGATATTTGAATCAAGTGTCGTTGACTGGGTTTACGAGGACACTTTCTTTCATTATGTCGTCAAAGGAGGTTATGTTTTTACTCTGGTTGTTTGGTTTGTTTATTTGTTTGTAAACCAGATTACAGAAACATAAATTGATGGATTTGGATGAAATTTACCCAGATGTAGGTTTTGGCATATCCTAGACAAGATTACATTTTGGTGACATTATGCCATGATCTCACAACATTATGTCATAATAACTTTTACTTGAGAGATAGGACAGTTTTTCAGTTTTTCGTTAATAACGTTGTCAATAATGAACCGATTTTCTTCTAATTTTATCGGCATATGAAGCCTGGTACCAGACATCAACCCAATGGAAATTAACCTGGTCTGGTGCGGTAGTGGATTTTATGATGGATTTTAATATTTAATAAGGCCTTTCTCTTTTTTTTTAAATGACCAAAAATTAAATTTTTAAACATATCAATTTGAAATTATGTGCAGTTAGACTATTATAATACATTTTGTTTTGCAACGGAGTAATATAAAGCGTCAAATTAACAAACTGTAAAGTTTATGATATCACATTATCATAAACCTCATCTTGAATAACACGCTACCTATATAACATAATGATAGCAATTTAAATCCATAGAGAACTCTATTATTTAAATGGGCTCAGTAAGGTGAAGGTGTTTACATAGATCACTAAATAAATTGATCAAATTGATTCTGATCAAAATAATGTATACTTGGAGAGCACAAACTTCTGCCAAGGCACAAAAGTATCCGAGTGCTTTTTCAAGATCTGGCTAAAATCATTTCGATTGAAGACTTTGGATTTACAATTTACATGAGGGGTGGCCTACTCGGGTCTTCTGTTACATGCAACAACGTAACAATTTCCTTTGAAAAACACTGTTACTAGCGCATCTTCATCGGAAGATGGCATCTATCGTGTGATTGTTGCCGTGTTTCTTGTTCTTGTGACGCTTTTAATGAAGACTTTAATTGCTTCAATTGGAAGCAATTAAAGAGAGAAGGCAAGCACAAGAAAGCCTTATTGGTTCCTCAGAGTGGTATAATTCTGACTAAAGTTATATCTTACAATACTATGTAACATTAACTTAAATTTCGTGACCGTGTTATGTGCTAAACTTGAAGAAATATTATGATGCAACAGTATCCTAGTCACATGATTTATACCCAAATCCCAGATCCAGTCCATGGCCAGACATCAACCAGTGGTCTTCCTTCCCTTAATTCTTTCATTAGTTTATGCTACAGGACGTTGTTGGTTCTGATCCACTTTAGTTGTGGTAAGAATTAGACTTATAATCTGCGTCTTCAAAGATTTCAAGCGATTTTTAATTGGTTTCAGTTTGTTGAAGCTCCTGCCGATAAATTCTTTCTGTCCTTATTTTTTAGAGTTCATTCATTCTTACTCTCCCACCATAGGTTTGAATTCTTTGAGGGTTTTTACTAAAAACAAACATCCGTGCATGCGGTTGCGGTCGTAGGTTTACATGATGCCATTGTTCTTCTGACTGCTTTACCGTTTATTCAAACCAACTAATTGGAGCAAAAGAGTTCATGTAAATGCAGGTAATGTAGTTAGACGCTGGATTAATTTATCATCTTTCAAGGAATCTAAGAAAATATTGTGGAATGATAGGATGACCAACTTCTCTTCCTCTAAACACTTCCTATTTTATATTCAAACTATTATGGAGTCTAAGAAAGTTTAGGAACGCAAATTGAATGATAGAAAGTTTTAGAGAGCTCAGCTTACTTCAGCAAGCGCACAAACAAACACACACACATACAGAACTCGAATGAATGTTTACACTTTACACGCTTTAAGACATTCTCCTCCAACAGGCGCGTTTTCCAGTTCAAAGCAAAGTTGGCACAGAAATCGCATCAGTGAGAGGAAGTAAAAACCTCTGTGTGGATAACTGGAATGTCAAAGACAAACTCACTGGGAGTACGGCGATATGTGCACAGCTTGTATGCACATGCATTTAAATATCAGACGTGTGCGCCTGGACGGGTATCAGGAGTGTTTTCTGGATTCCTGCATATAAGATTCATGAGTTTCTTTGTGGTTGATTGAAGCTGGAGATGCAGCGCGCCATCCATGAGTCTTTGATTGACAGATGTTCCTGTGAGGCATCCGTCTCCGGAGAGCAACAGCTCAGTGGTCAGGAGAGCCCAGTAGCTCCGGTTGATGATGATAGATGATGCCGATGGGACAAGCCTACCTCATGGATCAAACGTAAGGAAATGTGACATTGAAAAATAGCTTGAATGAAAAGTTTTATTTGATTGAGTGCTCTTGGATTAGTCTCATCATCTCTCTCGCGGGGGAGGGGGACCTTCTGCACGACTGAGCTTCATGTCTTCTAGAAATAAGCCGAGTGAGGCCCAGACATGAGATATATATAACTGATCATATCTTATTAATCGGAAAAAGAATAAAATAAATCATCCTCAATGCTGGAACTATGCATTTACTCTGATGCTAAAAGTGTTAAATGTTCAGGTCCTCTCCTGTTTATATCTGCCAGTGTTTGGGAGTAAATACACTCCCTTCTCTGAGATATTTGTAGTACTAACATAACTGAAGCCAACTCAGTGGGTTTCAGTTAAAAAGGGCTCAGACTTGACTACGTCCCTCCAGGCTATAGGAGAGCAGCCATCTGTGAGGGTAGTAAATGCTATTGAGGCATCACTGAGCAAATACATCCAAGTCAGGGTTATTTTATTCGAGGAAAATAAAGTCTATGCTTCACTGACAAGCCAACAATTTACATGGTGGATCTGTGTGGAGAGTAGAAAAGTGCCGGTGAAGTGTTCTCTATCTGTGCTGTGGTCGCTATTTGCACAGAAATCGATGCTCTGATTAGTGAGGATCTTTCTGTTTGCGCTCCAAATGAAAACAAATTATTTTTCACCAACCAAAGGTAATAATGCAAGGAATGACTTTGTGCAACCGGTGATCACTGTCATCCAAGGCGTTAACGAATCAGTGTGAGTTTTACCTACACCTTCTCCATTATCCCCACTGAGAGGCAGTGACTCACCCGCCGGTGAGAAGGCCCATCAGGAGCTGTATGTATCATCAGCCGAGCAGCAGCCTTGGCGCTCTTCATGTGTCTACATTCGGGCATAGCATTGAATGTGTCACCTCTGTTTTGGCAGAATCCACAGCCCGACACGAGATTACTGTAACGTGGACAAAAATTGATTTGGAGCAGAACAAATTTGAGTGTCTCATTTATGAAATGTGAGCTGTATTGATTAAAAACTGTCATTGTCACCCGTGACTATATAATATTGTCTGTTTCAGCAGATATATGCGAGAAAAGGTTACTGACAAGCATAGCTAAAATGAACTTCTCCTTACTTGTCCGTGGGTGTTTGAATGCTGCTCGCATTCCGTGTTGGTCAAGACTCTGTCATAGAACCAAATCATATTGACTTTGTGACCACACTCGCTCAGCGTTTTTTCCAGACAACGAGTTGTGAGGTAACCTCGGTAGAAAGTCAGACAGGTTTTCAGTGAGTGTTGGACTCCGCCAAGGTTGCCCCTAGTTTTGATATGGATGGAAAGGATCTCAAGGCGCCATGGAGGTGAGACGAGTGTCTGCACCGGGGAGCTTGGAGTTGCATCTCTGCTGTTTGCAGATGATGTGGTTCTGTTGGCTTCATCAGCACTGGATCGGTTGGATCAGCTGAAAGGGAAGCGGCTAGTATGACAATTAGTACCTCCAAATCTGAGGCTGCGGTTCTGATGGGATGTCCCCCTCGGGTTAAGGGTGAGTTGTTGACTGAAGGAAAGGAGTTTAAGTATCTTGGTGTCTTTATCTCGAGTGAAAGGAAGATGGACCGTGAGATGGACGGGTTCGTCAATGCGGCATCTGTGTATCGGTCTGTCGTAGAAGAAAAACTGAGTCATAAGATAAGGTTTGGGACCAGGAAAATAAGCACAGTTAAAGATCTGATTGACCTTGACAAGGGACAAATTCTGACAGCGAGACAACTGGATCAGTTCGTCCTCAGAACTGCAGATCTCGTTGGGTGTTCCCAGTCTTTAATGATTAGTACCATCCAAACTGGTCTCTGAAAGGACATCTGATGAACCAGTGACGGGGTCATGATGCACCTGTCGGAGTGATCTCTAGCCCACATGGTCTGATCCCACAGGAGAGCTACCGTTGCACAAATTGCAATATCAGGCAGGTGGTTTTAATAATATGGCTGATCATTTCATGTGAAATATCAAAATATAAAGAAGAACAATGGTTTTCATCATGACATAACAAAACATAATATATTGAAAATACCCAGTTCCTTCCTTGACCGACCTTTCACAAACTCAATCCAGTTCTTTCTCGCACTTAGGGACTCTAGGAGTTTTAAATTTAAAAGTGATTTAATTAACTAGTTTTTGAACATGAAGGATCTGCAGCGAAGCTGATGATTCCATAATATCACGGACTTTTCCGAGATATGATTAAAACGCTTTAAATCCCCCCAAATATCGGACGGCGTCTCTCCAGTCCATTGGAGAAAATGCACTGAATGGTTCCTGAGTTATGTCCCAGAAAACCTCTTCTGAGACGAATGTCACTCGAGAGAATTTGGAAGTTTCAATACTTGGCTGTTGTGTGGAGTTCAGTTATTGTTATGGGTAGAATGATGTGCTATGTCGTGAAAAAATATTGGATAGTTTTTGAGTTCAAATGGAAAAGATGTCTGCAACATTTCCCTTTCACTTCCAAAAACCTCCCTTGCCTCAAAGGTCCTGTTCTTTTGTGGATGTGACATACGCCACGGTCTATGGAGAACAGTAGTTCGCTCCAGTGTATGCTTAAGTGTGTAGTATGGAAGTGACAGTAAATCAGATTCTGATTCTGATTCTGATTGATGAGCCAGTTGTGGAAAACTGACAGCATGAGCACTCTAACCGGTACGCAGTCCCATAAAGGGTTCTGACACCTTTCTATCAGAACTGGTACCAGTTTCGTTTGCAATATATGTTCCCTACATTCATCAACAAGTCATGGGAGCTTGTGACAGTTTCCAGTTCACCGGTTGTCCTTTCTTGAACCACTTCTGGTAAGTTCCAACCACTGCCGGCTGGGATAAGAGCTGCAGATAGGGAAATACTCTGACCCAGTTGTCGAGTCACCACAAAGTGACCCTTGTCAAAGTCGCTCGGATCCTCATGTTTGCCCATTTTTCTTGCTTTCCACACATCTGCTCCAGGGGCAATATGTTAACTTCCTGCAGAATAAACCCTCCCACTGACAAATGCCATTATAACAAGATAATCAATGTCATTCATTTCATCTGCCGGTGGTTATAATGTTATGGCTGGTCATTGCATTTTATTTTGTAAACAGAATTAGAGAGAGCCTCGACAATAAAAACAAACAAACAACGGAAACATGATTTCTTTGCATATTTTATTTCTTTGATGCATATATCAATTTAATATCCTCCCCAAAATTTAACACAAAGCGACACATTGGGTGTTTTTTAAAATGGTAAGGAAATAAACAATTTCATTCCATGTTGACATTTTTGTATTTTTTGGAAAAGACTCCAGTTTAATTAGATTAATTAAAGTGAAAAATTAACCCATATTAGACTTTCCTTTGGTTGCATCAAGTTATAAAATTCTGTTTAAAGTAAGTCCTTTTATACTTTAATAGAAAAGGTTAATGCCACACAGTTAATGTGGACCCTTTGACCTGTGGTGTCCCCCAGGGTGCCATCCTTGGCCCCTTACTCTTTAACATATATATACTGCTACTGGGTCACATTATAAACAGGTTCAGTCAAGTCGTAGGGTTAGGGTTAGGGCTTTATCAACAGTTGATCAGGACATTAAAGGGTTTTGGGTTAAATTATACTGCCTGCATTTTTTAAACGGTGCAAGTGAGTGTATTGGAACAGCAAACTTGAAAAATGCTAACCGGCCTTAACAAGCTCCTCCATGATGGCCACCTCTGTGCAGCAGGTCTTTACCGCAGTCTCACACACTCACACGGATAATATGTTACTTATTACCTAAAGCGAAACTGCAAATTAATAGAAAATGCATGCAAGAAGCCTCGTTATGCCATTAAATCCACCCGGTCTAAGCGCGCCTCCGACACCCTCGGCTGCATCTATCTGCTTTATGGCGGCTTCGCTCTGCGTAACCCCACACAGGGAGCCATCATTTTGCTTTGTGAGCATCGCAGCATCTTGTCAGACCCACGACCGGGGAGTCATCATGCCCTCGCAGCCTCTCCATCTGCAGCATGAGAGGCGAACGGCGGGCGGAGGAAGCAGGGCATAATTTCTGGGATGCGACTCTCAGAAGAAATCTAAACTTTCAGAGCCGTGCGGTGTAGCGAGGCAATTTTTATTCACCCTATCACCTCGGCGAGGGCTTGTAGTCAGATGTTGCTGAGGCGTGTGTTCCTTTACCCAGTGATTGCATTAAGTGCTGCTGTGAGCCGTGTTTACCCTTTGCCTCTGAGGATGCCTCGTAGGTGGCGTCTCCATCTCTCCGGGCCACATACAAGAGGTGGAGGAAGGAGCGGTGGAGTGCCTGTCTGAATGAAAGAGCAGGGCAGGGAGGTTTATAAATAAAATTGACAGCAGCGCCCGTACCGAAACCATGACTTGAATGTTTAAAGAGTGGCGGCGTTTTTTTTGTGGCAGGCAGGGGAAATCTCTTACTCAAAAGCGCAGCAAAGTACACCGTCTCCTCAGCAGGCATAAATATGAAATAGTCCGTTCCCTTCTGAGGGGTACTCTGCGGAATTACGTGATGTTGTTACAGTTTGGCGTCGGAGGTGAGACAGAAATTGAGGGGGGAGGAGATGAGTGTGTTTTTTGGCAGCCACAATTGTTGAGGACGTGCTGATTTGGAGGATTCATTTCCTCCGCCCGCGTCGTAACTCCACTCCGGCAGGAGGGGAACGCGACAGGGGATGAAACTTAGTTGAGGACTGGGAGGAAATCAAAGCATAATGAGACGTCAGCTCCACAGATACGTGTATATATTTATTTATTTTTCTTAACTCTCTATTCTGCTTTCGTTTTTTTTTGAGGGTCTTATGATGGATGGCCTTATCTGAAACAAATAACAGCCATGTCAAAGACTTTTGATGTACAGTGTGTGGGAGGGTCTCATATTACTGGAGTAAATCAATACTTATCAAATTCTGTTATCACCTTGGGACCCAGTATGAAATGGTTGTATCTGTGTGCGTGTGTGTGTGTGTGTGTGTGTGTGTTAGATTGAATGCAGAGTGAATCTGCTGCTTGGGCACCTTTCAACATGAGAATTATATTTAGACAGATTAGCCTGCTTCTTTTCATCAATAACAATGCCTGAGGTCACCGGGTCAGGGGATACAGGCCGCATGTTAGTCGGGAATACCGGTGCAGGTTTCACAGATTACATCCAGAATTGACCAATTTTTTAAAATTTGAACACGGTTTCCCTGTATCTATGCGATGTGTGCAAAAAAAAAAAAAAGTATGAAAAAAAAGAAAAAAATGAGAAAAAAGTATTTGGGGAATTTGGGAATTCTTAAAATGAATCTGAAATGAATTTAAATTCAGAATTTTGACTTTAAAGTCAGATTTGCAATTTCTTCCCGACATTATGATTTTTTAGGAATTTAGGAATTTTTTTTAGGAATTTTTAGGATCATTTTAAAGAAATATTGACGTTAAATTCAGAATTTTGACTCGAAAGTCAGAATTGTAATGTATTTTGTTGTCTTATAAAAAATCTCAAAATTTGTTTTCATTTTGTGAGCATTTTTTGTAGAAGTATGAGTTCCATTCTGAATACCACATTTTTGGATTGTGGAATATCGCCTTGTGGGATCAATAAAGGATATTTTTAACTTATAGGATATGTAGCATACAATAAGAATTCTGACTTACATCTGACTTAAAAGTCAGAGATTGAGAAAAAAAAACAGGAATTTTCACTTGGACCACGTCTGTATATTCACACATCCAGCAAAGCTTTAACACCAGATCCTTTGTGGGACAAAATCTCCTTAGTTCCACGGCAGCGGAATCCTTCACTCTGTTCACCGTCTAGTCTCTAACTCCGTCTGCTCTTTGGTTCGGAGCAGGTGTAGTGTTCAATGACTATAAGAATTTTTCATTCCGGGACAAAAAGGTGTGCTTATAGCAGCGTTGAGTGTGATGTAAAACAGGGAAACTGCAGCCGGCTGAATAAAAACCTGAACATGCAGGGTTGTTTCCTGGAGTTTCTGCTTTATTACCTCCACAGAGAGGGAAGTCTGGCCTCCTGTGTTGCTTGGTTTGTTAGCTGGACTCTGTCTGCTGTGGCTCCAGACAGAATGAAGGCTGGAGGAATTTTTCAAATGGGAAACAGTAAAGTGACCGTACTGTAATTGTGATTGCTCACTGAGTTTCACAGCATGAGCCAGCATTCAACCGTCACACACATCCACACATAGGTGGAAGAGGCCACCATACAGGGTGTCACCTGACCGCCGGGAGCACTCTCAACAAAATACAGCGCGTCTTTCTACCTTATCCTGAGAGGTAAAATGGCTCATCACCTGGACAGTACCCTCTAAGGTACAGCTTTAATAACCTTGAAGCCGGGTACTTATTTGTACCCCTGGGACTTGTATCTTACAGACAAGTTTCAGAGACAGTACAAAAACGGACCGTTTGTAAATGGTCCAAAATTGTCTTTTTACAGCGTACAGTAGCATCCTGTCTCATATATATATATAAATACTGTATGTGTATATACATATATAAAAATATAAATACTGTATATTTATATATACACTTATATCTATCTATCTATCTATATATATATATATACATACACATATATAAACTTGTGCCAAATCAACATGCAACACCTGATCTCCACGCCGGAACAACAATCCGGTACTGTTAGCCAGCAGGGTTCCGGCGGTGACTTTGGACAGAAACAGATGATGCGCTGTGGCGACCTCGAAAGAAGAAGTAGACAGAGACGAGATAATTGAACAACCATAGATTCTCTAATAGTTCTAGCCTGTCTGAAGCAGACAGGCTAGAACTATATAGAAGAACCTTCAATCCACTTCCTTCCCAAGGACACCAGAAGGCAAACCGGTCTTTTTAATATTTTATCTCTCTTTGTTACCGTGCGACGATTAGTATGTATCTCAGCCCACTTATTACACTGTAGGCCCGATGGATACGCTCCAATAATTCCTCAGTAGGAAACGGCTGAACCGTGAGCACCTCCGCTTCTCTTTCTTCACGGGTTCAGGGTCAGACAAGCTGAATTGGAAATACGAGCCACTTTTAAAAGCCTAAAAATGGACGCGCGCCCTCTGGATGTGGCTGTATGATGTCAATCAAACAAACGACCTGAGTGTATTATTTCAACAAAAATGAAATGAGAGAATATACTTTGAGGGGACATAAGTGGTGGAAGAAAACCACTTCTGTTAAACAGAGTCGATAAGATGCACAGCTGCTGCGCCACGTCAAGGTAATATCACACGCTTTTAAAAAAAAAAACCACTCATAAGTGGATATTTATTGAATAGCCGTCGGTAGCTTCTATTTCTATGAAGCTTGAGTGGAAATCCAATATAGAAAAACAGTTCAAATGGTCCAATCATACATATCTATAAACAGCTGACGGCCTGGTAATAATCAAGAGCTCCAACAGGCAGAACTTTTTTTTTAGCCGTTTTGACCTCCCGGACCGAAAACAATAAAAAATCTGAATGTCACCCGAGCAACGCCACCGTCTCCGTGGAAACTTCATCTCTGAAGGGATCATTTAGAGAAGAGCGCACACCTAATTCACAGCCAGCCCTGGCCATAATAAATAGAGCCGGACAGGACGTCTGAATGTCAACTCCACCTCTCGAGACCCTTCCAATTTGGCAGCGCGTAATAATAATACCAGGCAAGAGCTACGAGATCTCGGGGTGTGTTATCACAAGGAGGGCGGCGCGGCGGTTTTTACACATCTTTGGGGAAAGTCCAGAAGAGTGAGCGAGGAGACTAAAGACCGTTCCAGCGCCAAGGAAAGTAACGTCAAGTGCTGCACTTTCAGCCCCACTCCTTGAAATCGATTGCTTGCTTGGAACTTTAAATGAGCGCTTTAGCCGGTCCAAAATCGACTTGCTAAAGTGTCAGCTTTTACGCTATTTTTGAAGAAAAGAGCCGTATGTTTGCCACGCTAACTTATTCTTCTTCCCCTGACAGGCGTGGGCTCGTTGGGAGACAAAGGCATCATTAAGAATAGTCCTTCTAGCCCTGAGAAGTCCCTCCATTATAGATTCCAGCCCCCTGCTGTCAGGAAGAATGTGGTCCTGTCACCTGAGGCCAATCTCCTAGCCAGGAGACTTTTTAAATCCATGTCACGCAGCAGCATTGACCTGTTAATGGCTTTTTCCTCTTTTATAGAGAATGTAGGGAGGTCCGTTAACAATATGACAATATGATGGCCCGGAAAAAGATCCTTTCATGTAGGTACAAACGGCACAATGGCGATTCTGAGCCGCAGGTTTTTATTGAGTTAAGACGTAAGAACATGTTATTGGGGAAGAGATATATTAAATGTGCTCACAATGGGCCCAAAAGTTGACTCGGGGAGTGATATGGATGAAGCCGTATGGGTATGAAGTTATTTCATCTTTTCACAAGCTGAAAAAAGTCCATCCATATTGCTTGAGTCTCTTATTGTATTTTTTTTTTGTCCATGCTGGATGGCAGGTTGGGTCAGCATGATCTATAGCCTGACTTTCTACAGGAAAGCCTCGCTAGGACCGAGAGTAATGCTCTGCAGACAGCACATTTCTTATCTTGCTGGTATTGCAAGTTGTTAAAAAAATGAATTATGATTCAGAATTTTTTGGAATGAACTTAATTTCAAAGTATCTATTAATTATGATAAAGATTTTAACTTTTGACTTTTTGGCGCTCCTTACCTTCTTTAAGTCCTATACGGTAATGATGATAACTGAATTCCAAATTTTCCTGCATTCAGCATTTTTTTTAAAGGATCAGTTAATAGAAATATATTATCTCTGGTGTTTTTGGTTGCTGTCCAAGCGCAGTGAAGGAGAAATCACAATCCTTGGTTCATATTTTAATATTCCGCATTGCAGTTATTTCATATTTTACTAATTTCCTTGCTGGTTTTATGAATTTTGAGCCATCTGAGGTTGACTGTTGTTTCCTGAGGATGTGTGCTATTGATAAACGTGATCTTGAAGGATTAATATTAATATAATTAATTGTTGGACTAGAAAAAGCACTCAGAGAGCGCAAACCTTCCGCTGAGGTACAACAGTACCAAAGGTAAAGTTGAAATTCATGCTGATTTCACCATAAATGTCTGAGTTATGTCCAGCCTCTAAATCTACAGATATCTCAAACAAACTCTTTTGTAATCTCTAAAATACACCCTAGCCAGTCGTCTCCTGCCCCTTCCACTTCAGCATCTGTGTTCAGCCCACTGAGCCCTCAGCTCCAACCACAAAGGTACATCAAAGGAATCGAAAGAAGTCTTGAAACTGACCCCCAAACTTTTCCTCCAAAAGAATCAAAGGAATCAAAGGAACTCTGGAAACTGAGCCCCATGGTCCAACCCTAAAACGACATCAAAGAAATCAAAGGAAAAAAGACAGCAATAGCCAAATTACGACGACGCTACTCCAAACTGCTTATATTGATTTGATTTGATTTGAAACGCTGCAATGCACGTAAAATCACCAACATTGTATCATCTCTAGGATATGCGAAAACCTAATTCTTGGTAAAATTCCATGAGAATCCATCCTTAAGTTTTTCCAAAATCTTTCTAACATACAAAGGAACATATAAACCAAGTAAAAGATTGTCCATGTAAATCCGTCAATTCGTTATTCGTAATCTTGTTCACCAACAAACAGAAAAACAAACAAACGAACACGAGGTGATTGAAAACCTAACCCCTGTCTTTTGCGGAAGTGATGAAGCTATAGTGAATGTATGTCGATGATGCTTTTAATGTGTAATTATAGTAACAGTGAATACATACTCTCCCTGCTCAACATGTGTAACGGATTGTTAAACCTTGCTGCTGTCTTTATATGTTTTGATGTGTACATAACAAATGGATGAAAAAAGAATGGCTGCTGCAAAAGCGCTGCACTTAAAGTGCTTGTTGTTGCCGCTGACAGGCTCAGATTGTTATTGTAATTGTCTGACGATACGACAGATGATATCTACAGACTGAGACCTTTTCCACACTATAATCTTTGGGCTTAAAGCTTCTATCTTTACGTGTTTCCATCTGTGAGTGTCGGTGAGTCTGTGTGACATCTTGTATTTGCCATTCGAGCATTCACTTCATAGAAGAATCCGCTCTGATTCTCTTTTTCTCTCTGAGTTTATAATTGTTAGATATTATTGTTTGAGGGAGGGCAGTTACTCTGAGTGTGGGCTGTCGGAGTAGCAGAGGCTTAAAGCGAAGGATTGGGCTTCATTGCATCAATAAAATCAACAGCGTATGATACCATTCAAGAATTTTCTGATGCCCCTATCAAAAGGGCAACAAAGTTTGACTTTTTTTCAACATAATTAACAATGCCTACCCTGTTGTGCCCCAAAAAGCCCCCAATCACCTGCGTTGTACAAACAATCTCCTTGGTTGAACTCCACAAATTAAATGTGAAGTTATGTCCGGAAAATTAGTTTTTTCGTCAAAAAGCTCCCAAAAAGTGAATAAAAAATGAACTATTAGAGTAATTAATGGTTAATAAAATATATATATATCCTCAAATCAATAAAAAAATTAAATCAATCCAGCTCTTCCTCGCACCTGGGAATAACATCTGAAAGTGATCCATGAAATAGTTGTTGATTCATTGCGTCAACATGAAGGATCTGCGGCGGCGATGAACATTTCGTAATATCTGTGACTTTTACGGGGATATAAAAAAGATAATTGTAAAAAAAAATCAGCAGCATCTTTTTTTATGACACAATAATTGATAACTATATGACTGAAAGGATGAAGAGTAGCTTTCTGTCAGTCCGGCTGCTTTCACTGGTCCATCTTCAGCAGCGCCGGCTTCCAGAGGAAAATAGTAACCGCCCAAACAACAGACAGCAGGAAGACAAATAAAAAAGGAACTTCTTGACACATTGAAGCTGGATTGATATTTGGAATTGACACATGGTTAGGGACATCGTATTCTAGGGTACATTATTCTATGTCTAAAAGTTCCCTTTCCTGTTGGATTTTACTTTTGTAATTCCTGCCATCTTTCTGTTTTCCCTCCACTTAGATTGTTTTCACCTGTCCTCTTTCTTCACCTGGTCCCCATTAACTTTATGTGTTTCTGGTTGCATTCCTCTCACCAGTTGACACAAATGTGACTTTTTTTTTTCAGGGATGTTTGGACACAAGTCTGCTTTTTATTATCATTATTATTATTATTATTCATATTATTATTATTATCATTATTATTAGTTGTGGTCTTACACAAGGCAATTTTATTTATATAACACATTTAAGCAACGGGTTATTGAAAGTGCTTTACACAAACAATCAAGAGCTTTGCGAAAAAGTACGAAAGAACATTTAGACATAGTTAAAAATAGTTAGGAAAACTGCATAAAAAGTTATATATAGTTTGAGAGTCGGAGCGGTCCTGAAGTTTTCTAGGAGCTTGTTCCCAATATTTGGTGCATTAAAAACATTTTTTTTTCTAAATTGCATAAATGCCAGATTTTTCAACAACAATCAGATGAGAATTTATGCAGCTTTTTGAATAAACTGTATGTTGCGTCATCAGGTAGCGCCATCGGCATGATGGGAGAATACGACCGGGGAGCATCGGCAGTTCGAAATCCACCATCTTACCGTCCTCCGGAGTAAACTTTCACGCTCACATTTTCAATTAATATTTTGGTTTGTTGCTCATGCAGGTCGCTCATGCAAAGGATGCAGAGGACGGACACGTTCACAGTTGAGCTGGATACAGGTCACTATTATCATGGTTGTGAAAAGACAAAATAACCCAATCGATCTGAAGTAAACAAGAATCGGACAATAATGACTCGTGAACGTGAATGCAGCCTCAGTCTGTGAGTTTCTGCCCCTGTTTGTCCGTCCCGTGTTCTTACCTGCGCCGCTCCTCTAAAGCCCTCCTGTTTGCTCTGAGTTATCGCTGTATGAATCTCCTGCCTGCTTCCACCTGATCATCACTGTTGGGTTTACTCCTTGTGGATTTTTTGTTTTTTCATTTGGATTTTCTCACGTTGTGATTATTCTTCTTTTTTTGTTTATAGAATCCTTGTGTTGACCGTCTAGTTTCTTTTTTTGTTTGTTTTTTTTGCTCTTCTTTTGTTTTTTTGTTGATTATATCCCTGAAAAGTCGAGGATATTATGGAATCGTCATAACCGCCACATCCCCAACCATAATCACTTGTATCGAGGAATTAGCTCAAAAACTATTTCATGGATCAATCAAAATGTCACAACTCCTTAGATCTTAGTACGAGGAAGAACTGGATTGATTTTGGGAAAGGTCGGTAGTATATTCCCGACAGTAGGGGGAGCTTTATCTCCCGAGTTTTTGGGAAGTTTTGGTCCATTATTTTCAACTGTTGATTTGATTTAGTTCAAATTTGGTGCAAATCAATCGACTCAAGGATATTTATCTTGTATATATCATATTTCAATCCAATAGTTCATATTTTATTCACTTCGGGGAGTGAATAGGGTTTCTGACATGATTTCAAAACCATTTGTCCTATTTAGGACAAATGGTTACTCGTACAAGTTGATGTGATTGGGGGGCTTTTCTGGGATGTACCCTTGCTGTCAGGGATGATAGTGAGGACTTTGCAGATTTTAAGAAATGTGTTGCTTTGCCTGTAGCAGCTTCAGTTGACAAATTTCTATTTCTTTCACACTGTTTACATTTAGATGAGTTCAAATCCAAAGTAACAAACTGCAGGTCACATCTGAACTCAGACATCTGGACTTTTAATTTGTGTGTCTATTCTTATACTGTCTTTACGTTACATCTTGTTTTCTTGCAACCTCTCACTTCTGAGTGGGTGTGTTTGTCTTTGTGTGTATGTGTGTGAGTGTCTGTGTGAGTTTGTGTCTCTGCATATGTGGGCAGGCGTGTGTCTGTCTGTGTGTGTGTGTGTGTGTGTGTGGACAGGCGTGTGTGGGTGTGTGTGTGTGTGTGTGTGTGTGTGTGTGTGTGTGTGTGTGGACAGGCGTGTGTGTGTGTGTGTGTGTGGGTGTGTGTGTGTGTGTCTGTTTGTGAATGTGAGTGAGTGTGGGTGTGTGTGTGCGTGTGCGCGCGCGTGCGTGTGTGTGTGTTTGTTTGTGAATGTGAGTGAGTGTGGGTGTTTGTGTGTGGGTGTTTGTGTGAGGGTGTATGTGTTTTTGTGGATCTCTGTGTTTGTGTGGGTGTGTGTATATGTGAGGGTGTATGTGTTTTTACTGATCTGTGTGTGTGTGTGTGTGTGTGTGTGTGTGTGTGTGTGTGTTTATGTTTTTACAGCTGGACATGTAGTATGAGATGGTATGTTGAATACAAAATATGTGATAATGTGAAAATTATTCCCACATCTACATCTTCTGTAACTGTGGGCTATATATTCCATTTTAATGAAGCCTCCCTGACCCGAATGTTCTTCTAGGTTGACTCTCAACCAAGTTTACAGAATGTATGTTGGCGTCTGTTTCTGCAAGCAACAGATGAAACTTTTATTTATTTATTGTTACTAACTGCATTTATTTTCATTTTAATCTGATGTCGCATAACCAGCTAGTTGAGTAAAGGATCATGTTTTAGAAAGATGGTAGAAGCTGTGGTTTTAATCTGTGGTGTTGAATTGAAAGTCTCTCACTTTCCTGTCGTTTCCATTATGTGTCACATGACCACCATCAGCAACTACCAGTCTTCCTCCCTCTCAGAGGCGACCAGGCAAGGTGCATACAGAGGCAATGATCTTTCACACAATCACTTACCCACCAGTGGATCAGTCATCAGGAACAATCCTTGCTCAAGGACACTGCAACATTTGGACTGCAGGGCCTTGTGGATCGAATAACCTTCCTGCAAGTGGACATCAGCTCTTCCCGCTGAGAAGCACAACTTTTTACGATGAGTTCACGCTCCACATCAAAGGATGCACATCAGTTCCGATGAGTTACAACCAAAAGAAGGTTTTTTTCTAAAATGAAAATAGAAACAGGATGTGATGATATGCTAAACACCAAAGCCTCAAAATTAATTGAAAAAAGCATAAGACAACATATTAATTATTGAAAACGTGAATTGTTGTTTTAAGACTGCTCTGGTAAATAGTGCAACAACTTACAAATAATGTTTATCATGAAAGAATCCATGTTTGCCATCATTCACACAGCATTTATATTCCAGCCCTCCAACCAATCTTCACCAGATTATTCCACTCCATGTGTGGAAACACCTTAGCCTAACCTCGTTTATGTTCATCATTATCCCTGTATTCATATTATCTTGTATTTTAAGCACCACCCTCTCATGGTAACACAGTGTCTGAACTTTGTTTGTTGGATGTATAATACAACCCTCACCGACGGTCATGAGCTCTGGGCAGTGAGTCAACAAGATACAAGCGGCTGAAATGAGCTTCCTTCGTAGGGTGACTGGGATCAGCCTCAGAGATAAGTTATGGAGCTCAGACATCCGGAGGGAGCTCAGAACCAGAGCCGCTGCTCCTTCATATCGAAATAATGCGGATACATCCAGGCATGGACAAGCATGGAGTAGACCCAAAACTGTCATGAGGGCTGTTTATCAGATACCTTTGGGTATTAATAAAATATCTATCTATCTATCTATCTGTCTGTCTGTCTGTCTGTCTGTCTGTGATGAGCTGAAGAGTGTTGCTGGGGAAAGGGACACCTGGAAGACACTTGTTGGCTAAGCAGAGTGAATAAATGAATACATGAATAGTAACACCTTGTCTCCGTTGTGTTCAAGATCCCTCTGCCAGCCACTTGATCCGCTGATCCAACCTCCCACTTTCTGCTGCCAACTAGTCTCAGCCACAGCCGGACCCACCCATCCACCGCAATCGTCCCATCCTGCCACCAGTCCTCCCCCTTCATCTTCATGGAGAAATAAACCCACTTTCAAATTTGCATCCTGGTCTATGTCTCTGCCTTAGGTCCCAGTCCTATTTTGAACCCTCTGCACATATTACAACAGCAGGGCTCTGGATTTAATGAGTCTGGGTTCTAAGCTGGTCTGCTTCGGCCCCCACTTGTCAGCCATTGAAAATGTTTGGCGCATTAGGATATGTTAATCAGCAGCTGATATCCTACATCAAGCAGGAGTGGGAACAAATTCCACTTACAATTACAGCGGTCGTTCTCCTCGGTTCCCACATGCTTACAGAGGGTTGTAAAAAGAGATGAGGCAACACGGTGGTAAACATGACCGTGTCCCAACGAGTCTGTAACGTATTGCCGGCATCAAATTCAAAATGGGGGTATAATTTTAGCTACCAATTACATTTTAAGTGTTGTCTTTGTGTTATATTTTGGGAAAAGGGTTGTAATTCATGATCGTTATAGGCCTACATGTATTTAATGGGTGTGATCGAGTTGCTCTTCCTGAAAAGTAAAGAAATATCAAGCTCTCTGGTGTGTAGAGTTTGTGGGATTTTTAAAGAGATATGGAATATTATATTCATAATTATATCCCTGAAAGGTCGGGGATATTATGCAGTCGTCATCGCCGCCGTAGATCCTTCGTGTTAGCGCGTTTGATCAAAAACTGTTTCATGGATCATTTTCAAATTTTTTAGGCTCATAGATGTTAAGGCGAGGAAGAACTGGAGTGTTTTTGGGAAAGGTTGGTTATATGTTTCCAACACTACGGCGAGTTTCCTCGGCTAAACTTTTTGGACCATAAGTCCAAATTTGGCGTATATGAATCGTCTCGATGAGAGGTCATATGAGGTCATATTTTAATCTAATATTTCACATTTTTACTCACTAAGGGGAGCTTTTCTTTAAGTGAGAAAACGTTGAAATAGTTTTTACTGCTTGTAAAGCGAAGGAGAATGGGGACTTACCCTTATTTTCAGGGATGACCGCATAGATTAGGTTTTGACGGTCAAAAGTATATTAAAGTTAAAATCCAACAATAACATGTCTTAAAATTCTCTACTGAACTTTGCTGTGTATTCAGAATCAAGAGCCATGTCTGCAGGTCAGCAGCGAGGAAGGTAAAATGCCTTTCATGGTAAAATAAGCACTGAGAAAAGGTTGAACTGGACCGACTGGGCAACACTTCATGGGTAATTGTCAATGATGCAGATCCACTGCTTTAAAGACAGGCCATCAGATCCACCTCATAGACCACCTTATAGAGCCTCAACTCTGTAGTTATATAGATAGTTTAGCCTACAAGGAAGGGAAAGAGACTTTTTGTGTACTTGATCATTGAGGTGGAAAAATGTGGATTCGGTGTATGTTTCTCCAGAATCACAGGTTTTCAGTGTGGCCACCTTGTACACGTCTTAAAATAGCTCAACAGAATAGCATTCTATGCCTCCATTAGCAGGGCTTGTGCTCTGTAGCCCCAGCATGACCTTAAGATCTGCATCACTCACTGATGCCTCGTTGCTTTTAGCATTGCAACTCAGAGAGAAAGGGAAAATGATGAATCCAGACAAAACATACCGGCTTCAGCGTGACCCATTCAGCACCTGCCCGTGTTTCACAGCACCGTTTGTTTTCGTCGGACAGACTCTAATGCTTTCATATTACATTTTGATGCATTCTGTCCTTATGTAGGTGCAAAGGTATAAAAGGTATAAAACTCAAATAGGCATTAATGCAATGCTGTAACAATAATCTAAAGGATGATATGCATCCATTTCGAATATTTAGTTAAGTTGAATTATAGCCGGGCTTAGGGTTAGATACCTTAAAGAAAAATCTATAAGGACATTCATTACTTCCTGTGTGGAGTTTTTTTATTTTTTTTTATGAGAAATGGTTTCTTGTCTCTTTATGTTAGCTCTGTGATGAACTTGTGATTTGTCCTGTGTCAGATGGAATAGGCTCCAGTATCCCCATGACCCTACACAGTTACAAGTTACAGAAAAAAAGAAATATGGATGTCTGGATAAAAGCTTTTGATTAATGCTTGCTATTAATAACAACTCATAGGCATCTATGCAAACATGGGCGAACAACACAACCGTCTCTTGTTGCAGCTTTCGTACATCCATATGTTCGGGCATACATAACACCATGTAGCTGTACTGGCTTATGATAAAAAGCATTATTCATTTTTAACCCAATGTTGCCCCGTCAACGGTCGTAGAGCCGACATAGAGGTGAGAAAATGAGCACAAATTGATGGTTAGGAATAAAATGACATCACAAAATTTCATGACTGATGTTAATGAAGAGACGTGACGTTTATATGTGGGTTGAATTGCCTGGTACTCATTTGTCAGCAGGATAACTAAAATTTGGAGAGGCTATTAACCTGATTCCATCTGTTCTAAAAAAAAAAAGATTGTTTCTTCTTTGCAGTTTAGAAAGTTCAATTAATAACCACAAATTTTAAAAATCCTTATAGAAATTGATTCACAAAAGCAAGTGAAGTTTTGTCCAATTGTGTCCAGCATTTTTCGTAAAAAAAAACAAAAAAATCCCCCTAGTGAGTAGAATATAAACTACAAGAGTGAAATATCCAAATGTAGATCTCTGTGACTCAGTTCAAATGCTCCAAATTTGGACTTAATCGGAACAACCATTAGGAAGTTACGTTCAGAAAACAGTGTTTTTCATAAAAGAGCTCCCTCTAATGAGTTAAATATGAGCTACTAGAGTAAAATAAGATATTAACAAAGGTTGAGCTCCTTCAGTCGATTCATACACACCAAATTTGGACTGAATCGGATCAAATTAATTGACATCTTCCTCACTCAAAGGTTTATGTGGTTTTGAAATTTAAGAATTATCCATTAAAATAGTTCTTGAGTTATCGGGCTAACACGAAGGATCTGCGGCGGTGGATGCTGCAATGACCATTCCATAATAAACCAGATATTTTGGAGATATTATGATTGAAAATGCTGTAATGTTCGACGTGGCAGGCAGTAGCTGGTAGCATGTGATAGAGGTAGTTATAATTTGCTTTTAAAAATCAACACCACAGAGTCTTCCATTGTTTTGTTGGCTGATACGTAGCACACGTAGCTACGTTAAAAAGACAATGGCCATGTGCAAGACGGCGCCACATCATCAATTTCCAAATAAATGTTTTTGACCGTTTGAATGGGAACAGAAGCAGCAGTTATTAAAAAATGATAAAACTCTGGATATTCAGGCCTTGAAAATGTGTTTTTGTGCAAGTAAAAGGTAGATATGCTGCAAAACATCAGCATTTTATGCAAAAGAACCAAAAAAAAATGCATGATTGGCATCCTATGAAGTAATTGCCATGACACAAAGAATGTAACCTGGTCGGTCTATGAAACCCTTAAATTTTTGAAGCTGATCTGAATCACAGAGTTAATATAACAAATTCATTTTCAAACTTTCCGTACAGGAGAGTAAATGAGAGAGAGGACTCCTTGAACTCCTCAAGTTTAATGTGAAGTTATCTCTGAAATGTATTTATCATAAAAAATAGAAATAAACCTCCCCTGTGAGTAAATTATGAGCTACGTGAGTAAAATCTGATTTATACAAGATAGATCTCCTTTCTTTAATTCTTATTCAACCTTAAAACTTTTGTAGATAAAGCCGCCCCTTTAGCATCAGAGATATATATACAACCGGCCTTTCCCAAAACCAATCCAGTTCTTCCTTGCACTAAGGTTTATGTGAGTATGAAATTTAAAAATGATCCCTGAAATCATTTTTTACTTATTGCATCAACACTAAGGATCTGATGCAGCTTACGTGAACGCAGCAATAACTATTCCATAATATCTTTTCATTCTAAGCCACTAAACTCCAGGTACCCACACCTCCACACAATCCAATCCACAGGGAGGGGCCACATGGATACATTTTGTGAGAACCCTGAGAGAGCAACCTCCTCATACATCCGTTGCGTAGACAGAGCCGAGGAGAGAAAACAGACTAAACTATTCCCCATGTTTTGAGCTTATAGCATGACCTCATGCCCTGCATATTGTTATTGACTGGGGACCACAAGTCCAATCTTCAATGACTAATGCTCTATAATATCTGCAACCCTGCAAAATGATAATAAGAGAAACAAATTTCAGCCCATGCATGGGCTCTGCAGATACTGATGCACTCCTCCAGTGGGTCATAAGTGATGATTTAAAGGTGAGCTGTGCACGCCGCCATATCTCGGAAAAATATGTCCCCATCCATAGTGGTTGCACTTGCACATGGCCATATCGTAGAAGAATGGACTACTGGCCTTGGCGGGGGCATGTGGTCTCTGATTACCCCTCTGGCCGATGATATTTCTTCCATGATCACAACGATATGTTTACTGTAAAGAGAGAGGGTTGGAAAGAGAACGAGGATGTGACAGGACAGCGATAGCAGTCAATATGGAGGTTATTGGCGAAAGAAGCAAACATTGATGGTTTTGTTAATATCAACAGCTGGTGAAATGAAACAAGTGACGATATAAGTATATATGTACATGGTTATTAAAGGAGGTTATGGTTTTCACTTCTGTGCGTTTGTCTGTTTGTCTGTTTGTTTGTTTGTTTGTTGTGGGGATAAGATTACGGAAAAACTACAGACTGGATTTGCATGAAATTTTACCCAGATGTAGGTTTTGGTATTACTTGGAGGTGATTTTGTTGACATTATATGTTTTGCATCATTTAAAACAATATAAAATAAAATAATAAGCCATGTGTCACAATGTGGCTATGCTCCCTTTGTTATTTTGGTCCTTTGATGTTTCTTCAGGGGGTGGAGCTGGGGTATCAGTGAGCTGAACAGAGACGCTGAAGGGGAAGGTGGAGGAAATGAGCAGCTACTGAGTATTTGAGAGATACTGAGAGAGTTGGTTTGAGTTGTCGGTTGATATAGAGGCTGTCAATAACTCAGACATTAATGAAGGAATCTGCATGGATTTTTTCTGAACTTAGGCTACTGTTGTGCCTGGGTGAAGGTTAGCGCTCTCTGAGCACTTTTTATGTTTAATTTTGTAATGGCCTTTGAAGTAGAAACTAAGAAATCATGATTAATTAATGATTAAGGCCTCTGGCGTCAGGACATTGTTGGTTTAGGTGTTTTGAAAAGTAGAATTTTACTGGTAACCTCCATCCATCCATTTTTTTTTCCACTTATTTTGGATGGTTAACGTTGGAGCAGGCCACACATGATAATCCAAATGACATTCTTCCTGGTAACGTTCTCGATGAGGTTTTTCCCAGACCCTATGTGATAAATAAGCCCACCAGTGAGTTCTGGGTCCACGCCTGGATCTCCTACAAGTTGACTGGAAAAACCTCAAAAGGGAGACGACCTGGAGTCATCCTGATCCGATGCCCAAACCACCTTAACTGTCTCCTATTTACGCAAAGGAGTAGCGGCTCTACTTCGATCTTCCTCCGGACTTCCGGAGGCTAATCCCAGCCGCCTTCAGTCTAGCTTCTTGTACCTTCAACCTCAGTGTAACGTTCGCTACCCAGAGTTCATGAGCACAAGTGAGGGTGGGAATGTAGATCCACTGGTAAATTTATAGCTTCAACTTATGACTGTGCTCTTTCGTCAGCAGGGACCAATACAAGACCCACATTACTGCGGATGCTGCGTCAACACCCCATGTCATACCCCACGGTCCATTTCCCCAGAGATACTTAATATCTTTTGAGGGAACAACTTACCCCCAGAGTAAAATATGATACATACAAGAGATATATCCACGTCGATTCATATATATATATCATATATATTTGGGGGGTTTAGATGAAAACTAACTATTTGAGAGATCATTTTCAAATAATATCCCCACCTTGACCTTTATGTGAGGAAGAAGTGGATTGATATATATTTATCAATCCGACACTAGCTTCATCTCCAAAAGGTTTCCAGTAATTTGTCAACCGTTGGTCTGATTTAGTCCAAATTTGTTGCATTTTAATGGAGGAGATCAATAACGTTATATATTATATGTTTTACCCATATTTCATTTCAATAGTTCATAATTTAGTCAGTTTAGGGAGCTTTTTACTTTACTTCTACAAAAAATAACTTCACTTTTAATTTCAGGGGTTCAATCAAGGTGATTGCTGGTACAATGAAGGGGAGGAGGGGACTTTCGGGGGATATAGACTCGCCATCATGGACGACAGCGTAGGTCTAGTTCAAAGATGGTTGTTTTAAATTGGTTACTTGGAAGAGGTCCACATTTTTTGAATGGGGTTGATCCAACTAATTCTGCAGGAGGGAAAATTCCCTACCAAAATGGAATACAACCTAAATATATAAAGTTGGTGGGATCTCTTAGTGCTCACAGAACCCCATTTCATCATATGCGAATACTTTCAAGGATTTAACTAAATGAATCCAAAAATAAGACAAAAAAGAGGAAAATCGATCGGATCCGTTCAGGCCAACTTGATTGAATCTCTTAAAAGTGAAGTTGTTGAATTTCATGCAAGACCTACATGATTTCACCATGTCCATCTTTCACACATTGAATTATTCCATGAAAAAATGCGTGTTACATTTAATTGAATCTGACAGCCTCCAAATTATCTGTTTGTTTACTGTCGTAACGTTTCTGTCTCAATGTTATCAGACGGTTTATCACGGGGAACATTTATTATACTGGTTATATCGTCTCTTTGTTTAGAAAATTAATCAATATGTAGTCTGTAAAATATCATAAACAACAGAAACATTGTGAATTCAGTGTACTGGGGTCCCAATATTTTCATGCTTCATGGATGGAGCCAGAAGGAGAGGGACGCTGAGACACATCTGGTGGCTTTCATTTCCATTTTCTAACTCGGCTCTAAATTGTATTCCCTCTCATATTCATGACTGGAGAACGGCTAGCATTCATTTGTGATTCATAAAGCTTTGTAGCACCTTTCCTTTCCTTTCCTTTCGATATACAAGCTCTTCCCCAGAGTCAGTGGAGATTGGCTCCAGCCCCCTTAAACCTCCCTCTGAAATGATATGCATGCATACAGGTAACTGAAGGCCGGATCAACTCTACATATAAATATGTTCACGTCAAAATTTGATGGTTTTAGTTGGAATATTATCACTTTTGAGCATTCTTGTGATTGTGTCCTTTCCTTATTATGTCCAAAAAGGGTTGCATGCCTGTGTAAATGAATAAATAAATATATCTATAGATGAATTAATAGATGTATATCTACAAACGCGTGACCAACTGCATAAATATAGTCTGTGCTTAAAAGATGGGGGTGAAAAGACCCAAATGTGCCACTCTTTCACCCCCCTCTTTTAAGTCACTTTTCATCGAACGTCGTCAAAAAAAAAAAAATCTCTGCAAAATAACCTTTCAGAAAGCCCTTTTTTTTCTCTGGATGCTACTGACATTCCTGGACCGAAACACTCCTTTGAAAGGCCTTTTAAAGATCAGAATCACAGTTCATCATAGTGACACACTCCTTCAGAATGGAAAAGAACAACCACCTCCTTCACCCGGACAGGAAATCAACATTTATCTAATTCTTTAAAAAATGTTTGGCCAGGAAAATGAAAATATTGCCACACAGTGACTTAAAATATTTGATAAATTGTATTATAGTAGCAGCCAAACATTTCATTCACACCTTTACATTCCCTTGAATGGGGAAAAAGGCAAAGGGCTTCATAAAATGCATTAACAAACAAAAGAAAGAAATTCCACAGCTGGCTTTCTATTCATTTATAACTCTTTTCTTATTATTCTTCGATTTTTGGTATTCTTGATAAATATCACCCGACCCATAAAAACTATAAAAACCAGTCTCTGTTTAGACTAAATACAGTCAACCACATTTATCTGAAAGTTAAAGAAATATTTCCTTACCAATCATCATTTGTTCTTCATCAAATTCGGTACCATGATGCCAGTGAACCCTTCTGATTGGTCTAAATTTAACATATGGTGGTAGCTCAATGAATCTTGTCTTTTATATACAGTTGTAGAATATTTTAGTCTTGATGGAGGATTTCTGTGTCATAACTGAAAATGAAAGATACAAAATCAAAATTCTTCTAGGACTTGAAGGTGGGCCAGCTGTAGACGTTGGTGGGCCCAGTCCCATCAAGTCAGCCCATAATGCCCGCTTGGCCACGCTCCATTCCAGTATTAGCTGGCTTAGAAATACAACTGGAGCTTTCTGATAAGTCACCTCTGCATAAGTGCCCAAAGAGTGGTTTGGTGGTTTCAAGCCATAACATTAAAACCACCTACTTAATACTGTGAATATCTCAATTTTGCTGCAAAAACAGCTCTGCCACACATTGTATGTTCTGAAACCTTTATATCAGAACCAGAACGGCTACATTAGCTCTTCTGATGGATAGGACAACATACGACCAGGATTCACATCTTATGCATCAGTGAGTCTTGGATGCCCCTGAGCCTATCACCACTGTTCTTTCTTAAAGGACTTTGGAAGGTATTAACCACTGCAGACCAGGAAACACCAACCAGACCCGCAGCTTTCGAGACCCAGTTGGTTAGCAATCACTAGTCAAAGGTGGGTTACCTATTTTTCCTGCTTCCAATACATCAACTTCATGGACAAAATCTTCATATGCTGCCTGATTTTCACCCACCCACAGCATGGCATCACAGCCAATGTGACTCTGACGTCGACTGAGAGTGGTTATAATGTAATGGCTGATCAGTGTAGAAGCATCACGTAAATTCATTTGTTACATATGATATTTATCTTAGTAAGTGAACACATCCATGATCGTATACATCGGGTACGGAACCATCTGCTCGAGACTTAATGAGACTCTTTTGTTCTTATCGTTCCTCCATTATCGGTTCTGAGGCAGAGGGAGGGAAACATGGAGGCTATGGGTCTCATCGGGTTTGCGGTCAGTGGGTTGTGAAATGCTCCACCTAGGGGAACGTGTGGCCAAACATTTTTTTTTTCTCAATGCAATTTAGCAAGCGATAATATATTATCTGCGGTCGTAAAGCGTCACTGCTGACTGGTCAAAGCGTTAACGTCGGTGTTGGGATTTGATGGTCATACAGAGGAAATATGGAGACATAATTGCCTGGCTGAGTGTTTCAAGACCTGCATCTCCTAAGATCATCACTGCTGCTTCTAAAATCCACAGTTTGATCATGCCAGGTTTGACTGAGACACTTCATACGTCACTTCTGCTGAGGTGTAGCTCTTAGCCACATAAGTTTATTTTGTGTAAAGTATCATTTGGATTTGTTTCGTATTTCTTTCCTTAAAATGATGTTTTTACAGATAAAAATTACATTTCCTCATACTTTTCATAATGGAGCATTTTTGCCATTTTACCAACTTTCTCCCTTTAAAAACTGAAAAAAACAACACCATAAAATATCATATATGGCTCATTCAAGAATTTCGGGTAACATTAAGGGTAAAGAAAGAATAGAAAAATGTAGGATTCTAACAATAAATTTTTTTTTTATTTCTTAAAAAAAGAAAACTATATATGTAACATTTTCACGTCCCTTCTGGTTTTACACCTGTAAGTTTTAAAATATTAATTATGAAGAAAAAAAATGCGATAATAGAAAAATCAATCAACTCCGTTAGAGACAAATTGAAAGAAAATGATAAACTTTCCTCATCCTGGATTGTTACTACAAATGTAGCCTCCGCATTATATAAGTCAGAATTAATAAAAGATTCTGAAATGTTTTTGGAACATTTTACAACATCTTGTTTCCTAACTGCATGTCCTGACCTCAAACCAGAGATCAGATGACTGATCAGATGTCTAAAATCAGACTTTCATGGATTTAAGTCATGTTTTAGTTTAGTTTTGTTTTGGTTTATAACAATAACAGATGCAAATCAATATCATGATAACGTAGTTGACAAATAATAAATGTACTGCTGTATCCTCAACATTTTGTAAAAAGAAAAAAAAATGAGAGACGGTGCATCATATGTCTCACTTACTCTAAGATTTTTCCGCCACAGGAAGTGACATCACTGGGAGAAGGTCACATGTATATCTTTTATTACTGAGATTAAATATTATAACTGAAATTGATATTCTATGGAATTGATGTTATAACTGTTATATATAATAGAATAAGCACAAAATAACTGAAAATTTCAAATAAATCATGTTAATCCAAGTGGAATATATGAATCAGGAGCTGAAGATGTCCACTGATGTGAGGGGAGGGAGTCTTTTAAATCCATATTTTATGTATAAATTGTGCCTTAAACATAAATAAGGTATTACTAATATTAATACTATTTTACTAAAATCTGATTGAAAAAATCAAAAAAAACAAAAAAACCAAGGGGTTAATCTGGGAGATGTGAAATGTACCATGACACATACAAAATATTTCCATTATTTAAACGATTTCAAATAAAGACAAAAAACACGAAGCAGAGGGTTTATTATTGTCAGCACCGCCTTGGACTTTCATATGTAATACAAACTCACTGTCGGCAGATTAACGCAGAGAGGAAGACATAATAGAGCATAAGCAGGCCTTATTCCTTAATTCCTGGACGGCTGGCGCCTCGTCTGTATTATAGCACAGCCTTCAGTGAATCAAAGGTGACTGTTTTCCCAAGCCTCTGTTTCACTGCAATTAGTGTAACTGTGTAGTAGAAGAAAAGCCTCTGATATGCTAACTAGGCCAGCTTCATATTAGTTTAGTAAATGAAGACCTCCGCAAACAATGCCTAATGAGGCGGCACTGTTTGTCCGGCCTCGCCGTTTCAGGACTTTGCATGTGTCTCTTTTATTGCTTCCACTTCCTCTTTTTCTCTTCCTGTATATGGTTTTTCCGTATTACGCACTTCAATTGGAAATAGATTGATGAGGATGTGGTCGGGGCGGACATCTATTCCATTTGCTCTTCAACAACAGCAATGCCTGCGATGCTCTACGGTTGACTGTGGGCGATTTGAGCTCTAAATTGTCTCGGCGGATACATTCGCTGGTTTGCGCTTAATGGACTGCGATGATAGTCACCCATCATCCTCGGCGGACGCTTGCGATGTGTTTAAAAATTGGGATCCAGTGACTCTTCTGAGTCAGCATTTTGGAGCGAGGTTACAAAACTCTGCAGCTACAGCTTTGGCACGCAGACTTATGGCGTTGCAATACGGGGTTGACAAATAGTAGTCACCTTGAAAGACGAGGTGGTTCAGTTTATATTTGGCTCCACGGGAAGGATCCTATCGCCTTACCTGGCTGTAGTCCTTCTGCTTAACTCAGACACAAGAAGGAAAAAAAACTAGACAGCACACCAGACAGAGAGGGCAAACCTCCGCCAACGCGCAGCAGCACTCGAGGGTCGACATCGTTGTGATCTATTATTCAGCATACATTCGAATGACTGAACCCGTCTAGTTAATAATATTCCCAGTGATTTTTATAATTCATGATGAGGTTTATGTGGAAATCTCTCATTTTTCACCAATTATACCCTCAAACTTTGTTAAAAATGTTTTTGAACTGCTTTATGTTACAAATGGACTAACTGTGGGTTACTGTGTGTGTTAAGATAAGATAAGATAAGATAAGATAAACCTTTATTAGTCCCACAACGGGGAAATTGCAGTGTTACAGCAACAAGCAATGGGTCTTAATGGGTCTTAATAAACAACTAACATCTATCACTAAATCCGAATCGGGTTCCGAATCGGGTTCATTTCTGCTAGTTAGCTGTTGATGCTACGCATGCACAGAAAGTTTGAAGTGAATCGGCTTATTATTGATTGAGACAAAAGACACCATACACTTTATAATGCTTGTATATTTTTATATTTACTTTATATGCATTTTTCATCACACCGTATATAATTCCCTATCGTTTGTATTCAGTTCTGTTCGGCTGATTTTGGATTAATATCTTATCTAGTCCTAAATAATGATTGAGAGCAGCTTAGTGCATTGTCCTCTTGTTGAGTTTTCATGCTGTTGGCCTCCACAAATACCGTCAGAACCGGAAACGGGTCAGATTTTCTCTGTTGCAAAGAAGAAAAAAATCCACCTTTCGACGACCTTACCTGCAGCTTTCCCTTGTAGAACTGGTTAATTCAAAAGCTTCTCCGTCCAAACCTCAAAAAATTGTCAACTTGACTCCATTTTCATCTGGGGAGTTTATAAAGGGAGATAAAGGTGAGAAAAACATTTAAATAGAATAGTTTAGATCCATGCTCTGAACCATCTTGTTTCTGAGCTGTCAGGCGTGTGATGTTAGTAGCAGCTAATGCAGCCTCAATCTGCTGCCCTCCAGTTCACCTCTTTCAAAATCCTCTTCCTCAGACCTTTTTTTTTCCGCACTCAGAGCCTCAGTAATATCACCTGAGGACATTAGGTCTGACTCATCACTGCGCTCTACAACCGGTTTCTCACACAGATATAGATATACTGTATTAGTTGATTTCTGTTGAGACGATATTACAGATTGCATTTCTGCACGAAAAAGGAAAAATATGAGACTTCTGTTCAAATACTAGAATACTAAAACTACAGACTAGTCCTAAACTGTCATCCTAGCAGGAAGGGTATATCCCCGAAGAGCCCCCAATCCCCTGCGTTGTACAAGCAATCCCCTTGATTGAACTCAAGTCAAGTCAATGTTGGATAAAAAGTTTTTTTTGGAGAAAAAGCTCCTAGCATCTAAAATATAAAGTATTAGAATATAGTGTGACATATACATGATAGACGTCCTTAAGTCTATTCTAATAAGCCAAATTAGGACTACTGTTCGGGAGTTATGTACGAAAAATATAGTGTTGTTCATTATAAAGCTTCCCCTAGTGAGTAAAATATGATATAAACAAGTTGATCTCCTTAAATCATGTTCCCTTCCAGACACACAGCCAGGAGATTCAATATATGCCAAATTTAGATGAAGTTACGTAAGGAAGTTATTTCCGAAAAAAAAAGGGTTGTTCATAAAGAAGCTCCCCCTAGTGAGTGAAATATGTACTTATTCATTCATTCATTCATTATCTGTAACTGCGTATCCTGTTCAGGGTCATGGGGGGTGTGGCCTATCTTAGCTGATATTGCCCAAGAATCTTGTGTTTGGAATATACAACCAACCTTTCTAAAATGAACCAGTTCTTCCTCGCATTCAAGTATATGTGTGCATGAAATGTGAAAATGAGCCATTAAATAGTTTTTGAGTTATCGCTTTAACGTGGATATAATTATGTAATAACCTGTTTACAAAGAAAACTAAATGAATCAAAAAAAATCCGCCTTCTACCAAATCCATCACAAAATCCACCTCAATCACCTCAAGAACATCTGTCGTCTCCGGCCATCACTCTCTGACTGTGTTACAGAGGCCCTCATCCACTCCTTCATCACCTCCCGTCTGGACTACTGTAATGGAGTCCTGTCCGGGGTACCCAGCAAAACCCTGGACCGGCTCCAGTATGTCCAAAACTCAGCTGCCAGGGTTCTCACCCGCACAAGCCACTAACAACAAATCACCCCCACCTTCATCCACCTTCACTGGCTTCCTATCGAATCACGCATCAACTACAAACTCCTCCTGCTCACTTACAAATCCCTCCATGCCCTTGCCCCCCAGTACATCACGAACCTTCTCCACCCCTACACTCTTTATCGGAGGCTTCGCTCCTCATAACACTGATCTGCTCTCCACCCCCCACACAAAGCTGCGAACATTCAGCGACAGAGCCTTCAGCCTTGCAGCCCTTGCCCTCTGGAAATCAGGAATTCTGCAACCCTGGACATTTTCAAATAAACTCCTTAAGCACCACCTGTTCTTAAAGGCCTAGGATCTCAATGTCCCCCCTACACATCCCTCGTTTTAATGTTTATTTATTAGTATGCTTTGACTATCCTCTTTGTTAAGCGTCCTTGGGTTCATAGAAAGGCGCTATGTAAGTCCAATTTATTATTGTTGTTATTATTATTAGTATAAAGCTAAATGGTGAGAATAACTGAGGATCTGTATCAGAAAAGCTGCTGGTATGTACTAGTTCACTTCATCACTGATAAATTCTGTCACTCTTTAAAGCCACCAAAGTCTTCATTGTGATGTATCGCAGCATCCTCCACTTATTTCTCCACAGACTTGTGCAAAAACACTTCATGAAGTTGAAAGGATAAAGTTCAAAAACTTATTTTCCTTCCAGCTCGGTCCCCATCAGGCCGAGAAATAAATGGCATGACATTTCTCATTAACACTTTCCTCCTGAAGGGATTTCTATCGCGGGGGTCTGTCCACAGCAGTTTGAATGAAGTGCCGGGAGAAGCCAGTAATTACATGTAGAAGTAATGTTTTAACATGAAAGGGATGACGGAGCAGATTTAGCAGCAGAGGGGCCATCCATTTAATCCATGTCCCATCAAACTGGCTATTTTTCCTCAGGGCTGAAGGTTACCGGATCAGGTTCTCGTGTTTCCTCAAATAGCGGCCAGGACCTTTGTTTGCTCCACTGCCAAGGCTATCAGCCTTTTCTTACAAAGCAGACTTTTAGGACCAGGCCTTTATTTATAATCCCTTTTAGATTTAACCCTTGAATGTCCTGCTCAGCCGTTGAGTTGAGCTCATTTTGAGTCTCTTATTTCATATAGAAAAATGTGTGACACTTGACTAAACCTGTTTAGAATATGACCCAGTGACAGCATGTGTATGCTAACGAGAAAGGGGCCGAGGACGGAGCCTTGGGGGACACCATAGGTCAAAGGGAACACCAAGGAAGAGGCATTAACCACGGCTATTGAGAAAGTCCTATTCGATAAGTAGGAATCTTTTGACATATTAAAAGGTGTGAGGATTTATTCAACAGAATTATGTTACTTAATACGTTGAAAGAAAAGTCTAAAAGGGTCAAATAGGTTTTTATTGGTAAACATGCTTTACCAAAAGGTTGAGCTCTTCTTATCAAAATCTACTATTTTCCATGGAATACAAATTTTCATTTTGAAATGATAAATGAACAATTTTAAAAGTGACTTTCTTTTACTGTTTAAAAAGATGCTCGACTAAACAATGTCCTTTATTGGTAAATGTAGAATGTCTGAGATAATGCATTAATAATTCATAAAATATGCAAATGAATCCTTTTTCCATATATTTTTTTTCCTGGTGAGGATATGAAGAAGTAAAGACTGACCTTTTTTTTTTTTTTTAACCTGCGCCATTTGCTCTATTAAATATTTAATTCTCAAAGGAAAAGACAGGAAAAGATTCCTGTGTCCATTTCAAATGCCATAATGAATTAATATCATAGAAGAAATAATCCCAACATGTCAGAAATCATAAGTGTTTCACTCTAATAGGAGAAAGGTTTAGAGATCTAAACACGGGGCCCTGCAGCGGTCCCACAGGTGTCCACGTCTAAATTCCTGCTGCCAAACAACATATATAGGCACAGTGCGTCAAATTTAGGGGTATCTCTTTAACTGAATGGAATTTAATATTTTTATGTTTTTTGGAGCCTTATCAGCTGATAATTAAAATATTTCATCTAAAATGAGTTTAAACCCTTTATATCTCCATCAGAGATATTTCACGAAGGGTTTCATTAGCACTTTGAGATTTGATCCAAACGTAAAGTGCGTTATAAATTAAATGTATTATTATTATTATTATTATTATTATGTAGGCCGTCATGTTTGCACAGTCATCTGGATGGACCAACCGGATGCTGGCTCTACAGAGGGATTTATAAGTTGTCAGCAGTTTACCTCTCAATGTTTACAGAGTTTGGTCTTCATGCTTACCGTTTATTTAATGATGGTTTAGAGGTAAACCACCGGGTCTTTGCGGTTTAGTCGGATTCAACTCCATCTGGTTCTTCATCCTTACATTCTTTGACGTTGAGATTTTTGTTAGTTGTATTTTATTGTGATAACTAATTATCTTCGCCCCTAACATCCCCAACCCCCACATCCTCTGTGCAGGATGGGGGGCAGAACCAACACAACAGCACTACAACAGTCCTGAACAAAATGAAGCTCTATCAATCTCAATAACTTGCTTCTTGCTCTTCGTAGCCCCCCATCATCAGCTGCTGCCCTTAAATATGACTCGCTCTCCACTCATCTAGTCTACCCATCTCCACCTGGTACTCGCAGATCCATCAGACACATCATTCATCAGCCTCAGCAGAGTCATCAGCCACCACCACCACCACCACCAGTATCCAGACTCCCAAGGGGGGACATTCCATGCTGCTGCTCAGGCTAGAGACCCTTCAATCCCAAGCTCCCTTAAAGAGTCTGAGCATCAAAGACCTTTTGGTGGACTAATTATCACATTTATCTGTCGTAATAAATAATTATATTAATCGCTTTCTTACATGTAAACCAAAACATATTCATTTAAAGGAGCTTCATCATTTGACAGGCTACTGGATGACATCTTTTTGACATCTGAAGGCTATCGTAGCTTCTTCGATTAAAAATGGTGGTGGTGAATTATTATAATAAGTTGCAATTTGGAACTCCACTGCCAGATGCCGCTAAATTTTACACAGTGGACCATTAAAAGGCCTTAGCCTATATGTGGTAATGGGTCTCTATATTCAAATTAATTGTTTGTTTGGTTGGATGGCATATTTGTGTCCGTTTGGAAAACTTTGGTGTCCATCTGAACATGCTGTGAATGAATACTGGGGTTTCGGTTTGGCTTCTAAGAACAGCTCTCTTCAGAAAGAAATTGAGATTCAGCTCTTGGCTTCTCATTAAACTTGCTGTTGTGTTTACATTGTCAGAGGGAATTTCATCATTTTGAATAAATTGCTGAGTTATCGGGCCGTGGCTCGGTGGCACCAAGCAGATACAGAGTTCTTGTGTCTGGACAAAAAGTATCAAGGCTTTATGCTTAACATTAAAGATGTACAGGCATACAGATAGAGCTTGCTGTTCGTTCTCTGTGTTGTATTTGTGCACGTATTTGCAGAGTTTATGGATACTTTCTAATAGCCTATTTATCACATATCACCTGTTTTAATTAACATTCACATATATTTAACTCATCGTTTCTCCTGATTAGAACCCACAGATATGATAGCAAAAGTAAAGAATAGAGTGAAAATTTCTAAAAAAATCTCTGAAAAAACTTCAAAGTAGACCATTCCCTCCATCCCTTTTTACTCATTAGGTATATCATCACATTCGTCTCTAGTTTGGCCGTTTGTGTTGTTTGGCCAGGTTGTGGATCTCAATGTGAAGAACACAGGGAAGCGTAAGGGGCGCTGAGTGGTACGTTTGAAATGGATGTATCTGATATCCTACATAAATGGAGATTAAATGAGCCTTTAGGGAAAACTCACTCCATTCTGATGGTTTTCAGGCTTCCTAGCTTGCTGTGGAAATAATTATATGCAGAGTAATAATTACGGGGAAACTAAATTCAAAGATGGGGCCGAATTTCTTTTGATGAAATTACCCACAAAGCACAGTTTTCAGCCGGGCATGCACCGTAGGATTTTAGAGGGATTGTTGTTTGATTCCAACTCAAACTGTGCAAACAAATCATCTGAGGAAGATCATGATTTGTGTGCTCTCACTGCATGGTCCCATCATCATGCACGACTTGAGTGCTCGCTGGACCAACAGCCGTTTCTTTTGTTCTTTGTTGGGCTGTTGCTACCAGCCACAAACTGTGTTTCCTCTTCAGATGTTCTGACGGTCATCGGGGAGCTGCTGATCGGTCCTCAATGGTCGCAAGCTCAAAAACACAGGCGCAGATTATAGAGTGTATGACTGGTGTAAAACCCTTTAATGTCTTCACAATAAAAAAATTTAAAAATTGGAGAAAAAAAAAAGAACTGTGTATTTTATTTCTTTCCTTTGGTGTCCCCCAGGGCACCGCCTGTGGCCCCTTACTTTTTAGCATATGCATTCTGCCACTGGGTCATCAGAGAAACAGGTTCAGTGCAGTGGCTCACATTTTTCAGTTGGCAATAGAGACTCAAAATGTGCTCAACCAAACAGTTGAGCGGGGTATTAAACGGTTATGTCACGATAAGTTATCTAGTTTCTGGTTTGAGGCAATATTATTTCTCCCATCCTCCTGGCTTCACTCAGGTGTTCATACAGCGGTCTTCCAAATGATAATGAACCTTTGTATTCACTGCTGAAATAAATGTTATAATTAAGGAAATGATACTGTATTATTATGCCCGTGTCCAGCAATAATAATACAGCCAATGGCTTTTGTAAGCTATAACCATCAATCCAGATATTAACTGCTGACTCGTCATCAAAACAGTCTGCCTTGTGTTCAAAATATGCTAAATTTTTCTCATCAAATGAAATAAGATGAGAACAAATTAGGGTATTAAAGGATGACTAATTGCTTTAAATGAACTTTTCCAAACTAAATTTCTGGTTAAATGGTTGAATACTGGATAAAGTATTCAAAAGATCAAAAGTTAATCTTGTCGAAAACCCTTCATTTTTGATTTAGCTTTGAATTTTTGAAGTAATAAAGTGCTTCTGACTATGTTTTGACATCGGTACTTCCACCATCCATTTGACACTCTTCACTCCAATACACAAAGAGAACGTAAATCGATACACAGGAGGAGGGTTCGGAGGGCCTTTATCTTTTGCAGCAGACGATTTGGTTGTGTGAATTATTCATCGGCGGAGAGCTATGGCCTGTAATGGTGAGCACACAGGATAGGAATAACAGCTTTTCCTTATCACTCTTAATCTTAGAAGCTGCAGTAATGCAATTCCTAACATTTAGCACTTAATGGTGTGTCAGGGAGGGAACATGATCTAAGACCATTAGGGTTGTTTTGTGCTGAGGTTCAAAAAGTGCTTTTTGCCTCTTATCTCTGCTGCTGGGCTAACGAAGCAGGCGGAAAAAGCGGGGAAGGTGTGAGGAAAGTCAGGTTTAGGGATACATTCAGCCTATCAAATAAAGGTTGAATTGTTGTCCTTGGGCCATCGTGTTATCTGCTGATTTGTTCAATTACTGTACTATTAATCTCTTCTAGTTGCTTGTTAACTGTTGTGCAACTTGAGAAAGTTTACATCACAATGCAACCGTAAAGCTTTAGATATGTTTGCTGAGAAATAATAAAAGTAAGTCTTAAAATTTGTTGTAAAATTGTCATTAATGGCAAAATGATTGTCTCACATTAGTTTATTTATTTGACATGAATAGTTATATTGGTTCTGCAACATTTAAAACAGTGTTTCACCTAAGTAGCTCCCCCAGTGAGTAAAATATGAAGTCATGAGTAAAACTAAAATTTGAAAATGATCCACAATATAATTTTTATTATATTGTTAGAGTTATCACGCTAACATGAAGGATCTGCGGCGGACACAGCTGTGGAAGCAGCGTCGTTAACGGCAGTGGACACGATGACGATTCCATAATATCTCTGACTTCCTAACCGTTGGTCCGATTTAGTCCGAATTTGGTGCATATTACTCGACTGAAGGAGATATAGCTAACAGTAATTCTTAGAGTGATTATGTTTTCTAATAGCCTTTTCCTACTTGTATATAAACCTTAGGGACCAAATTTCATATCCTGAGTCCCACGTTAGGGGACGGGGTTAAGTTAAGGCTGTAACAGCGTGAGCCGGTTAAGGTAAAGAAGTGGCTTTGGGAAATATCAGATTTTCTCTTTTCAATAATTTGACATGTGTTGATAACAGAATTAGCGTATTTAGAGTTTTCCTGCCAATTTTTGAAAATTTCAGAGCAACAAATGCTGAAACAATATCCACTATAATATACAACTAAATAAAGAAAAAGGTGTCAAATAGACAAAAATGAGGACAGCCTGTAATTTAAATTTATTTTGTAGATCTTTTTAACTTTAACGCCTTGAGTAACTTTCAGCAACTTAATCAAAACAATGGTTCCAGATTTTGTTTGCTTCTTTAAATAACCGGCAAAAATCCATCCAATGATATTCTAAAGGAAACCATGAGGAACTTATTGCAGTATCTGTTACAGGCTGTGACAGCAACTGCAAGACCTAGAGAGGAATAAACAGCAATAATATCCAAAGAATTCTTCCTCCATACAAAGAAGAAGCGCTTCTCTTTTCAGGATGGTTTATGGATTGTGGATAGAGGAGCTGGTCGGTGAAAAAGAGGAACGACGGAGGAACGACGGAGGTCGCCTAGAGCGCGTTGGACTGGAATCTTTTCTTCCTGTTGAGGGTGGGGAATGATGGAATATGTAACATAACCGTTTCAACCCTTGCGTCACTTCCGAAGAGGTTTCACACCAACTTACACCTTCGCTCAACTCTCACATGACAGCGGTGTGGCATCGACGATCCCCCACTGGCACTGATGTGTGAGGAACCGCTGACTTTCGTATATTTCTGTACTGGAGAGATTATGTTCAACTTTGGCAGAATTAATAAAATAAAAATAAAATGTACTATTTGATGTAAAAACTTATTTTGTATCAGTTTTTTTACTGTTTAAAAACACCAAATGATTTGTCGTTTTATAGTAAACTTAGAGTGTCTAAATATTGAATTAATAAATGACCCAAAGAAATTCTATTTCAAAGAAATGTTTCTTTTTTTCTTGTTTAGGACATTAAAAGGTTTAAAAACCTTCAGAACAACTAGGAAGACTTAAATAGCACACGGTGGCAGCTCAGCTTCTCAAACATGTCACTGGAAGTGAAAGCAATAATCACATTATTATTATTTTTTTGACCCTCATGATAGGACTCCTTCGTCATCATCTCCCTAACCCGAGAATTTGAAATCACTGTCTTTGTTATTAACTTTGATAATTATATCCCGGAAAATCGGGATCCTTCGATTTAACTGAAAGGCTGTGATAGTAATTGTCAAATTTTATACCTACATAGACGCTAGTGCGAGGAAGAACTGGATTGATTTGGGGAAAGGTAAAGTTGTATGTTTGATTCAACTGCAGGAGAGCTCTCTTACATATTTTAAACACTAGGCGGAGCTTCTTTTTTCATGAAAAACATTGTTTGTCAGACATAAATGTACATTTAATTTGAAGACTTTAATCAGCGGCATTACTTTAACAACGCCGAGGGGATTGGGGGCAGCGGGATAACATTGGTCTAGTTATTCAAGAAAAAAGATATTTAACTATCCTCCTCACATGCTCCTCCTGACCCTCCCATTGGTCTGTTGGAACCCATGTGTTTTCGGATAACTCCACCCTTTCAGTCCTGATTTCAGTCAGTGCCACCAGACGGTGTCATTCAGACTAGATTAGCTTATGACGGGGTTTATGGGCACTCCACTTCTGAGTCTGTATCTTATGATCTGGCCAAGGAGGTTCAGGTCTATGCAGAATAGCTTTAAGGACATTGCATCACCTCAGCTTATGACGTACTTGATTTTGACTTGTGGAGTTGGCTTCCAGTCGCCAGATGCAATGAGTCCATGATGAAGATTATCCGTTAAATGAACTATTTAGTGCCTCGGGTCACCCGGAGGCTGGTCTGTTTCCTGTCCGTCTGGATCTCAACTAAACATGGAGGAGCGGCAATCAGTTTCTATTCCCCACATATCTGTAACAAACTCCCAGAGATCTGCAGGTCTGCTACGACTCCCAGCTCTTTGAAAGAACACCTCTCTGTTTACCCCTGCCTTTAATTCATTTAATTACTCAGTTATTACGCTGCAGGGAACCTGACTTACTCTTGAGTTAAGCATCTTTTAAGTTGCATTTCAATCATTTGAATATATAAATGCTTTTCATGTCATTTTATGTTGTTTTAATATTTTGTATACGTTTATTTTGTAAAGCACTTTGAAATGCTGTGTTGTGGAAATGTGCTGCAAAACAAACCTGTGTTGTCAGATACGTGTTTGGGCCAATGAGTCATAGGAATTCTTATTCTGGATACAGACGGAGCCTTCCATCTGTCGTCTCTGTTCGATTCAAAAGTATTATGAATGTTCTCGGAGAGCTTATGGATACCAAATGGTACCGACGACAAACATCGGGGTCACAGTTCCAACTAAATGACAAATGTCTACCAACAACATAGAAAAAAATGTATTGTTCAGAAGCTAAAACTAAATCTCACAATCCAAATGTCCAAATTGAACGGCTTCACAGACCACTACCTTTAATACTGTGTTGTGTTTGAAACCCAGAACTCTGTGACCAACTGTTCATCTACCTCAATACACACCATGTGTATTTCTCTATTGTACTTTTGCACATCTGCAAATGGTCTATATGAATTCATGCCATTGGAGAGTGAACTCTTTTCCCTTTTTTCCCTTTTCCGTAGATTTGCATGCACTTTATTCCTTATATTCTTATGTACAGGTGTATTTCATTTATTCATTTTCTTATTTCTTTATTTCTGTCCTGTGTATGTATGTATATATATATATATATATATATATATATATATATATATATATATATATATATATATATATATATATATGTATGGCAAGTGCATTTTTGTGTTTGTCCCTATATAAACAGGTACATGTATATATGTACTGTATGTATGTATGTGTGCATATATAAAGAGAGAGTTTTTCTACCCATCCATCCATCTATTTATCCATCTAAGTCCATTACGGTTTAGATGGATAAGCCGTATCCTCCCTTCTCCTGTTAAAAACAAAGTGACATGATGACATTACAGACACTCTAATTTCCGTAAACTGACTCTCTCATTTTGTCTATCGTGAAAATCACACACGTGTGTGCGTGAGCACTTCACACGTATGTTCGGACCTTAGATCGTCAGCCTCTCTAGATTCTACATGGATACATGTTCCCTCTGTCAGCACAGAGTACCCTTCTCGTATCCTTGTTAGCATGTGTTGGAGCCGCTCGCCGCGTCCAGGGAGCTGCTCGAAAGACTGCACCTCGAAAGGTGTGATGAGATGAGATGTGCTACAGTGAGCAGGGAAATGAAGATCAGTGCATCAGTAGAGGGTGATGAGGTGGCACGCTTTAAAACACTACACTTCTCCTAGTTCCTCCTTACACTCAGCACCTCTCTGATCTTTTTTCCAACGTGGGAAGAAAGAAGAAGAACAATCTCTGTGAAGCAGCACGGCTGTATGGGGGATATATGTGCTACCGTCTTTTTCTGCAGAGATGCTTTCAGTTTTCTTCACATGAAAACATGAAAAGCGCTGAAGAGAAAATGGTAGCGCATCAAAACACCCTCTGAAAGTCTCTTCTGACATTCATTAGAATTCTCACACGATAGAGGTAATTAATCAGCTACACTCCGACCTGTGCCGCCTCTGTTTGAGTGCCGCTGTAATTGTTTGTCATAGAAATCCCTCCTCATTCTGCCACTGCTCATTAACGCTCCATGAAAGCTGAGCTAGAACATCGCCGAGCTCAACCAGTCGTCATAACCACTTGTTTATAGCAGACCAAATTCTCTTTTATAATTTGGAAAGTACACACCGACAAGGCCAGTCAGACTTTTCTCCTCCGTCTGCTGCGGAGAGTTATCTATTTTCTGTGGGTGGGTATGGATCGCGCCAAAGATTGAGTCTGAGAGAAGAAGAAAAAACATCGGCTGATTTCGGACATGAAGCTCATGTTCAGTTCATCCTTGGTTTTGATTGGTTCCATTCTGTTTCACCCAGACTCATCAACACTCCTTAAGGTTTCATGTCTCTGAGCCAAAACAGCTCCTGTCTGGATTCAAAGGGTGACTGCGACATTAACATTTTTCCACTCATCAGGAGGATTACACATTAATTAGGATTTAGCAGAATCAGAGTGACGTGAATAGTTATGGTATCGGTTTTATGGCTATAAAACGCTAGGCGTTCACTAACAACTAACTAAGACTAATGAAATTTGAGTATTCATTCTATATATACAGCACAACTTGTACTTGTCTGTCATGTACTAGCGATGCTGTTCCGGATGTCTGTGTTGTTCTTCTCGCATGCTGTACATAATATCCGGAGCGCTGAGCTGTCAGTCCAAAACTCACGAGCCAATGAGAAGAAACCCCGCCCACGCAAGAGGTTTGTGTCAGACCTTTAAAACGAAAACTCAGAGTCAGAGCAAAGGTCTAACAGGAGAGAAAGAAGCGGAGGGAACTAAATAATTTATTATCAGAAGTGTACCAGATCAATAGTTTGCAAGATTACACAAATAATTTAAGTTAGGATTTTCTGTTTGGGATGGTTGGTTTTTTTTTTCTGCTTCAAACAGTTTTTTTCTCTCTCAAATTCTTTTTTTGTTTGTTTTTTTGTTTTGATATTTATTAAGTCTTGTTCTATTGTGATGACACGAATCTGATTCAAATATTATTACATTTTAATTGAATTGTCCTGAAATTTCGAGGGAAAAAAAATCTATCAAGTTGGGTAAGGAATTTTCACTTGACCAGAATTCTTAAAACATGCATAAAAATGTCGTCACAGAAACACTGTAATGAGCCTTAAAAAAACCCACAAGTTTCGCTGAATACAATAAATACAAGCAATTTATTTAAGACTGATTTACTTTGAGTCTGTTGACTGATCTGATTTCTAAGAATCTATAAATTCATTCAAGATTAAGAGAAACAAATTATAATAAAACAACGTTTCTTTAAATAGATTTACCTTCTGGTTAAAATAGATGAAACAAAGTCGCGTTCCTCTGATAAAGGAACAAGACAAGATATGAGAAGATATGCTTTTCTAATGTGAATCATCCTTGACAAGATTGTTTTTCCATTGAGACAAAAAATAAGATGAATATCTTACAAACAACGCTTTTTATCACTGTCTTCAAATTCCTTTTTGCAGAGCATCTTCTGAGGCTGATATTTTTTCTTTATTAGCTCGATGCTGAAGTAGAAGCAAGTTCGCTTGTGTGAGAAAGAGAAATAATGATTCCACTTTTACTCAACTAAGTGTAAAAGTAAAAAGAAGCCCTTTTCCATATTCTGTGTTTGTGCAAATCTAACGGAACCTCCTGGCATATTTATACTTTAGTAATTTGATAGAATTTTAAAAAAGAGAACTTTATTTAAACTTCTTAATGAAGCCATTCACAGGAAAATAATGTATTAATCACGAACATTCGATATATAAAACACAAGTAGAGAAATATAATGTGGATGAAAAAGTACAAACATCTAGCCTTTTCTTTTTGGTCAAATTACTTCATTTGTTTACAGTGTTATCTTCTATGTGTTTTACAACTGTCATAATGATTTCTTGATATATTCTTTTTCTGTTGCACATAAGTTTCTCCTATGAATACACTAATAATGGACTGTCAGTGATGGATAGTGTAATTAATACAAATACTGAAGGGCTTTACTTAAGTCTAAATTTAAGGCACTTTATTTGAGCCTTTCCATTTTATGCTTCTCTATACTCTTACTTCTTTAGATTTCAGTCGGAAATATTGTACTTTATACGCAACTACATTTCTGTGACAGCTATCGACTCGTGTTCAGTAGTCATTAGAGTCGACAGTTACTTAGTAATTACTTACTACGGCAGTAGACGTTAAATATAATCTTACTATAACCGTAAATAACCCAATTTATCTTAAAATTGACGTCGAAAAGCCTTTCTACCACTTTTATTGTGTAATCTGAACTCGATGTAAAATCAGTCACTGTCATTTCCGGTTTTGTATAAATATACTTTTATTTTGATAGAAACATCCCGGTATAGTAGTAGAGTTTCACTGTTATGAGCAGTAACTTAACGGAGTACACAATACACAATACAACGGTAAAGTTTAAGAACGTAGAAATAAGGTTTTGGGTATTAGCAGAGGTTAGTATTTATTTTATAACAGTAACGATAAGATGTGGCTCATATCTCCTTTCTAGCTGTTGTAATTTTGTATAAAATGTGTTCGACTGAGTTAATGCTAGTTTAATTTGAGCTGGTTTAGGCTAGTGCACTGTTACAGTATGGAAACTATTTTAAATGCTTTTTCTTTGTTTTTCTTTGTGCTTCTTATCCAGGTGTTATGGTGGTCGTCATAACAACAGATTTATTTAAAATAAATCTGAAATCATTAGTTGAAGTGTCTGAACATCTGTTCGCGGGATAACTACAAATATAATGCAGTTGGATTAGTAATACTGATTTATGGTAAAACATGAGTACTTTCACTTGTAGTTATGTATTTAACATTGCGGTATTAGTACTTATACTCAAGTAAAGGATTTGAATACTTTCTCCAAAACTGGGAATTGTTCACTTTGTTTAAAATCCATCTTAATGCCCGGAAATTATGGAACGATGCAAAATTCAAACAGTCTTTTAAAGTTATGAGCCTGTTTTGGAAATATGAGGAGTAGAATTTCCCAGATATTTGTGTACGAATGTACAGCGTAAAAGCAAAAAGTAGTCAGAAAAATAAAAGCTCGAGACAAGTGCAGAAAATAAGTCGTTATATGTTTCCTCTCAGCTCTGCACTCCAATAGTTTCACCAGCTTGTCTCTGAAATTGGACCGTCTGCAATTTAGTGCTGAGCCAGGTTTTTATATTCTTTGAAAAATAATGCAAATTAACCAAAACAGTTTGTTTCTGAGCCATCATAATAAGATGAAAAACACACTAAACCTTTGAATATCCAAGGAAAGCTTCAGACTCGGTTGATAATTCTCTGTAGGTCCTAAATTTTGTTTTTATAGGGATAAAAACAAAATTCTCTCACAGTGTCATGTTTTCTTCAATTTTGATAAGACTGCTATTTTAGATTTAATATCTTACACTCTCTCTCTCCACTACTGCACTTCATCTAATGATCCCCCAGGACTTACTGTTCTCAAGGTTTTAACCCTACGTGTGTGTTCTTTTTCTTTATATACTTTAATTGTCTTTATTTATGTTGTTTAGCTTGGCTTTGTTGTTTTTATACTTTTCATGTGCCCTAATTGGGTGGTGCACCCCGTATTTCCATAATTGTACCCTGTGCAATGACAATAAAGGCTATTCTTTTCTAAATTTACCATAAAATGACGACAAAAAAAATAAAACTGTTTGGTCGAGCTTATTTCTAAACAGTAAAAAAAAAAAGGGAAAAAAAGTGCTTTGAAAACTATTTCCTGATGAAATTTTCTTCTTAATGGACTCATTTCTTTTGGTAGAGCTTAGTTTTAGAAAACTATACAAACTTTATTGGACTTTGTTTTTGTACCAAGTTGCTTTAATATGCAAAAAGAAACATCTAATAGGATTAGCAATAGTTAATGCTTCCTCTCTGGCCTCTTTGACCTGTGGTGTCCCCCAAGGCTCCATCCTTGGCCCCTTACTCTTTAACACACACCTGCTGTCACTCGGTCATATTATAAACAGGTTCATTCAAGTTGCTCACATTTTTCTATTGGAAATAGTGACTTAAAATGTGCCCAGCCAAACAGCGGAGCAGGACTTTAAAGGGTTAAAAAGAGTGATTACAGTAATAATGACTTTTCCTTCGAGTATTCCCCTGCGAGACTCTCCAGGATGTCTCTACCGCATCTGCTGAATTACATTTATCCACTAAAACCTTCAGAAACGTATTAACTGCCTTCGCACATGAAACGGAAGGGAAGGATATTATGCGTCTCATAATATCTGACATAACTCAATGCTACAATAATGATAGTAATAATAATGGATAAAGGAATTAATGCATCGGCAGGCTGCAGACGAAGACTCCGTTTTGTGAGCGTGTCATTTCATGAGCGACCACGGCTTTTGCCCTGACTTAACAAATTTTCAAATGACGGAGAGCATCCTGCTTTTTTTATGTGCTGCTAACGGCACATCGGTGAAAATGTTTACAGTAAACACTTTCACGGACCGATGGCGGAATAATTTACAGTTTGGAAGCGTCTGTGGGTATTCTCCACTCGGAGCCTCCTCGTGTGTATCTGACCAGGGAAAGTGTCTTCTGGGAAAAGCCCAGGATTGTTGACAAGAGGCCATGTCACCCTATAAAACAAGCAAGTTGCTAATGACTTTTTCAGAAACTAATTTTCTGCTTTGTGGCGCAGCCCATAAAACAAGGTTATTCCCCCCCGTCAAGGGATGAATAGAGATTTAACGGTCTTTTCTGTTTATTGTCCCACAGCAACATTTACACGTTGCTTATGCACCAAATTGAAGAAGGTCTCTGTTGACTTTGTCACTCGCATCCTCTGCTCTCTCTCTCTCTCTCGCTTTTAAATCCATTAAGAGCACTGATCCATTCTGCCTGTTGACAACAGCTTCATCTACGTGCGCCCTGGATGTTAAATGAGACTCTGCATGTCCTGTCATTCCACCTCCCCCCGATCTTGCATATTCTGCATGTTGTCATTTTTAAATAGCACCAAACCCGGGATTGCAGCTGCGGAAATCAATGTGACAGTAATGCTGAAAATTAGCTTTAAAATGCTGAGCTTTCCCTTATGCACAAGCCGCCGCCGCCGCCGCCGCACACGCTTTTAATTCTCCCACCTGCTAGCACTCCCATAACTCGGATTCAATCCCCAGGAATTGGATACATGATGTCTCCAGTGACAACATGGTTTTATTAATTTTTTGCTAAATTCATGCATCAGGCTTCCACGAATCATGAAACATGACAACTCTTGACAAGGCATCATATCAAAAAAAGACAATGAGCTTGAAATTCTGCAAAACACGACATGTAAAAAACGCCGGCCATGTGGGCGTTTGCAGCTTTCAGTCCAACTATAACCTTACTGATTAATGACTGCAGCACTATGACTTGATTATGAGTGCACAGGAAATACTGTCCATCCCTAGTAATGACCCCGATGGCCATCGATAAAAAGGCCTGATAAGCGCAGACTTCCTGAGCACGGGTGGATAAATACGGACTGAGTAATGAGACCCCGGCTGCCGAGGATGACAGCTCTGCTCTATATCATCTGCCATTGTGTGCTGAGGGAGTCCTCTCGTCGTAAGCGGCTTTCAGACGCGACGCCTGTGTTCTCGGAGGGAGAGAATAACATGAGACATCACAGAGACGGTTACCAGAAAATTCCATTTTCCACGGTCATCTGGAGCAACTCGCAGTTGCGGACCTCTGGGAGGAATCTTTTTAAGTACTGCACACACAGTAGTTTTAATATACTTAAATAAAAAAAGCGTAATCTGCGCTCTAAAGGATTCTTTACTCACTGTACTGCTGATTAACATGTTCTTTGATGAATCCATTACTTGATTTTTGTTTTCAGTTCAGCTGAAGCTAATGGGCGCTCAATAGACTGGCCTTTTAGATGAGCGAGAGGGAGAGAGAGAGAGAAAAAGGAAAAATAGAAATCGCATTCGTTGTTGGAGAAAAATCTGGCTCTATTTCACGGTTCAGGGGTTTTACTGTCCTGTGGAGAAAAAGAGAGATCTAATGGAGGTTGGCAAAATTGTCATTAGCAGGCTGAGAAGTGGACAGGACTGCGCCACAACGCCTCCTTTTTTCTTTACAGCGAGGCTGCGTGGAACACTCTTAAGGTCTTCTCTGGTTCATGAGGATGACAAGCCTGATGTGGAGCCGCACTCTTAAAAATAAAGGAGAAAGGAAAAAAAAAAGAGCTTTTTTTTTTACTGGTAACGCACGATTAGATGATGCATCACTGAGTGTAAAATTGAAGTTTAAAATACTTAATTTCTATTGTGTCACCGGTGGGAGACATCTCCTGAATCACCAACAATTCTATTTTTTTTTTACAGTGTAATATTTGTCTTGAAACGCTGCAGGGAATCAAATAATGTCAAATTCATGCACCAATTATTTATTTACTGAAGGTAAAGCCGTGGGGAAGAAAAGCAATCATGCTCTGTTATAAGAAAGTAGGTGATGAAAGAAATTACCAGGACTACACTGTAAAAAGAGAAATGTTCGATTAACTCAAAAAAATGATTTGGAGCGGTCATACTCAATTATATTAAATATTTTCAACTTCCATTGATAAGATAAGATATATGAGCTATATATATATATATATATATATATGTGTGTGTGCCAGAGTCCAGGGTTACTTTATTTTTTTCACGATTTTTCCTTCAAAACAACAAAAATATAAAATGGTAAATAAACCTTTATCGATCTGACATTATTGTATTCCTTCAGCGTTTTAAGATGAATGTTACCCTCTTAAAAAAAATTTAATAAAATGTGGGTACTTCCACTGGTGACACAATTAAATAGAGTATTTTCAACTTAAATTGCTACATTTGACTCAAAAATACTAAATTTAATTTAGGTCACAAGTTTGTGTTATTACTATAAGATAATCAACATTTTGTTTTTTTAAAGGTGCATTTTTACACCTGTTAGCTTTGGAAATTCTTCAAAAGTCTTTTTTTTTTTTTTTTTTTTTTAGTATTGGTGCAGGAACCTGACATTAATTTATTCCCGCAGCGTTTTAAGCTGATTATTACACACTGCAAAAAAATAAAATAAAATATTGGCGCCCTACTCTACCCTACTAAAATAGAATGACTCGCACTTGTGACACAATTAAATTACGTATTGTCGACTTAAATTGTAAACTCAATCATACTTAATTGAATTAAGTGTTTCCAGTGAGGAAATGATATTTTTAGAGTGTGGGATGACCTCACCACACTGCCGCAGGTGTGTGTTTTTTAACTCTCCACTGGGTTTCTTTCAGCTGTTATTGACTCTAGCAATCATGTGCGAGACTCCAAAATTAATGCTCCAATTTTTTTCTCTCTTTACTCAGTTCTGCAGGTCAACTAGGAGCGTCCTCCATACGTTCTAATTAAAAAACGCTCCGGCAAATAAATTGATTTTTCTTTAAGAGGAGATCTTCTTAAAACTGGATAGCCATAATTAAGGCTTATATCAAGGATAATAGAAAAAGGCGGGTCAGAGGTTAAATTAATTGAAATACTCAACGTGTAATTCAAGTACTGGTGTCTCTCTAGGAAGGAAGACTTGATTTGACTTCGACACTGCTTGATAGGATATGTTGCTGATGTTTCTGTGGATTCAAGATGTTCTCAGATCCACCAGGTGTGTATGAATGTGAAAACTTTCCTGAGACCGACTCTCACAAATCCCAGGAGTCTGCAGCAGTGCTGTCAAAAACAAAAACAAAAACAGAATGGCTTTCAACGAGTGAAGTGAAGTTATGGAAGCTATGACCTAAAACTACATACTTACATAAAATACACTGTAAAAAAGGATTGAAATGAATTATTGAGTCTAAAATTTAAGTTGGAAATACTAGATTTGAAGAGGGAAGCTGGAATTTCATTTTTTTTTTTCCTATGCTTTTGGGGGTCTAATTATGCACTGTAAAAAGAAAATTGATGAACTTAAATCATTTGTTTTGCAAGTAACCTAAATTCAAAAGAATTTAATGAAGTAAAGTAATATTGAGTCCAAATTTTAAGTCGAAAATACTATAATTGTGTCACTGGTGGAGGTAAAAAAATTTTTTATCACCAACAATTCCCATTTTACAGTGTGTAATAGTTTTCGTAAAATAGCACCGGGATAAAATTATGACAGAATCGTTATCCAATAAAAAAAATAAAAAATGCATTCACTGTTTTTTTATTTTAGCCGTCATTTTTAAAGAATTTTGCATAATTTCCAGAGCTGGTATTTCACTTTTTAATGTTTTTATTTGGGTCTAATCATGCACTGTGAAAAAATTAAAACATGTTGATGAACTTCACATCAACTAGTAAACTAAATTAGAAAAATATTTTTAAGTCAATATTATTGATTTAAGTCATAAATGCTTAATTTAATTGTGTCACCAGTAGATGTCATCACCAACAATTCTATCTTTACAGTGTATAAAAGTAACATGTTAAAATATTTGTCTTGAAATTCTGCAGGATTTAAATAATATCAGATTTGTGCACCGATTAAATTCAAATATTTATTTAATGTTTCATATTTTACTTTTGTTTCTTAGTCAAAACCGTGAAAATAGAAGTTTTTAGAGAGATTTGAAGAACATCCAAACCTGGAATTACACTTTTACTTATGGAGTTGTGGTCTAAAAATGCACTGTAAAAAGAAAATTGTTGATAAACATTTTTAAAAAAAAATACTTCAGCTATTAAATTAAATTAAATTAAGTATTTTTGAGTCCAACAATTTAAGTTGTGAAAACTTGATTTAATTGGATGTTACCAGTTGCAGTAATTTTTTTGAGTTCATCAAACAATTCTCTTTTCCCAGTGTAGACATGAAACTCTTAAAACAGTTGACTTACAGAATTCTTTTCAAGAAAACAATGAGAAGGATAATCACGATCGTGAGCACACACTCAAAAAAAATTAAGTCTTTGAATGAACATAAAAAAATCTGGACAAGTATTTCTTCATGATAAAGTGAGTTTTTCTAACTTAATGTATTTGGGTTGGACGAAAATAATTTATTAGGGTTGATTCAAGTTAGCTGCTTGGATTAGGTCAATAATAATAATTATTTTAGGAGTTGATTCAACTTAGCTAAAATGTAATTAAATGAATCCAGAGAACTCCCGTTTGGTGCAAAACAATGTGAACAGTAACAGAAAAAATATAAAATAACCAAAAAAGTGAAGTTTATCTCAACAAACATGAAATTATTTCAGTTTGTTTATTTGATGTTCTTTTTTGTTAGGTTGGTCGATCCTTCTGTCCGTCTTTCTGTCTTTGACTCTTGTTCAGACTAGTCCAGGCACGAATTGTCCCGGACATCATTTCCATAGTAAGTGTTATTATGACTTTAATGGTCTTTGAACATTTCCTCTGTGGTTCTGAGTTAAGAATCTTTGTAACTAACTGAGTGAATGTCACAGTTTCCACTCCTCTGGAGGAAATTTTTCTAACTCGTTATGGCTTTGTGCTTTCTGTTTCCTGTTTATCGCTCCCCGTCATGCATTTCCTGTCTCTTATCTGTTGGCCCTCCTTTTAAATGGTTTAGTCCTTTCTCCTGTGTCCAGTCCCCACCTGTTCCCTGTCATCGCTTTTTATGTCATCCCGTGTTTCTGGTTATGTCCGTCATTAGAGCGACTCCATCTGCTGCTCCAAGTTCTCCTCGTCACCTCGTCTCCTCGTTCAGCTCCTCTGGACTCGAAGATTTCTCCGTATCTTCCCTTTGGATCGTTTTCATTTGACTCTTGTTTCCCATCATACCTGCTTCAGTTATTTTATCTCTGAATAAGTTCATTAAAGTCACCTCGTGTTTATTTTAGTGTTGTCGGATTCTTGTGTCGGCTGCACTTGGGTCCCGTTGTTTTTTTATTGTTCTTGGTCAGACTTCTGACCATTCTTGTTTCCCATCATACCTGCTTCAGTTATTTTATCTCTGAATAAGTTCCTCTTTGGGTGTTTTTGTGTTATTGTTTGTGTTCGTTTGTTTGCTTTCTTTGGGGGGGTTTCTACAGTCCTTATATATCTATTCTTGCCAAAGTAATGTTTATTTAACAAAATCGCTTCAACTCCTTCCTCCTCTCTGCTAAATAGTTAGCCTTTGTATGCTAACATAGAAATGAAGATGACGCTCACAGAGTTTAACGAGACACTGGTAACAAACTTCATTAAATATAAACACTTTATGAATCATTTAGAAGTTTCTACAACTCATTCATTTAAGAAGAATGACGGCGACCTGTTGATGATAAATAGTGACCTTTATTCATTATTGTTTGTTGAAACGTGTATTATTGGTTTCTTATTACTGAGTTATGAAGTATTTATAACCTAACTAATGAGATGATGAATAATGGCGGCTCAGTCGCGTGCTGGTTAACAAAGATGCCTCCCAGCAAGAAGGTTCTGGGTTCAAATCCACCTGCTGAACACCGCTGGGAACTTTCTGCACAAACATATGGAAGTACCAAAGAACTATTCCTCCAGTTCTTGAGAGGTTCAATCTGGTGTCGGGGAGCTCAGCCATTATATTTCCCATGACTTCACCTTTTTTTCTGATACAAACACACACATCTCCCTCTCTCTAGTCTGCGGGAAACCATGAACCCTTAAAGGGATGTGTTGTGGCGTGATGTGACACCTTAAGCCCAGGGAGTCATAAATATGTTTATTACCGGCCAAGTAAGTGAGGGAGGGGGAAATCATTATAAATATACTCTCCTCAGGGAATAAATTATGTTACGCTGAGAAAAACTTTCCTGTCACACACACACACACACCTCTAAAATAAGCATCCGACTGCCAAATGGGGGTTTGGGTTTTATTATTGCTTCCACTGTGCGTGTGTGCGTTTGTGTGTGTGTGTGTGTATACAATGTCAAATCCTGGAACAAGCTTTGGACTTTAAATCATCTGAAAGTTTGACAGTGCATCTAAATGGGGACATAAAATCTGTCTGGAATTGCGTTGAAGTTAAACACTAAAGTTAAGTGCCTCCACTGAAGTTCAGGTCTGGGAGGCTGCAGGGAATTAATATGCAAATCAATGAAGTTTTGCTTAAAACTGAGCTGAGCTGCATTGTATGTGCGTATTGATTCAAAGAAAAATAAATACTGTGTGTACATCAAAAGGAGGGATTTCTCTCATCTTCAGGAAAAGATGATTACATTTTATCATTTGTGCACACTGTAAACACTGTTTGTTCTAAATTTATAGTGAAATCTGACCAATATTCTTTTGTATTAAAGTCATACAGGGCAAAGTTAAAAGCAATATGGGAGAAATGACATTCCTGCATGAATACTAGAGTCCAATAGTTTACAGTAATGTGCGGAAAAAGTAACTTTGAAGAGCAAAGCATGATGGATGGATGAAAAAAAAAAAGTGTCAGAAACAAAATTTAGAAAAGGGAACCAGACACGTTACAACCTGCTAAGCTTTGGCTTTTGACTGGGCCTATGCCGTCGTCTCCGACAGCCAGGGTCTATCCCCGAAAAGACCCTAATCTCCTGCGTTGTACCAACAATGCCTCTGACAGAACTCAAATTAGAAGTGAGGTTTTTATCGAAAATTGTGTTTTTCGTACAAAATGCTCCACCTAGTGAGTAAAATATGAACTATTAGAGGAAAAGTGTGATATTTAAAAGTTAGATCACCTCAAGTGGATTCATATGCACCAAAATTTGACTAAATCGGACCTACGGTGCAGAAATTATGTCCTGAAAACTTTAGGAGATAAAGCACTTTTTAAGCTATTTTTTGCATTGATTTATACACCATTTACAAAAAAAAAAAAAAAAAGAATAATTCAAATAATGAAGATGAGTCCATATCCAGCTGTGTTTCTGCCTGCATATTTCCATGTAACCTTTACGCTGACATCAATACATCCATAAGATGGCGGCGAAGAGTCGAAAACATTTGACGCCAACTAAAATATCAATGGCAGAAGAAATGTGACCAATTATGATGATTAAGGATCAACACTGTTAAAATTGCCGGTAGATATTACAGTAATAAATGCCTGAAGTAAGGACATTTGACATATATAGTTGAATTCTATATACAGTATAGAATTCAAATCAGTATAGTACTTTTCTAATTCTGGTTAATTATCTGAGATAAAGAAACAGTTATGAACTTTTTCTTTTAACTGTGAGAATATGTTGAAAACACAAAATCCTCCACCTCTCCGTTTCCACCCAATTCCTCGCTGATCCATTGACCTCATTATCATCAGTTTCAGCAGAGTCATCAGCCACCACCCCCAGTATTCAGACTCCAGGAGGGGGATATACTTTACTGCCTCTCAGTCTCAGATGGACTAATGGATTAATGATCATCTATCATCTGTTCTAATAAACATTCGTCTTTACTGCATTTTCTGTCACTCGTGACTGAAATACTTTCAAGGTTGTTTTTGGATTTTTTCTTGCTTCACTTTTTTGTCCACAGAGCTACACTGCCTCCAATCGTTTCTAAAGGTACTGCTCTGTTTTGTCCATATAACATCTTCAAAATAAACGCAGTGCGCAGACAAAGGCAGACGAAGTCATCCCCCTGTGTATTTAAGACTTTAATATTGAGCATATATCAACTTTTGGATAATTTCCACGTTTGAAAGTAATTCCTAGTCTGCATATAGTGGGTTTTTCCATTTCTGGGAGCATCTGTGTTCATGGACTCTCATGTTTTAGTTTTTCCTTCAAATTAAGAGTAAATGGCAGACCATAATCCTGGACTTTTATACCTAAGTAGGGGGCAGAGGTGGCTCCGGAGGTTCAGCGATCATCCACTTATTGGAACTATCGGCAGCTCCATTCCCCTGATGTCCACATGAGGTGCTTCTAGACTCTACGTGTGAACGGGTGAATGCTGGTTGTCTGAATTTCCTTAAGCGGTCAGTCAGACAAGAAAGGCTGTATATGCATAATATCCATAAAATAATAAATACAAGATGCTTCCTGTAGATTCAAATACAGCTTATTTACATAATGTAGCTATAGTTGAAACGGTTTATGTAAGAATACACACATTTACTGACAAAACTCTGACCGACATTGTGTTATATTGTTATTAACTGTTAATACAGTAATTAACAGTTAATAACAATATACTACATTTGGAGGCAGCTTAATCTCAGTGGGCGGTACAGCTGTACCACAATGGGCTGCCGTGGGCTCCTTGAGCAAGACCCTGAAAGACCATCTCCCTGGATACAGAGAATTCTTTTCACCATATTGTTCTGTATGCATGTACTATGTATAACAATCTGCTAAATAAAATAAGCATTGCTATTATTACTACTATTATTATCATCATCATCATCATCATCATCATTATTATATCCCTTAAAAGTCAGGGAGTTTATGGAATTGTCATCTCAACCAAACGTGATAGCTCAAAAAGTATTTCATGGATAATTATTATTATTATTATATAATTTAAACTTGATAGCCAGGTAGACCTTAGTAAAAGGAAGAACTGGATTGATTTTGGGAAAGGTCGGTTGTATATTTCCGGCTAATTGGGAGCATTAGCTCCGAAAGTTTTTAGACCTTAATTTTTCATTATTTGGTCTGATTATTAAATTCACTCCAGGAGATTTATCTCTACATTTGTCGCATTTTATTCCAACAGTTCATATTTTACTCGCTAGAGGGAGCTTTTTCTTGAAAACACTGTTTGTGGACATAACTTCATTTTTGATTTGAGTTCAGTCAGTGTTTTTATTATATATTATCTCCTAATAAATCATTTTAAATAATGAAAACTATTTTTTTTTAAATAGTACACAGTTTATGGCATATAAACCAAACTTCAAACTTCCTGTAGATTTCCTGCTGATACTATAGTTCTTATCTTAACTATGACAGCCTGTTCCATTATGTAAATGTTGGTGGTTCACACACACACACACACACACACACAGTACAACAGTCATTTACTAGAATCAGTGAATACCGATGAATTCACAGGTGTTGCTAGAATCAGTATATTGATCGAGGCGGTGATGCAGAGGGGTTATAGACCCGTTTGACCCCCTGACCCCTGACCCTTTCTAATATTAGCAGCAAATATTGATCCTTTCAGGCAATCCGGCTTAATTGAAGGGAGCTCTGTCCTTGTATTGAATGTTCAGAGACCGAGATGAATGATGGCGAGTGGGATTTTATCCTCGTGAGGTCGAGAAGGAGTTGATTAGCCGGTGTTTTTGTTGGAAAACAACGTTCATTCTTTTCTCGCCGCGAGGAGAACAAGCACCGTGTGGAATTAGAGTACGTAACCGATCACTTCTGGCAGAAAACTGAGGTCATGTGACTTTATTATAAGTGTTAAAATGACACCATACAGCCATACACTGTAAAAAATGTAGAAACACAATTGTGTGTTTGTTGGTAACACACAAATAAATTAAATATTATCAATTCTATAATTGAAGTTGTAAATATTTTATTTAATTGTGTCACCAGTGTAATTCGTCAATTTTTATTTTAATCACCAACAATTTTTTTTTTACAGTGTGTATTATTTGTCTTTTAAAGCTGTAGGGAATTAAACAATGTCGTAATGACACACTATTAAAATAAAAACATTTACAGTTTTATATTTGAGATCTTTACAAGGTAAAATAATAAAAATATAAATTTGACAGAGATTTGAAGAAATTGGTCGGCTGGAATTTCACATTTTTACGCTCTTGAGGTCTAATTATGCACTGTAAAACTTAAAGAATTTAAACAAATTACCATTTTTGAGTTCAACTTATTAATTTAAGTCGTAAATACTTAATTTAATTGAGATTTCCCGCTGAAATAATTTTTTGAGTTCATCGAACAAAAATTCTCTTTTTACAGTGCAGTCTGATATTTCCTGTCTTCATCAAAACCCATTACTTTATCACATTCCAGAGACCAGATAATCCACCGACATCCAAAAACCTTCAACTATTGCAGCCGTTCTCAATTCAAGAAAAAACTCCGGCACATGCGTCTCGTTCTCCGGCACCAGTGGTCTTTCGGATTTCTCAAAAAACAAAAAGCATGATTAAGTAACTCGAATGAATCACGCTTGGAGACGTGCACCGCCGAATCCAAATTGATGTCGGAGCAGGTGAGAATGTTATTTTTCAAAAGAGTAATTTGCATACTTGTCACAGAAATGTTCCAGAACCAGCGAGGAACCAAAAAGGTTTTTTTCTTCTCTTTCATTTTACCTGGGGCTTTTAAAGCGATAAGCATCACAGGCCTGCTTCATTTGATTACTTAGTGGTGCATACCTGTGAGGGGGTTTGTTGTTAGATATGACCTAGAAACAGAAGTTATTTACCAACTCCTTGATTCAGAGGGGAGACTGAGAAATTCAGACTTTTCAAGCATCTCGCCACGCAAACTGAATGCTGGGTTCTGTCGGCATTGCACCTCTTCCGACGAGAGTTCTAAAGCAGACGTTTCATTTTCAGGTAGCGACATTTAATCCAAAAGTTTAACGTGACTCAAATTGAATCATCAAAAGTGAAGTAACTTTGAATAAACGAAAATACATGAACGATCAAACAAGGACGCACGTTGCATTCGCAGCCTCCTCCTCACGACGAAAATCCAACTTTAGAGAAAATACTTGAAAGGTTTTTTATCTTTAATTATACCACAAACTGAGGTAGCATGTTTGAAGGAACTGTAGGAATTGCATTACAACGAATGATAATGAATCCATGCTCTGGTTCTGGTTGTCTTCTGCTCATCCTCTTCATCCTCCTTCTTAGATGTCATGGTCTCCGCTTCCACCTCTATGCTGATGACATCCAGCTCTACATCTCTATGGCAACATCCACCCCCTCCGCTCTGATCAAATCATGAAATCAAATCACGAATGATCGAGGACCACGATCCTCGAAACATAACCGACAAATCAGATGAGATGATCATTGGTCCAAAATTCCCCGACAGCCTCATCTGGCGTTTCTCCGCTGCTGACAGGCAAATTGATCCATGTTTACGTCACGGCCAGAACCGTCAAACGTAGCTGCTTTCTCTCTGGTTCATCCGAGGTCCACAACAAAGTCCAGAACTCTGTTAAAGCAAACCTGCAACCCTGATCACATCACACCTGTCCTCGTACTCAAGCAGGCAGACAAACAGACAGACAGACAGACAGACAGAGAGACAGACAGAAAGATGCTCGTTTCAGTTACCCATACTAATTACCATAAATAAATGTTACATTTGTTGAATCACTGCACAGAAGATGATGAACATTTAGAAAGGTGACAGTTTTATTTTGGTACCTCTTATGACCAGCATCATAAATTTGCATATTAGCTAAATATTTTTGATATACACATCTAGATTTAACATTTGTTGGTATGTTTATCAGCTTAAATGTTTATATAACATTTAGATTTAACATTTAATTATATTTTAAAATATAGATTCATATTCAACTTGTATACACGTGTTTAAATTTTAGATTTACTTTTTAAATTAAGATTTATAGTTTGATATTTAGTCTTGACAGGACATTTTTTCTGGTTATTTAGCTAGCTGCATTCATATTGAGGGTATTATAGTCAAGATTTTTATTGATTACATTGATATGTAATTTACATTTCAATTTAACATTTAGGTTCCACATTAAACATTAATGACTTTAATTAACACTTACAATCATTTTCAACATTTGAATTGAATATTGATTGTTCTATTTAACCTCACTGAACAGAATTATGTAATATTTCTAAAAAAAAAACATGCTTTACTTACTAAGAGGTTGAGCTCATCAATTAAAACTGACTGAATTTTCTATGAAATACAACATTTCATCATATATGTATAATAAACTAATAATAAACTCAGATATAGAATTTATAGTAAGAAATATAATATACAAAGATATATATTTTTTCCATCTTTTTTTTTCTTGGTGAGCAGCATTAAGGGATTCAAATAATTTAAATGAATATTTAACATTTTGATAATGTTTTGAATTAATGTTCACATGTGACATTTAACATTCGTGTTTAAAAAAAAAAAAAAAATCAAAACTTACATTTAAAATATTTACATATATAAACATTTAGGTTTAAGATGTATGATGGAGATTTGTTGCCGTAAATGTTTGTTGCCGTAAATGTGATAAAACAGTAACAGTTGCAGTAAATTTCCCACAACTTCCTGAAGATTTGCTTGAATCTGCGTTTAACGGAACGTTAATGACGCCGGCGTGTTTGTTGTTGTCCTCATGTTGCCCCGAGGGGGATCCGTCCGGTGAGGATGAAGAGAAACCGGAGTCAAATCCCTCATATTTGAACAGTACTTGGCCCATAACGCTGACTCTGGTTCCGATGTTTTCTATGACATCCGCGCCTCCTTACTCCTGCGGGTTGATGAGATGTAATCAGTGAGGCAGCAAAACATCTTTAGGTTTCATTAGTGGCTAAATCTTAAGTTTGGGTTTGATCGCATGCTTCCACATCCCAGTAAGGTTAGGAGGAGGAAGAAGAGGAGGAGGAGGAGCGGAGGAAGGAGTAGTATTAGAAGAAGGAGGGAGTCTGTTCCACTTGAATGACCGGAGCAGTGAGGAGGTGGAGGAGGAGGAGGAACGCAGACTAGACAGCTCTCCCTCTTTCTCTCCTCTGCCTTCTCTCTCTGTCTGCGCCGTAGCGCGCGTTTACGTCCCACTCAGACCCAGCGAGGCTCGTGAGGGAGGGAGGGAGGGAGGTAGGAGGAGGAGGAGGAGGAGGAAGGGTGAGGGAGGCAGGGACACTTGACGCATCGGAGTGAGTGAGCACAGCCCGGGCTTCACTTTCCAATATGCAGCGCGCGAGGAGCCACGTCGGTGGTTTCTGGTTCCACTGACGCTCAGAGAGCGGCGGCAGGATGGAGGGACAGTAGAGGAGCAGCGCCGCGCGCACCGCGCCAAACAAGGAGCGTCATTTAGCGCACGGACCGGAGCGATATTTTTGACCGGGAGCGTCGCCGCGAGACGACAATGATATTCGGATTAATCTGAGGCGGAATCCTCCAGAGACAACACAACAACACGTAAGATTATTATTATTATTATTATTGTTGTAATTATCATTATTTGTATTGTTACGACAACTCAAGCTCTCTGTAGGTAGTCACGCGCCCGCCTCAGCGAGGACGCACGTAAAGCCCAGTCGCTCTAACTTTTTTTTTTTTTTTTTTTTTTTTCATTCCCATACATGAGATTAAAACCTTGACGGGCTCTGAGAAAATTGCCTTCTCTGAATTTCACCCTCTGCCCGTCTCATCTCGCTGCGTCTACTTTGTTGTGGGACTGGAATTATAGCAGGAGAAAAGTAATCTGCCGACGCGCGTGTGTGCGTGTAAGTATACGTGTGTGTGTGTGAGTGAGTGAGTGCGGGTGCGAGCGTCTCTCTGATCAGTGCAGATGTTTGGTAATCCTCCGACCCTCCCATGAATAATCCCTGCGGATTTAGCTGATTACGCCGCCGCCGCCGCCGCTGCTGCTGCTGACCACCTACCGTGATCTGTAGTCGTGGATACTGCAGGGGGAAAAAAACCGGGAGAAAACTTCAGTTCATACCTTTATCCAGGATGTATAGCCCACACCTACATTCACTCTCACACACTTGAGGTTCGACGGATCACGATTTATGCACTCCTTAGGTTCGACTGGGTCGATCCAAAGTGATCGTACGTCATTGTTATGGGTTTTCAATGTTGTTTTGGGAGTTTGTTGCCTTCGGATGCAGCATAACATTATAACCACTGAGAGGTGAAATCAGTATAGCATTGATTGATCTCATTATAATGGCACCTGTCATAACGTATACTCTTTATTATCATTTCTATCAAGCGGTGCAACATTGTGAGATTAGTTCTCCGTATTCAACCCATCCCAGAAGAGCAGCAGGCAATCCATGTGAAGCAAATTGGGGTCCGTGGTGTTGCTCAAGGACCCTGTAGCATGTAGAATGCAGGGGCCATTCGGGGACAGAACTGCTAACCATACAACTGGGAGAAGACCACTCTTCCTCCTGAGCTAAAGCCACCCCCTAAGGCAGCAAGTGAACATTTTGTCCACAAAGTTGAGGTGTCGGAAGCAGGAAAAATGGATTAGTGTAAGGATCTGAGCAACTAAGTCCAAATTGCGATGGCTAGACGACGGCGTCGGCGCACCTCCAGAACCACAGGTCCCGTTTGATGTTTCTAGTCTGCAGTGGTTAAAACCTACGAAAGTGGTAGAGCAACAACTTGTGAACTCGCAATAGGGCATCCATGGTTAGAGAATGCTGTCCTGTGTTGATTCCCACAGAGGAGCTACTGTAGCACAAATCGCTGTTAAAAGTAAATGCTAGATGATGTCAGAACACAAATTGCATTGTCGAGCTGTTTTGGGGGCAAGATAGGGGACATGCACCATATTAGACTGGTGGTTCTAATGTTTTGGCTGATTTGTTTATCGCGTATCGCTGCTCTCTAATGGTGTTTATCAGCGCATCTCTCAGTTTAAGTGCTCTATGGCGGCCTGTGTCGTGCCTGGAGTCTGACGTGCTGCATGTCTATTTGATATGCGAGCCTCTGTGCAGGTTCCACATATCGGCCGTCTGCTAAATCTCAAAACAGGAACTGGAAAATGAATCCTGCAGAATGTCCTGGAAACATCAAGCACGCACAGGCACAATTGGGGAGAATGTATCTGTGTGATGGGAACACCTGTCAGAGCACCTGCCTGACAAAAGGCAAATGAGAATATGATGCACTTCACTATTAAGACTGACTGAGGAGCTGCTGCAGGAGCGCCGTGTGTGATCTGTGGCTCCGGGTTCTCATGTGACAAGGGCTGAACTTATTCAAAAGGTCAGCGCGGGGCGGGGAAAAAAAAAAAACCCTCACCTTAAAGAGGCTGAGGATGAAGAGTTCTGCGGCTCGGTCTTGATTTGTGGAACATGAAAGTACAATAGCTCTCCGGAATCCTGCGACAAGAGAGCCGTGAGATCTGAGCATAAATATTTTAAAAGGAAAATGGCTTGAGTTGAATCCTGCCGGGCTGGAGAGTGGATCGAGCAACTAATTTAACTGCCAAATGATAAAAAAAAAAAAAAAAAACACACAAAAAAAGAAGCTTGTCCTGTCAAGATAGTACAGACAGCGACTGCGGCTCAATTAACTGGCATCAGATTGTATCTGTTGGCTGAGTGAAGCTGCCCAGATACAACCTCACAGCAAAACAGCCTTTTAATGTTTGCTGACATCCTGGGAGCCAACGAGCCCGTCAGAAGTGATGGAGCGCGGAAGTGACATTTAAAAAAAACAAAACAATAAAAACCCGGAGATGGGTGCATTTACAGGGGCGGCATGAAAGTTTCATAGCGGTGGTTTCCACAGGAAGTATCCTAGCAGAGTGTCATCGAGGTAGTTTTTATTTCATGTCGCTCCAGGAAAGCCGGCACTAGGGCCGAGCTAAAAAGGATAAAAAAGTGTGTGAGTCTGTTTACAAAGTGTCTGAACGCGAGTGTGGGATATGGAGATTGGGTCCGTGTGTGGCCAGACTGCTCTGAACATTGACTCGTTCCGCTGCAGGAGATGATGGAAGTGCTGATACAACAGGCACGCGGGCCTTTTTCGCATTAATCACGCGTGTTTCAACAACAGTATGTCAGCTGTTGGATCGAGACCGAGGCAGGCTGGGAGTTATGTCTGATAGAAAGAACTTCATAATTTTTGCGTTGCATCTAGATATGTTATGTCTTTATCCAGCCGCATTTCAGAGGTTATGTCGGGCCAGGCTGTTTGCGTGATTACACCAAAACCCCCAGATGTGTCCTCCTTAAACTTGTGCAGATGGTTGATCACATGACAGGGGAGCGCTGATTCAATTTTCGATTGGATCCAGATAAAGGAGCAGAGCGAAGATAGAATTAAGTTTCACTCCCTCTCCTGAATCCAACAGTTCCATCTGTTGTGGCTTTGATGTTTCTGACATGTTATTTTGATGTCTATGAAGTCTTGTGATAGCAAGGAAACGGAGCTGCGTTAGTGGAGGTTCAAGCGCTACTGAGTAAACTCCTAGATACCTAAGTAACATACGCTGTGACTTCTAAGTCTTTTCTGCATGCAACATCTTAAACCTTTGATGTCCTGCTCATCTGTTTGGTTAGGCACATTTTGAGTCTCTATTTATTGTTTAAAGATGTGACTGAACATGTTTATAACACGACCCGGTGGCAGCATGTACAGTATATGCCGAAGAGTAAGGGGCCAAGGATGGAGCCCTTGGGGACACCACAGGTCAAAGGGGACACAGAGGAGGACGAACTATGGCTTATGACAAAGTCCTACTGGATATAAAAGATTTATTTTAGCATATTAAAGCATGTGATGACTAACTAAACAGAATTATGTAACTTGATACGACCCAAAAAGTCGAATAAGGATCAAATAGTTTTCTAAAAACATGCTTCACCAAAAGGTTGAGCTAATCTAATTAAACACACTAAAGTCTTGTAATTTTTTTTTGGCTGTTTAAAAACATGCTTGACCAAATGATATTTCAATTTATGGTCAAAATAGTGTCTACAATATTAAATTAATAATGGCCCAAACTGCAAAAAAGTTGCAGGTAATGTAAACTGAACACTATATCGTCAGTTTACATTAAAATTAATTTTGCAACCTTTAGCAGCTCCATTTAGGGTTATTTTATATATATATCAATATTAAAAAGTTTTTTTAGACATCCAAGAGAGTCACCAACAACCAGATCTTTGGAAACTGATGTCAGTTATCAGATCTCAGCGGATGTCGGTTCAGCTACAGGAGAGATTGAATATATATCTGCAGAATATCTCCTTTCGTTGGTATTCTCTGTTCCAAACGTATGAAGAATCAGAGGAGATGCCGTTGGCGAGTCTCAGCTCTTATTGTGCGTTGCTTGAGAGGATTATGTTACATGTGAGCCCATAAATTGTGAGCAAGTTTTGATGAGATTGTACAGTTGAGTTTTAACGTTTGACAGACTGACTCCACCGGTAGAGTTAAGCACGACACACTGAATTACTGATTTAAGAAACAGAAGGATAATGTGGCTGCTGGATCCAACCGATTAGAGTCTACGAAGAAAGTAGATTATCGGCTGTATCTTCTTGCATATAAATTCTGTACGGGGATCAGTGACAGGGCGGCTTCTATTGTTTCAATCATAGACGACTGAAAACGAAGAAAAGATGAATCATTTATTATAACAGATGATGTGTGATAATTAGACTATAAAAAAGTCAGACTCTTTGGAGAGATAGTGAATGAAGGGTCTCTGCCATGAACAGTGACACGGAATATCCCCCCTTTGGAATCTGGATACTGGTGGTGGTGGTGGCCGATGACTCTGCCGAGGCTGGTGTATGATGAGGCTGATGGATCTCAGAGGACTAGGAGGTGGAGGCCAGATGAACCAGCAGCATGAAAGATCTAGATGAATGGGGAGAGTCATATTTAAAGACAGCGGCTGATGCTGAGAGGCTGAACACGCAGGTGTGACGCGGTGATGGATGGATGAGGTTACCTTAAATGAGCGCAGCGGATATCAGTTTGTGCCCCAGACTGTGAAGCAGGTAACTGAGACTGAGCATGTGTGAAAGTCGAAGATAACTGACTGGTATGAGCAGTAACTGTGACCCGAGTGTGCAAGAGGGTAGTCTTTCTGACTGAACTTTCAATATATCTCCATAACACCCAGGCATGTGTATGAAGACAGCTGTCTTATAATAACTATCCCCGACTTTGATTACCAGAGTGGTATCTAACAGTGACAGCAGTCAATCCTAGCTATGATTCTTCCCACCTTAACATATAACTTGGTTTTATGTTCCCTATAAATTACATAAATTGGAACTGGTATAGATTGGAGAAAAAGGTATTCGCCTTAGCTCTTATCTGATTTCAGCTCATTATATTTGGGGATTTAATGATTTTATATGTCTTGTATGTCGTGTGCCACTCAACAAAATACCTATTTAGCCTGAAATGCCCTCCATTGTATACTTTAACACAACATGTTTATTTTTCCGTAAACAAGTATTTTACATTAATTATAAAATGTCGTCACAGACAGAAAAAGTCCAAAAAGCCCCCAATCCCTTGCGTTGTACAAGCAATCATCCTGATTGAATAAATTCACATTAAATGTGAATTTATTTCTGAAAAACAGTTTCTGTTTTTGTTTTTAAAAGAGAAAAAAAGCTCCCCCTAGTGAGTAAATTATGAAATATCAAAGGAAATTATACATGCACAAGCTAGATCTCCTCGAGTCGATTCATGTGCACCGAATTTGGACTAAATCAGACCAACAATCGAGAAACTGTGGTCCGAAAACATTTGGATGGACAGTTTGTGACGAATAGATCACCAGACAACCTAAAGTCACATCACACGATCCCATGAAGGATCAGCTGATTTACAATTAGATTCTCGTGCTGTTGTGATCTTTAGACCGTGGCATAAAGCCCAGGTCTGTCTAACGCAGAAGAAGATTGGCTTTTTTGTTGTTGTCATGGAGCTCATAAAGGGGGTCCTGAAAGTGAGATCAGGACCACCAAAGGCTCAATCGACCATGAATATAACAGAGACGAGTGATTTCCTCAGCTAGCCTCAGAATGCTCCATCCTCACCTCACATGCTCAAAACGCCATTCCTTCATTTTCTATAAAAACCCTCCCTTGCGCCTGATGCGATATAATGAATAGTTCATTTGAGTTCTGGAGTGACAGAATATGAGCAGTCTTTATTGTCACCATCAGCTCAGAGGAATTATGAGGTGCATTTTTCAAATTTTCTGTCATTTTCTTGACAAAATAAATGTCAGCGAGTATACGCGAATAAAAGACACGGTTCATGCTGCTAGAAAAGCCACATCGCAAAGACAAGGTCTCACATTCAGTAGTTCACAAATACAAAAAAAAACCATCAGCAACAACAGAGATGAAAGAGAAGTGAAAAATAGTAAGAAAAATCCTCGCTTGGCTCGTAAGATTGTCTTTCTTACGCTCCTAATCTCCTTACTTGGGTTCCGACCCCCTTCGGTTTATCCTCGCATGCTCCCTCTAATAGACTGCCTAACATCTGAGGCGCGTATAATTCCTGCAAACACCTTGCTGATCATGTTGAAATCAATCCTCGCAGGTAACAAGCAGCAAATAAAAACAAATGTCTGGTGTCAGTTATTTAGCACAGCTTCTTCTTTTTTCTCTCTCGCTCCACTCTGCTGGATCTTCTTGGTAAACAGTGCTGTGAGATTTCCCAAACCGCTATAATGGATGAGGAAGCTGCAGGCCGCTGCACCACAGTGCAGTGTGGTTTTTTTTAATGTGTGCCATGCATTACTTGTTTGAGTCTGGCATTGTTGTTGTTTGACACACCAAGCTGAAGGTGGGGAAGAAAATTTTGCCCGGCAAGCTGAGCTGGAAAAAAAGGCTCTGTGCCTTTGTTCTTTTGCCAAACTCTAAAAGAAGGTGTGATAGTTGTGAGGGGGCTGCATTCAAGGAGTCATTCCTCTGTTGTGTAGGTACATAAAGGATGGATTATGTGTGGAGGGAGACGAGACAGACAACTCATCGGATGAGGCCCATATATGCTCGATGTTTAGGATGGATGCGGTTCGAACCTTCTATCCGACTATTTTGGGGATATTATCATCACTTCTGCAGAACCTTCGTGTTAATGTTGTAACTCAAACACTATTACATGGATCAGTTATTCTACCCACAAACACCTCAGTGCGAGGAAGAACTGGATTGATTTTGGGAAAGGTTGCTTGTATATTTCCAACACTAGGGGGAGCTTTCTCACCCAAAGTTTTCGGGCCTTTATTTCTCATGAATTGTTTCAATTCAGTCAGATATTTGGTGATATATGAATCGACTCCAGGAGATCCATCTTCTATGCATCGTACTTTACTTTAATAGTTACAATCTTACTCGCATGGGCATAACTTCATATTTGATTTGAGGACTCGGAGCAGTACCACTGGAAACCATTTGGGGCAGTGGAGCCATAATGTGAGCACACTACCACATAATTCTGCAGACGTGACAGCAAAGAAAAACAACGGATGATGGAAGTTCCATAGATGCTACAGAACAACAAAGAGACAAAATCAAGAATTTTAAATATGTCACCATGAATATGGAGGACTGTCAATTACATTATTTTAAGTAATGTTCATTATATTATTGGCCTCCTGAGCTGTCACGTTTATTTGGTGATGTTGCATTATTATCTTTAATGTTAATGGGTTAATGCTAACCTACCAGTGCTAATGAGGATAATGTTTCAAGCTAACACAGTATGTGGGTAATTACACAGTTTAAGCAACATTTCTATCATTGGTGGTTCATACATGGTTTTATTTTATTACGTTACAGACCCTAAAAACTGTTCTCGCACAGACTTACAATCGAGGGGCACTTTCTGATCTCTGCTTCCTTTGTGTTTCCTCTCAAACTGGAACTGCTGTTTGGTTTGAAGAGGGGCTGACTTAGTTTCAGCCAATCAGTCCTTGAAAGAATTCAGCGTGACAGACCTCTGCTCAGCGCACCACTGCTTCAGTTTTTGCTGCTTTTGACCATTCTTGTCAACCGACGGGGGTCAGTGTGAAAAAGTTGCTAGTGCAAAGATCAAACATGTACATTAAGAACGGTTTGATTGTTCTGAAAATATTCCTTGTTGTCTCTTTTGATCATAAAAATTCCCCAAATAATGTCAAAAATCGAAATGTCACGTTTCCACTCAATTTAAGCATTTTGTATCTCTTTTAATACTATATTTCATACTATATTTGCATATTTCTATTGTTGTTGCAGGGAAACATCAGGAATTAAGACTCTTTCATCATTTACTACTTAATAATACTTTTGAAAGGTAGATATTCAAAACTGTTTCGGAAAGATTTAACTCTTCACTGCCCCCTTGTGGGAGTGCTGATGTCAAACTAAAGGATGTGCGGAGGCTTTAAGTGTGTCTCAAATAGAACTTATCTACTTTTGTACGGATTTGGAGGATGAATGGCTATAGCTGATACAATTTTTGTTAATTTCGGCTTATTTTTTAGGAGCCAAATCTTCTCGGAAAAACATAATGAGCAAAAGAACAAAAAAGGTATTTTCCCTGGACATCTTGCCTTGAGTTTGATGTTTACCCACACAACCATGACTGGATCTCATGGAAACAAATCTTTCATCTGCGTGAGTCTGTATCCAAAATCCTCCACCCACCGCGCAGCATTGTACTCCACTTCTAAGAGGACGAGGATTTGTTCCTTAATTTAGTCAAAGGAAGGTCATGAATAAATACAATTTTCTAAAAAAAAAAAAAAAAAAAAAAAAAATGCCCCGTCTTCGCCATCAAAAGCGATTGTGTGCAAATTATTGTGGGTTTGGATCCGTCAGAGATGAGCATACTTGACAATAACCCATCAGAGCTCCTCGGTGCCGTTTCTGCGTTCCGTTTATTTAGATTGAAGCAGAAAGGATCGGAGACGGCTCTCTGAGACAGCTGTATCTCCTGCTCTATTTATCCAGTCTCATCGGTTCTGTAAAGGCCCTATTTGAAATCCAGTCAAATTAGAATAATTGATCTGCTTTAGCGATGCTTTATGATGCTCCGTCACTTCTTGGGCTTATTTTTACTTTTTCTTTCAAGGCAACACGGTCCTTTGGGGTAAGTCTTCACGGACTGTCTGAGCCTGCAACATTTCCTAATTCGAACGTTGTTGCACACGGCATCTCCTTGGGAAAGGCTTTAATTGAGCGCTTAATAAGAGCGACACCACACAGCAAGCAGTTTGGGGGAGGGAGGGACCTGAGCACCACGAGTCCTGTTTTATTAAATATAGTCATTTATATGAAGCCGGAAAGCATTTCTCTGAGAAAAACGTCTCGGGGTGGGGTCACTTTGAGGGTTCTCGTTGCTACATCGGCCCCCGAGTCGAATGGTGCATCGGTGGGTGTGGTTGTTGCATGAAGAGCCTTCTATTCTCCCGTCTTCATTACATTACGAGCACCTGATAAAACTACGTTTCCCACAAGGCCTTGTTATTGTCTTTGAATCGGAACAGTTGGACTGTGCTGAGACGACTCTAAACAAAGTGGCAAATTTACCCTGAACACCACGTTGCCGCCTGTTGATGACCGGTGATATACATTCAAGCAGGAGCAGACTAGGAGTCGGATTCTGTCAAAGGCTCTGTGTGAATTCTCTCCAAAATGTGAGTGTGCTTTGTTAGACCAAAGCTATTTTTTTAATCAATAATTTGCTTCTTATATTCATTCATATTCATTCACCTCATATATATTACACACCCTGTGTGTATCTCTTAATCTGTGGAGGATGGACTCTCCCTGTATTCATCTTGTAAATATGCCTTTTACTTAAACATGTATGTATGTGTATTTGTAGTTTTATTCTGATATATAAGTATGTAAGTGTATATTTGTATTAATGCATAAGTTTACATACGTAATTACCTATAGCTGCCTCGCTACGTACATACAAACCTACCAAACTACCTATAACTAACAATTCTACCTACCTAGCTCCGTAAAAACCTATCTACCAATATAACTTCTTACCTATAGCTACCTACTTACCTAGCCAGCTACCTACTTACTATTAGCTACCTATTGACCTAGACACCTACCTACTTACCTATAGCTGCATAGCTACCGATAGCTACCTACCTTCATACCTAACTACCTATAGATGCCTAGCTACCTATCTATATCTACTTAACTACCTACCTAGCTAGCTACCTACCTCTAGATACCAAGCTATCCATCTATGGCTACCAGTAGCTACCTACCTACCTGCCTACCAATACCTACCTATAGGTGCCCATCTACATACCTGCCTACCTACTTATAGCTAGCTATCTACCTACGTATAACTGACTACCAATAATAAAAGTAATAATAATTATTAAAGTAATAGTAATAGTAATTATAATTATGATATTTACTTCATTTATCACATACTTACAGTACAACAGATACCTACCTTCTTACCTACCTATAATTACTTAACTACCTACCTACCCACCTACTTATCTACATGGAGTTAGATTTCTGTCTTCCAACTCAACTGAACTTCCTCCAAGCAAAATAACAATGCACAGATATTTCAGCTCATCCAAACCAACGAGGAACGGTATGTTGAAGTTCTCTAATACCTTGTCTTACATGAGCTAAAAGCCTGATAATAAGGATTCAAATTTCCCATCAACAGTAAAAACAACCATTCTAAAAAGCAATAAGCTATCCCGGAATATAATCAAATTGTCTTTTAATTACCAGGAATCTGCTAATGAGATCACTTTATTTTGCTTGGCTGGAATTGTTAAAACACATCAGTAATGTGATTACTTTTCACGCAAAACATGCTTGAGAGAACTATTTTTCCTTTTAGACAAAAAAAATTAGACACATTTCCCGAAAAACAGAAGCTTTCCTTTTTTTCGGCGTACAGAGGAAAAGATTGTTTGCTCTTGTATTTCTCTACAATGACAAAAGTCTTTGTGCATCTTCCTCATTAGCAGCTTTAAGGGGCGTCAGAATGAACAGTGCATCTTCATTAAGTTCAAAGAGGAGGATCGTACTGAGTGAACTGGGTAAAGAAATTGAGGATATAGTAGCAAAATCCGATTGTCCATGGGAATTTTTCAAGTCTTCGGTATTTTATTTTATATTCTTTTTAATCAAAAGGTGTCTTCTTCCTTCTGTAGATTCAACAAAACATCACCAAAATGAGTAGATAGCTAGATAGCCCTCGCTCAAATGGGATTTTGATTATTTAGTATATTATGATAGTATTTTTTTTTTTCCTGACAGCGGAGGTGAAAATTTGACTGAATAGCAAAACTATTGCAATGTTTGATATAATGCTGGTCCAAGGCTTACTCAAAAGAATAATCAAGCTGACATGACAGATGTGCACCGTCAATTATTGCCCCGATTGGACCTATTCTACGTCTCGATAAATTCAATCCTCACACAAGGCAGGAGCTTTTCCCATTCATGTCTCGGCCTTCACCAGTGGATATCATTTACCCAGTTGTCGTGACATTGAAAATGTATAAGTGATAGCAGAAAATGTTTCATACTACTTAAATGTTTGCCATTTTTAGCCTATTAAATCCACTGGAAATGTACTAAATCATACCAGATATCCTAGAAATAAGGACATAGGGATATTAGCCAGATTTCTTAATGGAAAAAAGTTCAATAATTTTTTTTCTTCATGCTTCCTTTAAAAGGGCTTATAGGGTCACCTTCGTCTGCATGTGTGACACAAATAACGAGTAATAGCTGATCCATATCTCCTCTTCCATTAGCCTATTATTGTAATATTTAGGCCTATTTGAACCCCTCTCCACATCAACGCTAATTCAGATTTTCCACTAGTGTGGCCCACTACGTTCTTGGAAACGTCACCAAAATCACGGTGATTATGATGTTTTTCTACTTTCATTTGATTCACTGTGTTCCCCAGCCACACGCAGCTTTCATTTTTATATCAAGTAAGCCATCCATGTCATAATGAAATACAATATATTAGACAGAATCGATAACAGCTTTCGTGTTTTAGCTTGTAATTGATATACAGACTACACATTAACAAAACTGTGATTTAAAAAAAAAAAGTTTTTTGAACTATGGGTATCTTGATGAAAAATGACACAATTCTTTTATATGTCCTGAAATGAAGTAATAATCTGGAGCTTGCTGTGGTATTACGTTTCACACACACAATTAGACCTGTGAGCTTTGAGTGCTACTCCACTTTGAAGCGTCTGTTCAGAGGAACAAAAGCCTCTGGAGAATACTTCAAGACAGTTCAAAGGACATATTTAAGTGCCAGTGTGAACTCTTTTTATGTAAATTCTGACATTTTTAAAGTCGTTTTTTAACATTTAAAGGGCCAGTATCCATAGTCACCTTGTTACGTACAATTAGCATAACACCCCCAATTTGGTGAAGCCGTGGAGACGCCAATTTGCACTAATTTGCACGGGGGCCATCAGCTTAAGATATTATACCATTCTCTGAAACGGTCTACCAAAATAAAAAAATCATTAAGTCTAAACCACATGAAGGATATGTGCACCATTTTACCTTGCAATCAGTCAACCCTGTCAGCCAGTGAAATTAAAAAAGGTGCTCTCTTTGAAGCTGTAATTAAAAACAAAAGCAGTAATTTGGAGTTTTTGGACTATCATCATCTCCACTGGCAGATTTGAGTCAATGTGTGACCGAATCTACAAAGAATATTTCCCATTTTATGAAGCCAAACTTACCTTTAGACTCAAATTGGCACCGTTGATATGTGTCCTCTATGGTGATATTGTAATAATATATAAAATGGTTACATGAATGGAGTGTAAACAGTCAAAGAATCTTTGCTTGAAAGATTCAAGCAAAGCTTGGTTGACGTTGAAGATGCTCCATGACTTACTTATTTAGCTTCTTTCAAACAAACCAGCACTCAGCTTATGAAAATATGCTACGATTCACTTACACGGTCTTGGAGCAGCCAAGGTAACTGCAAAAAAAAAAACACACTCAGCACATTTTTAATCACTCAGCAAAAAGCAACTCATGACAGAATGGCAAGAGATAACAAATGCTGCCCTTACGTCACAAAATACATGATTCCAGCCACCTTCATTCTGTTTCTCGAGTAAGGTTTTGAATGCAGGGCTTTGACTTGACATATTCTAAGCGTTTGATATTTCTGCTTTTACTCAAGTATAGGATTTGAACGGTTTACAATAATAATAAAGTAATTCTATCACAATGTCAGTGCGTTCAACACTTCCTGTATCTGTTTCAAATAAAAAGTCCTCTTCATTTCAGCTGACAGAAACCATTTCTGTCAGTTGTTTGCATTTATTTTATTGATTCTTATATCTTTGTGCGATATTAGACAAAGTTCAAAGTTAGGTATTTGTAATTGCTGTGCATTTGTTCTGTTTGTTTGTTTGTTTTGGTGCAAGATTACAAAAAACCTACAGGATGGATTTGCATTACATTGTACCCAGAGGTGAAATGTTTGCATATCGTAGAGGTGATGACGTTTTGGTGACGTCAGTTGTTTCGCCGCATTTAAAATCAAATTTAATAAAATAATTAGAAAAATCTCTCAAAGATCGCAAACCTCCGCCAAGGCACAACAGTACCCTACGTTCAGGAAAAAATCATAGAGTACCTCGGAAATGCTCTGTAGTCTGTCTTCTCTTGTGCCTTCCACTTCAGCATCTCTGTTCAGCCCACTGAGCCCTCAGCTCCAAACAAAGCTTACCCAGAGCCGTGTTAAAAACTGTTCTTAAAGTCGGGCAGAACCAACCTTTTTCATGATCTTATTCTACTTTATCGGTTTTTGGAAGCAAAGCGTTTCTTTGTTGTGTCTCTGCCTCTTCATCCTAAATAACATCTCCTCTTTAGAGTCGGCGTTTGGTTTGTTTGTTCAGGCTACTGTACAAACATGGCGGCATAGAGGACCGGCTGCTCCCTCTTGATACAAAGGGCAAATTTTAACCTAAAGTAAAAAAAATAGAGATTTGTATTTTCAGCTGATTATACACTGGCAAAAACATAGTTATGAATATTCAAATGCATTTATTCAAAGCGATTTGGATTGTGCTGTACGTGCTTGAATTCTTCCATTTAGATTAAAACATTTCCATTAAATGTGTCTTTTAACATCATTAAAAGGCAACAATTAATAACCCTTTTAAAAAAGAGCAAACTAGAACACTAGAATTTGAAAGCAAGCCAGTATTTCCACATTTTGAAGGATGCAAACTATTGTCTAATAATCTTTGTTGGCAAATTCCCAGAAAATATTGCTAATTGTTGAGCAATTTCTCACACCCCATCTCCAATATGATTGTGGTGAAACGCCAATTAGTAGTGAGACACATGTTTCTGCTGCTCACTGGATGCTCTCTAACTGCTAAATGAGGAAATTACAATGTTGTTATTATGACTCGCACTTTATTACTGATTTAAGTCTCTCAAGTAGGCTTTATAGCCGGCGACAAAATCTCACAAATGAGCATTTTTAAATGTGAGTCAAAAGTTAGCAATGAGTTTGGACGGCAGTTAAGATAATGCCAAATAGAGGTATTCAAAATCTCATCTGTTTCTCAAATCAAAATAATTAAGCATTCCAGGGAGGCAGTGTTTGTTTAGCGGACCATTTCAGATGTCTGCGCTTCAGATAAATTAAATTCCGTAGTCGTTGTATCAAACTGTGATTAGGTTCATCCCATTTAAACTAAGCACAATAAGAAAAAAGATGAATAAAATAATGTCTATTTGTCCGTCTCCTCCAATAGATGACTATTTATTTTAGATAAGAGCTGAATTGCATGCCATTCAAACTCAGAAATATTAATTTGTTCCTCTCTTAGCTTCTCGCTACGTTATCGCCCAAGTTGTAAATATCAAAACCTAAGTTTTAATCTCTTAACAAGACTGTCAAGAAATACAACAGTGGATGGTTATGTGACTAGTTTTACAAACGGTTCATTATAGCAACTTTAAAATCAGGGACAGCCTTTAGTTTAATTATTTTTGGCTTAACCCGCAATCTGTCTATTTCTATAGAAATGTACTGTAGAGATAAGCATTTTTCTTGCTAAAGCCGCACCTTATGCCAAGATTTATTAATTGTTAATGGCGCCGAATCCCATGCAGAGATTCTGCATTATTTAGTCACGCTCCATTCTGCACAATATTAGATTTAATGAACTGAAGTATATAATATATATTTACTTGCGGTGGTGGGCGGAGCAGCACAGCGTGTGACGGATGGGTTCACGAAAAAACTAGTCAAACAAAAGTGTATCCCTTTACTCTAAATTAATAATCATCTTCTATCTCAGGTCATCATTAATAAGTATTTACAAATCAATTTAAATTACTATTTGCAAAGGAGTAATCACTCTAATTACATTATTTCAACATGAATAAATAAACATAAATAAATAACTATTCACATATCAAAATGGTTTTCCATTTGTGAGGGAATAAACAATCCATATACCAAAAGCCTCTAAATGTAATCTACTAACAGTTATTTTTGTTTGAAATAGGATCATATGGAGTAACAGTAATTTATCTTGTGTGCACAAGATAACAGGTTGTACCCAAAATATTTTTTATCCAAGGGACTTCAGGCTCCGTAGTTCGCCCATTTTTATCCTGAACAGAAAAAATGACGAGCTGGATAAAGTTTTAAAAGGATTGAAACCCTTGCCAGTTTCACTGAAAATATATATGTAAAGAGAAATAATTTAGTTGTACATCCTTGATTATGATCGCGCCATGAATGCTAATTTTGTTAGCATATATAGGGCAATTCCCATTATATGTTAGCATTAAGCTAAAGGAGAATGCAGAAGTATTTCCCCACATTGTTCGGGGGCAATAAACCTTCAGACTACTGAAACCTTTGTCTCTTGTTTGAAGAACTGTTTATCCGCCAAAGCGAACGCTAACGTTCAGGGAGAGCAGAATAAAGGATTACATTAAACGGCAGCCTATGGTTGCTCCCATTGGTCCGCAAGTCCGTTTTCATCTACCTTGGCAGGTTTTAATTTACCTGGCCGGCCCCCAATAAGAGCTTATGTATGGGAAACACTGCAATCTATCCCAGTCTGAAAACCTGACCTATATTTATGTTTTGCTGATCCTCAAACAAGGAAAACTGTCGCACAAATCTTAGGATAGCAACACGTCCAGTATTTCTCTGATGGTTTCTCAACATAGGTTCTGGCACTGGAAATATGGCAACAGATACAGTTAGGAAAACTCTCCTATTAGTCCTATTAGTCTCTAATTCAGAAGCGTCTGAATGTTCCACAGAGACGCTGCAGAGCGTCACAGTAGACTGCTCCTGGTTGGTCAGGGGAAATACCTCTGGGCAATGTTGACTATGGCACGATTCGCACAGGACCAATATTACCAGAGGAGCTCATGGGATTCAGGAATTACTCCCACACATCTCTTAGTTTCATGCGGTCCATTAGTACGGGATAAGTGGAGTCAGTATTTTACTTGAATTTACTGAGTATATCCCCTAGGATATGATGTCAAGGCTCTGCGTAACACCCGCTGCTGCAACCAGGTCAGCTGTCAGCGCCTAGGGGTGGGTATGGGGCAGGCCGAGGTTCTGGAGGTCGGTGATGACCGGCAGCACGGACTTCTCCGTCCCCCACCTCTGTAACTCTTACCCCCCAGTGCAGTATGAGGCTGAACTTTTCCCCCGGGTTCGACCCCGACCGCTGGCACCAAACACCCTCCTGTGACAACTCTTAGGACGATCTAATGCAACAATGTCCTTCAGTCGGTGTATCATAAATATTTTCCCGACAACAGCTGCAACATAGCCTGATTTCACAACATGCTCATGCTAACAGAAGGTCACGAGTCCACTTGAGTCCGACTCATAGCACAGACAGCATGTGACATTGTGCGGGATGTGACTTAATAGTAATAAATCAACATCTAATGTGAAACTTCCATGAAACTAGCTAGCATGATAATTAGCTAATCCCTTTGGGTGACAGTAGATAGTAGGGTGTAGTTGCATCGACGGAACAATGCAGTTGCGTTTGATAAATAAATGGTAGATGGAGCCACTGGTCCTTACTTGTGAACGATGCGAAAATGGGCACAGAGATGGTTTGTGGGTGAAGGTGAGGGGGAGACATATAAAATTTTCATACACAAACACACCTTAGCTCAAAGAAACAAAGCTAGCTAAGGTGCTTAATATGGAACTTAGTTATCGCTGTTTCTGTCTATGTGTGTAAACTGGCAAAACATTTGAAAACAGTGATGTCACAGCCCCATTTATCTCATGGCTGAGCTTCATGTACGGACTATTAGGCTCCATTAAGAACAACAACATAAAGAATGTCGGTTTTATTCAAGCTGCAGACTCCACTGAGGCTCCTCCAGAAAACTGGACAGTTCATGAATGGCAACAATGCCCGCCCGGCAGCGCCACTGTTTCCCGACCTTCACTTTCATTGTGCCAACGAGTTTCGATATGGCGTTATATTTTTGTGCCACAATCCACGGAGCGGATTGCCTTCAGTGCGCCCCAAGAGGGTTGTAATCGCCAGGGAGAGGACAGGACCACATCCAGGCTGTCAGGGGTTGATGGCGATGTCGGCAATCCACCGGACCCGTCTTGAAATGCAGACTAAAGAGGTCTAATGTGCGCGTGTGGGTTCACAGGCGTGTTGTTGCGCGCAGCTTGCACAGAATTTTTAAGATGCATAGTCGGAATGAACAGCTCCCCCCTTCCTCTAAAAATTTGACAGTCTAATGTGGTCATTTGGGGTTTTTTGGGGGGGTGTTCGGAATCCAAATCATTTCTTTTAAATAAGTTCTTCAGTTGCTACGACGTCAGTTTGCTGTCAAGTCATGCACCACCGAACGAATAAACAGCCCAAACAGAGTTGATTGTGGATTCACAGCATAGAGATGTCTGACACTCCTATTGGCCAATGATCTGCTTCAAAGACCTTAACAGACTAAGTCTTTATAAATGTTTCTGCCACTGCTGCTTCATAAATAAATCCGTGCACGTCATGAATTTTGCAACATGGTGACCAACACTTTCTGTCTTTTTACCCAGATTTTTTTTTCTACATGTTTAAATTATGCCGGAAATTTTGACAGGGTGCAATGTAGGTCAAGGAGGCACAAAGTGAGTGAGGCTTTATAGCACTTTTTCTGCATAAATGGAAAGAAAGAAAATAACAGTGTTGCAGATTATGGCTCCCTGCTTCAACACCTATTCCTGCAATAAATAATAAAATACCTGCGACTGTCTGTTTTGATTATATCTAAAAAAGAAAGAAAAACCCTGTGACGGTGTGGTGAGGCGTCTCGTTGCGTGAATACTTAGGAACGCTCTTACAGTAGACGTTTACTCGAAGACAATCGGGCTTTCCTAACCACAAAAAGAGAAATCTCTCCAGAAGTAGTCTAACGATCTGTGGAGCCTTGAGTCCGCCTTGTTTTTCCTCCATTAGTGTGAAAGCCGATTCTCCTTTGTGTATTTAGCGTATTCCTTGTTCCATGTCTGTTGTTCTGCTTTGATTACTTCTTTCCTGCCCCCTGAGTGATTGCCTGTTCCTCCACTGATTGTCTGCCCCGCCTTGATTGTTCCCACCTGCAACTGATTTTCTTGTTACTCCGTCTACGTAAGCTTCGGCTCTACTCTTCGTCAGCTCGTCGGTCCCCGCTGTGTGATGTCTGCCGGCTCCCGCGAGCCACTGTTCTTGTTCTCCTGAGCTCCTTGTGGCTTTTTTCTCAATATTTGCTTCTTCTTGGTTTCACATTAGTTTACTCATTTCCCCACTTTGCCTGTTCTTGGATTTTCTTTGTAGATCGAGTTTGTTTCGACGAGTTTTGAATGGATTTTATTATATCCCCGAAAAGTCGGCGACATTGTGGAATCATCATCGCCACGGATTCCTCCACCGCCGAAGATCCTTTTCCTGTTAACGAGATAACTAAAAAAACATTTCATGGATCATTTTCAAATGTTATAACAACATAGACCTAAGTATGAGGAAGAACTAGAATGATTTTAGGAAAGCTCTCTTGTATTTTTCTGATACTGGATGAAATTTTATTTAGAAAATATGTTGGACTATAATTTCTTGAGCGTTGGTCCAATTTAGTCCAACTTTGGTGCTTATGAAACAACTCAAGGAAGATTATCTGGTGAATATCATAATTTATTCTTTAGTAGTTCATCTTTTACTCACAAGAGGGAGTTTTTTCATGAAAAAACACAGTTTTTGAGTTATGTCGAGGAAACAATGTCATGTATCATTTTTTTATTTATTTACGCACATACACCTAAATCAATATGAGGAACCTAATGATCCACTGTGACAACCATGAAGGGAATAGATGAATGTAGAAGAAGAAGAAGTACCCATTTAGTTCAAATTTGGTGAATATGAATGGAGTGGGGGAGATCTGTCATATGTTTATCTTATTTAACGCTAGTATTTTATATTTCACGAAAATAACTCTTTTCCATATAGCAGGGAATTTGGAAGTTTTCGGGGATATGACCTTGCTGTCGGGGACGAAAGTGTAGAACGGGTTGTTTTCTTGACTTGTTTAAAGTATAATCTCACTAAAAATAGCATTTGGTAGTCAAATGTTTTCTATCGGTTCTTTGATTTATGCAATGGTAAAATAGATGTTTTACTGTCTACTGATAAGAATTAATTCACCTTTTGAGACAATTTGAGAAGAAAATAACAGCTGATACAAGTTAAAGCATTATTAGATTAAGTGTTATACAACTGTAACACCACCAGACTTTTACTTTTGTGATTCTTAGTAGCGAACCCATGAGAACCCAGAACCATTTCTCTTTAAAGGAAGATAATGGGGGATTAAATAAAGCACAGCACATTCAACAGATTTATGGAATTATTTGGAAGTCTTGTAATGTAGTGGATCTGCAATTTGTAATTTATCTATATTGAAATGCACCTCCGCAAATTTTCCTACCTTTACCATTGCTTTATATCAAGTTGAAGATAATATGTTGTCAAACCTGGTTAAATGTAATTAAAGACATGTTATTAAAGCATTACTATTATAAAATGTTGTTAAATCTTTCCTTTAGTGACAAAAAAAGAGCTGAAAATTTGCTATATTCTTACATGTCATTGGTAGAAAAAAAAATTAAAAACTGTATATTAATATGAGATTTTGCTCTCAATAGGTGGGTTTACATTGACAGCATAATTCTGATTAGATTCGGAAAAGACGTTTAATCGGAGAGAAATGCTGCATGTAAACACCCCTTTCCGAATGGAAAGAACATTTTTGAATTAGATTTCATTCCTTTGCAAGGAGGAAGTCTAAATCCTTTTGGAAATCCTTTCCTTCAGCCAGTTGCTGCGCGCAAACGCCGTATCGGAAAGCTTTCTGTCTGGGTTGTAGCTACGCAAACCGAGCGTTGTGACGTAATGTTCCTCTATTGTATTTCAGCGCCGCGATGCAATTTAAAACCCCCGACTTCAAAACGGTACCGGTCTGCATCGGAGAGTAATTTATTCGTTGCAACTTTGAAATATTTTAACATATTTGGACTGTTCGATGGGCGAAAAGTCACTTCTGCGTATGCCCTCTGTGTCATATTCTTCTTCTGGGCGCTTGTTGGCGGTCGGCACCCAACTCAACGAAGCATTATCGCCACCTTATGAAGGGAATGTGGATCATCTGCGCATGTTCGAAAGCGTTTCCGATTAGGTGAGTCGATGCATGTAAACACCGGGTCGGAGAAGATCACAAGTCACGTAAACAGGCGACCGACATTGCAAATCGGGAAGATTTAATTCGGAAAGGAGAAAAGTGTCCCATGTAAACCCAGCTAATGAATTTTCCCTATTTAAATAAATCAACTATTTTGTATTAAATAGGGTAATTACCATTGCATACAACACTTTGGGATGCTCGTGCCACCCGGCTCTCTCAGGTGTTAAAAATCACGCACTGAGTATTTGCTACTATGATCTCTGCTTTGAAGCATGAATTCGGTTCCTCACACAAATGAACTCAATCAAGTCTGGAATTTTGTAGCTTCTGGTCCGAGCCCATTTTGCATGAAAAAGAGGTAAACAGGTCACATGTTAGAGCATCGAAACCATTTTCAAAACACAATTTTGATTTCACTTACAAAGATAAATATATTTTGTAATTTGCATGATTTCTCATTTTTAACAGTGCAAAACCTCTAGAGAAATAAAAAAATGTATTTTTCATCAAGCAACATATTGTTTTGCAATTCATATACCCAGGATCTCATACATGAGTCCATTGAAGCCTCATCCACGGCGTGCTTTCGGGACGGTCTAGAGCCTTGCACACCGGGAGGACTGCAGCCTAGCTAACGTATTGCCTACATGTATTTCTAAGAATGAATTCATCTGTGGGAGCTGCAACAGAGGAGAAACTTCAAACGACGGAGTTGGGCAAAGTTGTTGAGAAGTTGAGGGGAGGTGACGTCTGATGCACAAAGCAGCACAGCGAGCGGGAGGCACAGAGACTGACTGAACCCGGGATGAAGGCTGGATGCGTCTGCGGGTTTCTGGTTCGCTTTACATGCAAACGGATGAGAGAAGGCAGACAAAGGATTTCCTCTCATTAGTCCATAATTGTAGCCATTGGTACCAGCGAGGGTCTGCGTGGCGTATGTGCACCTCCACATAGATGAGAAGAAAGCGCTCATGCCTTTTGCCACCCACGTCATCAGCGCCGGTGCAAAACAATGCGTTTAATGTGTTTTCAGGGCCCGTCTGAAACGGATCTTCTGGGCGCATTCTGACAGTAAAAATCGCCTAATTCACTGCATGAAACTACTATACAGTTCCTTATATAGAAGAAGTCATTATTAAATAGGATTAAACACACTTCATCAGTTACAGGTGTGCAGGTTCTCACATCACAAGTCCTAGTTTAAAGCTCAGTTCAACACCTCTTTAAAAAAAAAAGAAGCACTTTCCATGTTGAAAAAGGTTTTTATTGTTGATTATTTGTCATTAAACGGAGTGTGGAACAACTAGGCCCAGCTGTCGTCCCGAACAGCAAGGGCATATCCCCAAAAAGCCCCCAATCTTATGCATTGTACAGGTTATCTCCCTGATTGAACTCATTTAACTTAAATTGAACGTAAGGTTATGTAAGAACAGTTTTTTTCATAAAACAGTTCCGATAGTGAGTAAAATATGAACTATTGGACCAAAATTTGATATATTTACAAACTTAATCTCCCTGATTCTTATCTTATAACCCAAATTGCGACCTAAATGGACCAACGGTCGGGAAATTTTCACGGAAGAAAAGTGTTTTTCGTTAAAAAAAACAAACAAGCTCCCTCTAGTGAGTAAAATATGAACGATTCAAGTAAAACATGATATGTAAATGATAGATGTCCTCATTTTGAGTTTTCGCATTAACATGAAGGTGATGGTGATGACATTTGGGGGATATAATAACAGTATGTCTTCCTCAGGTAGAGCCTTAATTCGACACTTTCATCAAGGAGAATGTTAGCGTGTTCCCTTTAAAGATGTGAGAGGTAAAATGGTTCATCAGGTTTATTAACAGATACAAACTATTCGCTGAGGAGTGAAGGAGCTGGTAAACCGTCTCACTCTCTTCCTCAGCATCATAATTGAGAGTTCCTCACGAGCAGTACCAGATGGGTGGGATGAACCGATCAGAACCTTCAAAACAAGAGCTCTCTCTCACTTGCATTTTAACATTTTACCCACACAATATGTTTTGATTAATCTTTGTCAGGTTGTTGAACAACAGCTGTCTGGTGGATTTGACAGGAGCGAGCTGACAGGCAGGGCACGGAAAACAAAACAGTTGTTTACGCTGGGAATTAATTTGATCCTGTTTGAGCGGAGAGAATTATTAATATAATGGTTTCTTGATATTTTATTCCACGTTATTTTTGGGTGTTCCCAACCCCTGTCCAATGTCAGCTGGGATAGGTTCCAGCGCCTACAACCCCAAACAGGATAAGTGGGTATGGATAGTGGATAACGGATAATAAGGATGTAATATTATATGTGTTATGTTAAAAGTGTCAAACATGGAGGCAACAATATGCTCTGCAGTGACCTTTGAGGACACTAACCCTTCAATGTCCTCGATAAGAATTAATGTTGAATAATTATTCATTTGCATATTTTATTTGTATGGGTCATTTATTCATTTAATATCTTAGACACTAATTGAGCAATAAAATGGCAAATTGTTTAGTCAAGCATGTTTTTAAACAGTAACAAAAAAATGAAATTTTGTGTTTCATGGAAAACAGTTCATTTTAATTAGATTAATTCCCTGTAACTACCTTCGTGATCAAGTGAAATCTCTACACATTTTTTTCTTAAAACGTGTTTTTAGAAAACTATTTGACTCTTATTAGACTTTTTTGGTTGTATCAAGTTGCATAATTGTGTTTAGTAAGTCCTCAGAGGCTATAAGATAACGAAAAAAAATCCTACGTTTTGAATAGGACTCTCTTAATAGCCATGGTTAATGCCTCCTCTTCAGTGGCCCGTCTAATGTGGTGTCCCCAAAGGCTCCTTACTTGGCCCCTTACTCTTCAGCATTAACATACTGCCAGTGGTTCACATCATAAACATGATCAGTCACATCATACGATAAAAATGTTTACTCAAAATCAGAAATGGAAATGGAAATACTCGGAATACTGAATACTCGGAATAATGAATACTCATTAGCCGCAGGAGACCAGCGGCTACATAGTATTTGAAAGATACTCAGAGTTTGTTGGATTTGTTGGTAGATTGTGAGGCAGGCAATAACTCAGACATTAATGGAGAAATCTGCATAAATGTTTTCTAAAAACTAGGGTACTGCTCTGCCTTGGCGGTTGTTCACTTTCTCTGAGTGCTTTTTCTCTTTATTCCTTGTTTTTTCCCTCTCCGTTGCATCCATAAACATTTTTTGTGCCTTCCTCAAATTATGGCGCCAATAACCCTGTTGTTTTCTGGCTCCACTGCTTCATTTCGGCTGCAATATCCGTAAGTTCTCCGAAAACATTCACGAATACGTACAACATGAATGCAGAATGTGGACGTGATGCCCCCTCTGTATCCAAATGTCTTAAATGTTCTGTGTTTGAACAAAGACCTGGGGTGTTTCTGCATGGGTTCGCTTCAACCCAGCCCACATGCAGGATAGCGAGAGACTGAAAACTACCCATAGGTGTGATTGTGAGCGTTCTTTGATGGTTTCCTTTTATGTGTGTGATGAGCTGTCCACCTGTCCGTGGTTTACCCCACCTATCCCAATGTCATCTGGAATAGACGCCGGCCCCCTGTGACCCTCTAAAGGATAAGTATTTATTGAGACTGGATGGACGTCTCTTCGATCAGCGCTCTTCCTGTTTGGCCCTCCGCCCTGGCATCACTGAACGTCGAACGATGGATCTCTCAGGACCAGTGCAGCACATTAACCAAACATGTTATCTTCTCCTCATTTAATTCAAGATGTGATTGTGCCAAACCGGCACAGAGACATCCTTTTCCCCCTGGAACAGGCTTTTGAAACAGATTCGGGACGCTTCTATCCATCGTTCAATTTCGCGTGCCGATCAGTGCAACGATTTTTCAGGGAAACCAAAATGGTTATTTCTACGTAGGTGCTGATTTGGTAAAAAAAAATTAAACTAGTGTATAACTTATCTTTTCAGAAGCAGAGCAGCTGGTCGATAATTTTGAAAAAATATTTAATGCATACATGCATTTTCCTCATATTCCTACTCAGGACGATAGAATCCTCTGAGAAAAATGCGACGTGCAGAGGAATCGTGCAAAAACTGTTATCAGCTAAAAGTCCAGTGTGTGCCTCATTTTTTTTAATCAGTGGAGGTATTGTGTCGGACAAAAACCTAGCAATCACTTAATCTTCTGGCAAATATACTGAGGCTACGTTGATTATGTCCTCCCCTTTAACCCCACAGCATCATTAGCCGATTGGCTCAACCAAATGCACTTCCACTTCAGTGCATTCATAATAGCTGATGCTCGAATGGTCTCAACCTAAATTAAAACGAGGTAATTATGGTAAGAGAATCAACATAATATTAGCATTTTTTTCACTATTACTATCGTTAGAAGTCGTAGTGCTAACACCACAGATGTACTTGTACTACCAGCTGTAGTATTATTAGATATGACAGTGATAGCTGTAGCTGTGACTGTGGAAGTAGCATAATTATACTCATGCCATGCTAAAAAAACATCCCTAAAAAAAGCACAACCCAGATTGTATTTTACTCTATGCTCCAGGTCACTACGTCACATTCTTTGTGAGTAAGAATAAATAACTTGTCACTAAACTGTTTTTGAATCGGATTCTTCTAGTGTCTATAGTTGTAGTTTAAGCATCATTTTTCTAATTCTTTTCCATTTTCCTCTGCTTATCCGGGGTCGGTTCACAGTGCCAAGAAGGGTATTCCACTTCCGGATGTCCCACGGCCCAGCAACTCTCTCCAGCTCATCCTGGTGGGAAACAAATGCAGAAAATTTTAGATAGAAAAACAGAAAATTTGTCAAATTCATTACTATGTAACGATAAAGGCACTCAAGGGAATCGCAAACATGTCTTGCCGACTTGTTGGAATGGACTTTAAAATGCAGAATATAAAACATAACTCAAATGTACTTCCCATTACCACTATCATGGTAATGGACGAAGGACTGCATTAAAAATAACCACTCATCCTTCCTTCTGTCTTCTTGTTTGTAGACTGAAATCAATTCCTTGAGCGTTGAAATATGACTCCAGATCTATTATTACTGGGTCAGCCTTTATTTCGTTTCCCTTTTTTTTTTCTTCATATTTTCTCCCACTTGTTAAGTTAAATCAAATCAACTTTTGTTCATATAGCTCCAAATCATGACAAATGTTACCTCACAGCCCTCTCCAAAAAGAGCAGGTCTGGACCAAACTCTTAATTCCAACAACTCCCACGCGAGCAAGCACTGGTGAAAAAACCCCGCCTGTTATGTCCCCCCCCCCCCCTATATCCTTTATATATACGTCCTAAGGCAGGAGTGTCAGTTTCAATCGCAGAGGGGTGTCAAAGTACTCAAACCGGCCATTTTTAATCTGAGGTATCATGACAATTTTCTTCTTATTTCATTTACTTTTATCATTTTATAAGATTCTGAACAAACCAACGGAATAGAAAGTACTCACATTACAGATTCAATTCCAAATAGATCAGATTCCATAGATCTTGTTATGTCTCCCTCTCTAACAGCAGAGTTTCACAGAATAATTTCCACTGAAAACTTTTTATTCACCAGCAATCACTTACAGGAAACAGAAAATTTATATTTTACAAGTTAAAAATGACGTTTAAAATCAACAAAAATGGACTTTAAATGTCTCTTTGTAAATGGCTGCACTAATTCTGGCATTTCAGTCTTCTGTCACAATAAAAAAGTGAAAGTAGAAAATAGTCATGGACAGTCTAAACGGTGTGTCTCACATTAAATGTGAACAACTTCATGCGTTTACTTGTTTCAACGCAGCAGCACTGACCCGTGTTGAGCGGCTGGAAGACGTGAACGAGCCCCGCCAGTTAATGAAAACGTGCGTTCTATTTATTAATACGCGCAAGTGACTTACTAATACTTTCTTTAAAAGGGGAGGCTCAATTTAAAAAAAAAAGAGGAGGCGAGGACCCCGAGCCATAACACTGCCTTTAATGGCGGAAACCTCGAGTAGATCCTGACACAGGGTAGGGGGCTTTCTGCCTTGACCAGTTGGGTTGAGAGAGGGTGAGCGAGAGAGAGGATCCATCCATCCATCCATTGTCTTTGACTTACCCGGTGTCGGGTCACGCTGGCAGCAGGGTAAGAGGTGTAATCCAAACATCCCTTTCTCCATCTCACACTGGGGATCCCGGAATGATATTAAGATTATTTGAGATATTCCATCATATCCTTGAAAAAGTTGGGGATCTGCAGTGCGAGGAAGAACTGGAGTGTTTTTAGCACCGTTGGGTTGTATATTTCTCACGGTAGGGGGAGCTTTATCTTCAAAATTGTCAGGCCATAACTTCCCAAACGTTGGTCCGATTTTGTCCAAACCTGGTGCACATGATTGGACTGGATGAGAACTATCTCATATATGTCTTTATTTACTCTTATCGTTCATATTTAACTCACTAAGGGGAGCTTTTTACGAAAAACATTGTTTTTCGGGCATGACTTCCTAATCGTTGGTCGGATTTTGACTCTTGGAGATTTATCCATCATACATTGGGTTTACTGCAATACTACATAGTTCACTTACTAGGAGGAGTGAAAAGAAAATACTGTGAACATTAGTTTACATTTAATATGAGGAGTTCAATAAGGGGGAATGCTTGTACAACACAGGAGATTGGGGACTTTTTGGGGACATACACTTGCTGTCGGGGACGGCAGCATAGGTCTAGTTGCAACAGTGTCTTCAAAGCTTAGTTGGATATGCTTTTTATATCCAGGCCATTCATCATCTTCATATTCCTGGTTTCTAGTAACTAAATATTATTGCAGCATTAATGTAAAAACAAGTTTGTGAGGCTGTAAGTTGTGCGTTATCTTCAGCTGCCAGGATTCTTTATCAGCTCGAGATGAAAGGGGTGCTGGAATCCAAAGAAAGACTTTGACTCAAAACAATCCCTACATAGTGGAGGAATGGACGTTACAAAGCGTAACTACAGCTCTATGAGTGCGTGATGTGCCTTTTAAGAGGATGCTTACCCCAGCCGGATGGGACACAAATACAGACAGTATAGACAAAACTGGGGTTGGGCTAATAAGTTCGTAGACACTGAATCCTTTAATGTGCATGAAACTGCTCTTTAGTCGTATTGCTCAGCTTTCCACCACTGATGCAAATAAGACAGGCTCTGAAAAGCCTCGGATAAAAGGCCTGTTTTCTGTAGGTGGAGACGGGTGACTGAGCTGGAAGGTAGTGCATCTGAGATTAGTAAGTATATGCCGTACAGTTTCAAATGCTGCTTTGAAACTCTTTTTTTTCTTCTAGCGGCCTCGTTCCACACCTCTCCGCTGCATTTTCAAACATCTTGCTGTCAACACAGCATCGCAGCGGGATGGGGGGGGGGGCTCATCTGTGACTCTCTGCAATTGCAAAATTACACAAATAGTTGTAATTTTGGAGGGATTCGTGTCAGACATGCCTCAGCTCATTATTTATCTGTTTCACCCAGGAGACATTAGGTTCATGCGGGTTGTTTCCTAGAGGCGACCAACAAAATGTACATTTCTCCTCTTGACTAGATGTTTTTGCTTTAGTTCTTCCGTCAGTGGCAGCCTCTGACATTTCCCCCAACTTAATCTATATCCTCCTCCTCGGAGGTGCTGACAAGCTGGATAAATCTGCTTTTGTCCACTATGCCCTATTTACACCCCACGTCCTAAAACAACAACCTGAAGCCAAATATCTTTAAACTGGTTTTAAACTTACACTCACATTAACTCTTACTCACATTTTCAGGGTGAGAATTGAGAACTAAACAGAACTCTTCGTGTGTGTTCAACAGCCAGTTTCACTGTCGAGCGAATGATGAGCAATGATAAAGACGTACTAGTGCTTCTTTGTGAGGACATATCTGCAGCAGGATCTCTGCGTTCCTTGGGATCACCTGTGATTGCATGAAGTTGAAATGTGTTTTGACAGCTGTTTGTCAGCAGTCACTCTTGAAAAGACAGCGATAGGAATAATAACATGAAAAGATAAAACTGTAGACAGATACGATAAGGAAGAACTAAAAGGAGAAGATTCCTGCAAACCAGTGCAAACTGAAAATTTCACTCAACTAAGTCAATGTTAAATGTGAAATTTTGTAAAAAAGAAGAAAAGCTCCCCCTAGTGAGTCAAATATGAACTATTAAGGTAAAATATGAAATCAGATCACCGGATTGGAAGTATGTCAGGAATCAGTTTTTGTACAAAATTTCCCCGAGTAAGTAAAACATGAACTTTCAAATAAAAATATACGAACCGCATTTGGAGTGAATTTGACAAATAGTTGAGAAATCATGGCCCGAAAACTGTTTTTGAGTTATGTCTGGCAGTGTGTTTTGTAAGAAAAAAAAAAAAAAGAAGAAAAAGGCTCCCTCTACTGACTAAAATATGAATAATTTGAGAAAATATTAGAAATTAGATATCTTCAAGACATTTAGCGTTCACCCAATTTGGACTATATTGGGCCAACGATTAGGAAGTTATGTCCGAAAAAAGAGTAAAACACGATTTATACATTGCATTAAATGCATTAAATTTGGACAAAATCAGAGCAACGTTTGAGAAGTTTTAGCCCAAGAACATATGGAGTTAAAGCTCCCCCAAATAAACAAACACACAAACAAACAAACACATAGAGGTGAAAACATCAACAACCATCAACAGCATCAGAGCGACAATTTAGAGATGTTCAGATTTTCAAGTGGTATATCAGGATGATTATAACGTCCAATATAAAGTCTGAAATTCAGCTTAACTCCTCTGCCGATCCGGGCCGAACCGATTTTTTCACTGCGTGATGAACTGGTGACTCCCCCAGGCTGTACCACAAATGTCATCTGGGATTAGCTCCAGCCCCCTCTCTGACTCTGAATGCGTTTGAAATAAGAGTCTGTTTCAAGAGAACATTCAAACAGACGATATTTACAAAGCTTGTTACCATTAGCTGTGACATTATTGCTCCACAAACCGTTAAACTACTGCGCGTACAAACATAAAAAAAACAGTGATTAGAGCCTAATGTTGCTAATGTGACCGTTTTTCAGTATTAAAGTCATCTCACTATTACTACTATCAAGAAAAATATTACCCCATTCGTGTATTATTTCCTCAATCCACATTTAAAGCCAAATGGCTACATTTATCTGTGGTGATTATTAATGTGTGATAAATAAATGATAAATGAGCACCGAGTCGTCCGAGTTATCTTCACAATAATAGCACAAGACATTCAGTTACTACATCAAATGCAAATCTTGATTATAGTCCGTGATTTTCTTTTTTTTTTTAAGTTATTTTTGTTGGACGGAACATGAGAAAAAACAAGTTTATATATCCATATATTTTGATAAATAAAATTCATAAAAAAATGTATTTAAAAAAAATATTAATATAATATTACAATATAAGCACAAATATTAATGATTCTAAAAATGTAGAAGGAAACTAAAATAGTTTGGTGAGCTTGCGCATACATTACATTTTTGCCATTTCATAGGAGGAGAAGTTCTCATCCACAGCAGCGGGGAGGAGGAGTCTCAAGTCGGGTCACACCAGCCTTATTTAGTCCGGCTGAACCGAACCCTGGATCTTTTACCCGCTTCATGTGGTCTGTTTCGGGTTGGTGTGAGCGCTGTCAGTGACCTATGCTAAACCAGACTCTAGTCCACATGGAAGGTGTTGTCTCGGGCCGCTCGCCTGGGAACCTCGGAGCGGTTAATTGCTGCTCTGAGCCCCGATCCACGCCAAAAGTACCTTTTTGCAACAAATTTCCTTCCCTCTTGAAATCATTCGACCATACATTCCTTCAAGGGGATGTATGGATTTAAGAAACATCATTTAACTTAGGGTTTTTGGAACATGGATATTCTTGTTAATATATAAAATAACAGGAAAAAGCACTTAGTGTGTAAACCTCCGCCAAGGCTCATCAGTACCTTAGGTTACGGAAGAATTCAAGCAGATTTCTCCATCAATGTCATGAGTTATTGCCAACCTCTACATCTACCCAAAACTCATACAAATACTCTGTAGCCGCTCATCTCCCACGCCTTCCACTTCAGCGTCTCTGTTCAGCACACTGATGCCACAGCTCCACCCCCAAAGGAACATCAAAGGAATCAAAATCATTGGAGTAAAAGCCACAATAGCCGCTTGCACTCTTCATTCCGCAAACCATAACATTGAGTAGAACATGAGCCCTCTTAACTTCCACCCTCCCCTTCAAAATAAGAGCACTTCCACAGGAGACAGAAAGTTAATCACAGCATTTTCACGGCCATAAAATTAGGTCACAATAGGTTTTTTGCTATTTTGAATTTTGAATGTGGTGAGTTTGTCTGATTGCAGAATGTCTTCAATGGAACGTGTGTATTATTAAATAATGATGCTTCATGATTTAACATGATGTGACGGTAAAAATTACGAGGGTTGCTGCCTTTTTACCTGCATAATGTTCGACCCATCACCGAATGGCATTTCCATGACATGATTTTAGTTTACAGTTTATAATCTGTTTGATTTTTGTTTTTGTGAATGCAAACAAAACCAGCTGAAAAAAAAATCATCGCAGCTGGTCCTTGCAAAAATAAAATGAGGCCTTATATAATTGTCCTTAATGAGGAATTCTGCTAATCAGTGGAGTTTTCATTTTTTATAATCGGAGGTGGGAGGGGCTAAAGATCGATATGTTCTACTGTCATGTAGGCTTTACAGTATGATGTCACAGGCGTGGTCTATAGGGGTCCGCTTTTTCAGCAGTACAGATGGCGCTGAATGATCATAGGAATATTATATGAATACTCCAGGCAACAATCCCTATGATCCTCCGGTTCCTCCAGGAATGCATATCGCTGCTTGTCACTTTGATCCTTTAAGGTGCCACTCCTCTGCAGAAACACAGGTTGGACTCTCGTGTAGTAGAACACTTACAGAGAACACGGCAGGGATTAGAGATTATTTCAAGGATCCAAAAGGAAACTGACTTAATGAAAAAAAAAAGCCACTGTTATAAATTTGTCTGCTACTTCACCTAATTAAGCTGCTGGTATTTCAGAAACTGGGTTTGGGCTCATAGATTCTGAGTTGCACAAACCTCGGTCCGATACAGGATCGATGGGTCGGGCAGGCTCGACTAACGAATCAACTAAACAACCTCTTAGCGCCGGCTCCACCTGTATTACTAGAGGATGGAGCGAGGTGGAGCATGCATTTAGTAATTTAACTGTTCTCAATCCTCTTTCTTTAGTTTTACAGCCATGTGTGTTTTTCTCTACAGCCGTTAAAGTTCTTCTTAATTTCATATCAGCCTCCAAACTTCTCAAGTAAAGACCCTGTGATTTCCACTACTGTCTACCCTCCCCTTTTGAGTCAAAGAGAAAAAAGGAAAAAGAAACAGCCCACGGTTTAAATTATAGAAACAGTGTTTTGGTGCTGCAGCTTCTCGTTCGTATGCAGCGCCGCTCGCACCGTATCAAGATAATGAATGTGTCAAAACTACCGCCCCGTACCACTGAGAAGTTAGTCCCCAACAAAAACAATTTTTTAATATTTTCCTTTTACCTGCAAGATTATAAAGCCCTGTCATGAGCACTGACAGTTAACATGTTTTTTTCCCTCACCTGGTCCTCATTCATATCTTATTCCAGTTTATTAGCCGGCGCGGGGTTCCTAGCGGCTTCCTGTCACTCAACAAAGTCTCAATTCTAACTCCGTGGAGGTGCAGTCTGTGCCGCTGAGTGAAAAGGACCCAAATTGTTGTGAATGTGTTCAAGATTTTTCATCTTTTGGCTCTGCACTTTTACGGGGAATGAAAGTTTTGCAGCTTCAAGCAAGGGCAATGTTACAGTGCGAGAACTTATAGCGTTGGCTTTGCTTTCATTTTGACTTAAAAGTCACAGTTACCCTAGAGGCGATGGAGACAGGGAAGGATGTATATGAAATATTTTGTGCCCTACATGCACCCGGTGCTGAAGCCCATTATTCTAACCCGTGGGAAGACTTACAGGAAAGTGTGGAATGAGAAGAAGAAGAAGAAGAAGAGAAAAAAGTCTTTATTGTCACATACAATCGTAGAAGTTTTACAAGGTAGCAAAATTGGTTCTCTGCATTTAACCCATCCCTGAGGAGCAGCGAAGTTCAGAACTTAAATTTCATTGCACAAGATAGTACAACATTACATTTGCATAACCTAAAATAAATATAAATACTTACAGGCACAAATGTATGAATATGTATCCACATTCACAACTACAGAAAGTACTCAGAGAGCGCAAACATCCGCCAAGGAACATCAGTACCCAAGGTCCATCAAATTATTTTTTATTGCCAGCTTCAAATCTACCGACAACTCCAACAAACTCACTGAGTATCTCTCAAATACTCAATTAATTAATAATTAATTAATGTAGCCGCACATCTCCCTGCAGCTTCCACTTCAGCGTCTCTGTTGGGCCCACTGCGTCCCCAGCTCCACCCCAAAATGAACATCAAAGAAAATCAAAGCAACTCTTGAAACTGAGCCCAAAGCTCCTCCCCTAAGAAACAGCAAAGGAATCCACGGAACAAAGTCAACAATAGCAACATTATGACGTCACTACTCCAAAGGGCTTATTATTTTTATTTTATTTTAAATGTTGCGAAACATACAACATTAACACAAAAATTGAAAAACCTCAAAGATATGCCAAAACTTACCTTCGGGTAAAGTTTATTGCAAAAATCTTCCTCTAGTTTTTCTGTATTCTTTCTCACAAATGAACAGACAAATACATGAAAAAACAAACAGACAGACAGACAAATAAACAAACAAACAAAAGCACAGGAGTGAAAGGATAGCATAAAGGTTTTTGTTTTCACTCCTGTGCCTTGGTGGGGTGTAATGAAAATCAAGACAATGCAAAAGAGCTCTGGTACAATAAGTGTATAAAAAACCGCTCTTTCATTGTGTGGAACGAAGAAATACTGCACAAAATGTCCCAACTTATTGCATTTTGTGAGAGAGTGTGATTGTGTAAATAAAAAAGGTTTAAGTATTTGGATGTCATTATTAAAAGCAAAATGAAGGCTTGATTGTTCAGAAATAAAATTTTGCCAGAGAGTCACAGCCTTTTATAGCCGATGCTATCGTTATCGTCTTTGTTGTCCATTGTTGTTTGTCAATTGTCTTTTTTTGGTGTTATACAGGAAACTAACAGCGACTGATGTTCAAAAATGCTGCCACCTCAATAATCATCTCACCTGTTTCTTTTTTTTACACAGACTTGGAAACCAGGAAGGTGCAAATTGGATTCTATACATTTGTGATTGGATGTGGGGCTACTACGACCCTACAAAATTGAAGATGATGTTGCTATGGAAACTGCTGGTGCTGCAGCCACTTATGGGGTGCCTTGCAGGTAAGACATCTTATTAAGAACTTTTGATGCATGCCAAAGCTGCCTTTGTGAAATCCGAGTCCTTATTCATATGTATTTGGGGCAAGTGACAGTTTGAAAGGCGTGGTTTGGAAAGGAGCAACGTCGAGACGACTAGCCAGGAGAAAACATTTTTAGGTGCATAATAAGAAGGGTGTAGAATCAATTCAACAAAGAAAGTTATTGTTGAAGTAAGACCGTCGATATTCTGACTTCATAGGTAGTTAAGAAAGGAAATCAGAATAATATTGATTAGCTCATCACAGTGGCATCTGTCGGAAGGTGGGATATATATTAAGTATATTAAGTAAGTCAACATTTTGTCCTGAAGTGGCTGTGTTGGGAAAAATGGGGCAAGTGTAATAATCTCAATGACTTTGACAATTTCCATCTTCGTTGGATTAATGACTGGGTCAGATCATCTACCAGAAATGCAGGGCTGGTTGGATTCTCCTGCCTTGCAGTGAATCGTACCTGGCAAAAAAAATCTCAAGTGGGACTGGCGACAGGGACGGCCAAAGCTCATTGATGCACATTGGCGGCAAGTGCTAGCCTCTGTTTCCAGAATGATTCCACATTAGAGCTAATGCAAAAAAATTGCTGAAAACGTTTATGCCAGTACAAATAGAAAGGTGTCAGAACACACAGTTTGTCGCAGAGCTATTTCAGAGCCAAGGCAAGACACAATATATACAAGATATACACAATATGATACACAATATCAGGCAATCGTTTTCAGAGTGATGACTGATCGGTGTTTAGATGAGCTTATTTGAATGTGATCTGAATGACAAGATGGTACAAACATATATTATGACTGTCATGAGGAAACACATCTTTTCAGGCGAAATATAAACTTTTGGTGAACGGGGAAATTTAGGAAGATGCCTTATGTCACAAGCAAATAATAACAATAAAAGAATAAGTATTATTATGCACAAAATGCACTGAATACAACTTCACCATTCTGCCGTACCAGACCTTAATGTCTACACAATCATGAGGTTGTTTGGGTGACTTTACATAGATCCATTTTCTTTTTCTTTAAAATGTCCTTACAAAAAACAACAACCTTCCATTGCGACATTTACAGCTGCCCCCTGAAGTACCCTAATGTCTTCTACGTTACACCGTGTTCATTTTATTTTATCTATTTAGCATTATACAGAAACTTGCACAGGATCGTTTTGACAGTGTAGCTGTTGGAGTAGAATCTTTAAGAGGCGTTAAATGGTGACACTCAGTTCAAGCCCCTGAAACGGCTGCTCGGAGAAGTAATGAATTTCCATCACTGCTAAATTAAACAAGGTGCTGCAAACTTGCAATTTTTTTCGCCAAGGTTTACTCAAATTGCACATGAAAAGAATCCAAAATGTAGGCTATGATGAAAACTGGTTCTAGTTAAATCGCTCAAACTGATGTATAAAATTGACAATGGGGTGAACAGGAAATCTTTGCTGCTCGTGTCAAAAGCCCGCCATTCATTCACCGTGTAGTAAAGTTGAATTATAGCTTCATTATTCCATGGTGCCCATTCCAGCCAGAGGCTCCCCTCGCATTGATCGCATTTTGATGAAGAACTTTAATTTGTCTCCTTTATAAATTGGAGAGGTCACTGTGGAGCATTAGTCAAATTACTCAGTGTTTAATCAACAGGTATTATAAGAATCAAGATGAAGAAAAGACTATAAATGAGTTCTGTGGACCGTGAAGCCCTCCCTCTCATCACTCCGCACACGTATTAAGGCCTGTGCTGAACCCCCTGCCCTCCTCGGCATATTAGTTTGTCAGATTTGTTTAAGGGAAGCTCAGCTTTTATTGCAGTGCTCACAGGATTTTGCCCTTAGAAAAGGTTCTGCTGTGACCGAGGAGAGCTCAGCAGTCCGCCTTGTTAGGCGCCGGCAGCAGAGACGTTCTCTGCAAAAACAGCCACGCTGGAAAGAAGCCAAATATTCTTACATACATTATAATAAACTCTCTTTGTATTGAGCAAAAAGGTGGTGTAGTGTTTAACTATTTGAGGTTCTGGGTCCAAATCCACATGGAGACCTGTGGAGTTTTCATGTTTTATAAGTGCAATGCTGTTTCAGGTGCAATAGGCTCAAGAGAAGAGCTAGTAAACTACCTCCACTGAGCAGCATTATAGTGCATATATTGTAGCGTTGTTTTTTCATCGGTTGTTGTTTTTCGTGGTCGTTTGTCTTCTTTTATTCTATTTATGTCTCTTCTTTTTTCAATGCGCCGACGTGGAACAGCGCTCTTAGTTTCCTTGTATTCTGCACAATGAAAGTACAGCTTCTTGTGTCTAATGTTCTCTGACTTTGTCCCACAAACATAAAACCTAGGTGAACGAGTGAAAATCTCGCTCGTCGTCAGCTGGGATAAGCTTTAGTGTTTGCAGAAAAATGGATGGATAGAATTCATAAATTAGCAACTGAATGACTTTTGCCAGCCTTAAACGTAGAACAAAATCAAATTAAATCTTTGTTTGCAAGCAATGAACATTCAGTTATTTGAGTTTAAATGAGTATTTTAGCTGAGGGTAACTAGCTCAATTTTTGCTGAAGTATCTTATCAAGACAAAGTTGGATATATTTTATCTTAAATTAAATAATTTTTCTAATGCAAAGCTAGCTTGGCAAGATTTTTCTTCTTCTTTCAAGACAAAATTAAGATGTGTTTTCAGTAAACAAGATGTTTTTTTGTCCTCAAACTCCTTTTTTTTCTCTTCTTTTTACAGTGCAGTAATAGCACAGAAATAACATTGGAATAAATGCAAAGAGTGAAATAATTTGAAACATCAATATGTGCGGAATCCACAACCAAAGGATTTTAAAAGCACCTAATAGCGTCCAGAGAGTGTCCTCTTTGGGGGACTCAGAGTTGCATCTCTGCTGTTTGCAGATGATGTGGTTCTGTTGGCTTTATCAGTTTTTCATCTCCAGCAGCACTGGATCGGTTTGCAGCTGAGTGAGAATCCCGTATCAGATTCAGCACCACCAAATCTGAGGACATGGTTCTGGGCCGGAATACAGTGGACTGTCCCCTTCAGGTTGGGCCTGTGTTGCTGCCTCAAGTGAAGGAGTTCAAGTATCTTGGTGTCTTGATCTGGAGTGATGGCAAAAATGGACCGGTGGTTTACTGTGACATCAGCACTAATGATGGTGTTGTATCGGTACATTATGGTGAAGAAAGATCCGAGTCATGGTGCCAAGGTCTGAACTAGCCAGTCCATCTACGTTCCAACGCTAACACATGACCGTGTGTTAGGGTTGGACCGTGTTCCAACCCTAACACACGGTCATGAGCTCTGGGTCGTGCCTGAAAGAATGAGGTCCAGGATACAAGCAGCTGAAATGAGCTTCCTTTGAAGGGTGGCTAAGGTCATCCTTTGAGATGAAGTGCGGAGCTCAGACATCCAGAGGAAGTCAGAGTTGAGTCCCTTCTCCCTCGCATCGAAAGGAGGCAGTTGCGGTTGTTCCGAGTATCGGATCAGGATTCCTCAAGGACGCCTTCCTTTGGGGGTTTTCCAGGAACATCTAACTGGGAGGAGACACCGTCGTCGACCCATAACTCCCTGGAGGGACTTTATCTTTTCTGGCTTGGGAACTATTTGGGGTGAGCTGCAGAAAGTTGCTGGGGTGAAGGATGTCTGGAACGCCTTACTTAACCTCTTGCTAGACTCCGGATAAATGGAAAACAGGAATGCATTAACGGGGCTTCAGTGAGCTTCTTTGATACTTTTTTATTTCTTAAGATGAGGAAGGTTGACTATTTTTTATTCTCCGGAGATCAGATGTTTCCTAACCCTTACCCTGTACTTACGACAACAACCCTGTAAGTGCTGTATCTTTTTCGCTCTCTGAATTTACATAAAGAATAAGGTTCATGCGGGTCTTCTGTTCTTCTGGTGAAACGAAAACAATAATTATCCCATGCAGGTTTTTACTCTGTTGTTGACATGAAACTTATGTTTTTGTCCGAATCAACCTTTGCTTTTTTTTTTTTTTTTTTAACTGTAGCCCTCAATCTTCTCCATCGGTTTTTGTTCCCACTTCTTTTTTTTTCCTCGTCCTCCTCTGATGGAAGTTGTAAGAGATGAGGAAGAGGCTACGTGGCGTTTACTCGACACTTTTAGCATGAATAAGGAAAACATCACAAAGACAATTATTCATAATGATAACCAGTTAATATTTCACTATAAATCCTGTGATAGACGTAAATCTTTGGATTTAAATCAAGAACTAGTATAAAATTCAACTATGACCTTTTTTATTTTTGTTGCTCACAATGATTAGCTTAGGTTTAGACATTTACTGTTACACTCAAAAGACTTGATCATAACATAGTTTAAGATTAAGTACTGGCATCAATTTGATTTTATTTAAATAATCATATGTTGAAAATGTATTTATTCAAAATGCGTAGAATCAGCATTAACGTTATAATTAGGAAAACAATTCAATTTTATCAGTTAAGTAAGTTTCACCATAGAACAATCTAATAATAATAATTATTTTCAGGAATTCGAAGGGAAAAATTGATTTTGAAACATATATATGATGTATTTGGAATATCACATAGAAATTTTTTTACAGTTTGATTCATGTTTAAACGAAAAATATGCGTCAAATAAAATGTTGTTTGTTTGTTTATGGTAAAATGTCATTAGATTAGACACATAATTGGGTATTAAATCTTAGGCTTAAGTATTTTTTTGAGAGTAGCTCCTCTTCTTTCCTACATATTCTTTATTTCTGAATGCACATTTTTCCAGCAGAGCAGCTGTTTTGGCCGTAGCACCTGGCGACAACATATAGTGGATTTTCAGCCACCTTTTGTCCAAAGCGATGGCGCCGCCGCCGCCGCCGCCGCCCTGTTGCTGCATGCTGATGTCGCAACGGAACGACCAATTATCTCTAACTTGCAATTGTTTTTTGTCCTAGTGTGAGTTGTTGTCTTGTCTTTCATTCAGACGGGTTTGATGTACCAGCAGGAGCAGAGCACACAGATTTGCATCATGGGTAGAACTGGAGTTAATGAGGACATTTCCTACGTTTTTTTTTTTTTTTACATGACTAGTGAGTGCAGTGTGTGATCTGAATGATCCGCTCAGAACATCGGTGACCCACAGCCGTCAGAATGTGGCTCTCAGGCTAGAATCGGTTTACCCTCCCTGCAAAACTCACTAACTAAACGGGAAGATTTGCTTCAAACCATCTTTCAAGCGTGCATTCACTCAGCCTTCCATGTGTTTTCAGCCCAGATGTTAGAAATGAGCATCCTGGAGAAGTTTGAGCAGTGAAACTCGAGGTGCAATGGAAAAAAAGTAGCCCTAGATTTGCAAAATTGACACCTGGGAAAAAAACCTATGGACTTTAGATTTTTCGTGCTGCAGAACTGATTTGCAGATTGATCGAACCTTTGAGAATCATCCACAGATTTATTCCACTTTAGTGACACTCCTCAGACTGGGGAGCTCTAAAATGATTTGTTTTTCATGCACAAATGAGTAAAAGTGGCTCTAATGAATGAAAGCAAACATCCAATTGCGTTTTTAAATGAGTCGCCCGTTTGTCAACTTCGTCCAAATAAGTTAGAGGTCTGATGGGTTTTTCTTTATAATTGGCAGCAACTCAACTATTCAAGTTTAATCCTGGAATTATTATATTGGTATATAATTTAAGGTATCTGGTGTATGGGAACCAATATTTGCTGTACTTTCAAATCATGTCAAACTTTATTGTCATTTTGCCGACAGTCAATAATAGTAGTGTAATCAGAACGAAGTACTGTGTCTCCCTGGGAAATGTAACACACTTAACAGATGGAAAATATATTAAAAAGACTATTCTGTATATCATATATATATATATATTTACATATATATGTGTAAATATATATGATAAAAGCTTTGTTACCATGTTGTTGACATGGAGGGATTTGGGAACAATGAATCAAAGGTCAGAGGACAGTTACGGGTTCCGGTTCCGGACAATGTTTGTCTGGAGGAGCTTTGCACTATGCACAGCAACCAACGCGCTCCATGGTGAGACCACCAACTCATAAAGCTGCCGTTAACAGGTTTAATGGACCTAACCCTAAGAAGATAGTAAAGGCAAGCCAGTCATGTGTTGGGGGCCACCAAAAAACACAATTGCACGATTTGCGGTTACGACTTTAAACCAACTGTAACCTCCCATTAAAGGTACTGAAAGCTGCACCGCCAATGCCCTAAAGGATAGGCACCTTCCAGCAACCATATAATAGCTGGATAGTGTTCATTTGGACAAACCCCGTAGCTTCCTGAAAAGAGAACATTAATAAAAACACACAAAAAACAAACAAGTCAGCAGTGGATTTCTTTTCCTTTGCTCCTCCAATCCTCCTGCTTAAGATGTGCAATCTATGTCACATGTAGAGAATCTGCTGTAAACAGAAATCCATGAAAAGCTCATTGGTTTAGATCATATAAGCTTCAGGTGAATTGCACTAAATAATTTATATTTTTGCCTCACTTTTCTTTTTTTTTTTTCGTTGTTCACCATTCGCTGTAATCAGTAAGTTCAATTTTTTTTTTTCCAGCTGAGCAACAGATTTTTCCATAGTGACGGCAACAGAACGGCAAACTTCCAGTCCAGCTTTTGTTCAAAATACACCATGTTGCAAAGCGCTGCGTTAAGACAGCCACATTCTAACAGGAATGATAAAAAACTGATAAAGGATAGTAAATTCCATTCTTCGTATTTAAATACACTTAATGGCTTATTCCCATGAAAGTTCCCGGGGAAATCTTCACTACATATATTTTGAGAATCTACGCACACAAACTACCGAGGCGTGAAGCCACGAGGCATTGGTTTGAAATGCAAATATAGAACAAATAAGAAAAATAATACAGACTTTTCTATTTATTACCATTATAAAATGAGGAGAGATCCAGGTTAAAGCCTAACTCTTACTTTCTCTACCACAAACCCAGGTTTATTGTCACTGTATGAATATTTGTGTGAATGGGTGAATGCTGGATCGTGTTGTAAAAGCGCTTTGAGTGGTGGAGCAGACTAGAAAAGCGCCGTATAAGTACAGTCCATTTACCTTTTACCAAGGTGATGATTCTATCTGCAGGTATTTTTAGGTTTAGAATGGCAGTTAGAAAAAAAGACCCATGTTAAAGGTGATGGGTGTAAAATGTATTATTAGTCAGCGTATACATTTCTGAATTCTTCATAAATTGAGTCAGAATTTCCTTTAATTCAGGCGCATGTGCATTTCATCACATATCTGCAAAAACTCCAAACTCAAAGTACCATTTACTGATTTATAACCACGGTCTGTCCTTAGTGTTTCATTTACCTTAGGACAAATACACTTAACATAATAATGATCATTTCTGAACCTTTAACAGAACATAGTTGTCTACAACCAGACCAGGGAACTCCCAGTAAGCCCTCCACACACTCACATAACCTACTGCTGTAATATTCAACATTTTTAGGCATGTATTTGTCTTGGGTGCTTTATTCTCGACGTATATATCTATATCTATATATATATAGATATAGATATATATATAATCTGCTATCATAATAGATCTCATACCATGTGCAATCTGATATATTATCTGAGTTATCTGAGTGTGAGTAACCACAAGTCAAAGTTAACTGTTTCAAATATACAGGTAATGGATAGCTAGATTGAAATTTGGGGCAATTCTTTATTATCACTTTTTTTATTTTTTATTATGTACTTACAACAGGACATCGTGAAACTAAAAAAAAACTCTGAGAGCGGAAACATCCACAAATTCACAACAGTACTAGAGGTTTAGAAAAGATTCCTGCAGATTCCTCCATTAATGTCTGAGTTTTTTCCAACCTCTAAATCTACCGAGGACTCCAACAAACACTCTGATTATACTCTCTAGCCGCACGTCTCCTGCGCCTTCCACTTCAGGGTCTCTTTTCAGCCCACTTGGCCCCCAGCTCCGCCTCCATAGAAACATCCAAGTAATCAAAGGAACAAAGACAGAAATAGCCACATTGTGACGTCACTACTCCAAACAGCTCATTATTTGATTTTATTTTAAATGCTGCAAAACACACATCGTCATCAACATTTAATCAGCTCGAGGATATGCCAAAACCTACCATTGGGTAATATTACATGCAAAAATGTCCAGTAGTTTTTTTCCGTAATGTTGCTCACAAACAAACAACAGACAAACGAATGCACAGGAGTGAAAAAACATAACCTCCTTCCTTGGCGGAGGTAATTAGTTCTATGCATTTGACCCAGTCTTGAGGAGCAGTGGGAAGCTCCTGGGAAGCACACTGAAGTTGAGGGTCTTCCTCAAGGACCCTACAACATGCAGACTGCAGAAGATCGAAGATAAAACTACCAGTCTTCTGATTGGGGGGGGCGGCTGCTCTACTTCCTGATCTAATGCTGCCCTACTTCTCTTGAACAGTAAACATAGGGATTTCCACTAAAGCCACGATCTGTGCACGAACCCCGCGAAGGGTGATAATCAAACTGTGAATTTGTAACGTCGACAGTTGAAAGCAATAATAATAATAATAATAATACATTTAATTTATAATGCACTTTACATTTGGATCAAATCTCAAAGATTTTGAGCAATCTGCATTTAGATGTTGCACATTTTCTTTTCGCTAAACTGACTGTGGAACCCTCCGTATGGAGTGCTGCACCCAGAGGAGTCATCAGAGGGTCAAACTTTTGGGCCTGCTGTGAAACAGTTTTCGTCTGCCAAGTGCATTCCTGCTGTTGGCAGCGCTGCACATCAAAGAGTTTCTGCATATCAAAGAATGACACCATTTAAGCCGAAGTTCATCAAACAATGTAAGAAGGATTAAATATGTAAATATTTAATGGTGCATCGCAATTTATCCAAACTGTGCGCCGCTTAAGAAGTGACTAACAAACGGAGCAATTAAACCAATCATGTCACCGATAGTTAGAACGAATGATTCAAGGTGTCAGCGTCTTTAATATTTAAAAGGTAAAGATAACTTGCTCCAGCCTCCAGCCTCCTGCTGACGTGAACACGTATGCTCACATAACAAAACATCCCGGCTATGAAATATTTATTTGATTTTTCAAGTTATTTATTTGAATATTCATGTAGGAGGATCATATAGGCGTGGTAGCGGGATCGTGTCTCTGAACCGTATTCATCCGAGGATTGTTTGCTCAACACGCTTGCTGTTTTTTTTTTGTTTTTTTTACAGCGTTACATGATTTATGCTCCTACTCACAATATCTCCAGGGAAATGGCCGGTATGATCAGATTTGTTGTGCTGTTCACCATTAAGCTGCTCCAGCACTCAAGAGCTGCTGCTTAAGGAACTCTATGTGCTTGGGGGCGGGTGGGGGGGGTTGTTGTGTATTTGTGTGTTTTCAGATCTAATCAGTTCATAAGTGTCTTCCACTGGAGTAAGAGCACCCACTTATACGCTATGTGTATTTTCTTATATTCAGTATTCACAAGTATGTGTGAGTCTTCTTTCGGCTCTATCCTTTTTTTAAGGGGCGCCACAGCGGAATATCTGCCTCCGCATTTGCAAGTATGAGTAAACAAAATCCGAGCAATTTATTATTGCTGATGATGCTAACAGCTAATCTAGAAAAAGCAATCATAGAGCAAAAACATCCGCCACGGCATAACAGTAACCTAGGTTTAGGAAAAATTCCCCCGGATTTCATCGTCAATGTCTGAGTACATTGCCAGAATCTAAATCTACAGACAACTCCAACAAACTCTAAATCTACAGACAACTCCAACAAACTCTCTGAGTATCTCTCAAATACTCTAGATGGTCGTGTCCTGATCCTTCCACTTCAGCGTCTCTGGTCAGCCCGTTGAGCCACCAGCTCCAACCCCAAAAGAATAATCAAGGTATCAAAGGAACAAAGGCAGCAGTAGTTACATTCTGAAATTACTACTTCAGACAGTTAGAGAGTTTGTTATAATAATATAACAAAATAAAATGTGAGTATCTCTAAAATACCCTGTAGCTGCTCTTGTCCTGAGCCTTCCACTTCTGCGTCTCTATTCAGCCCACTGGGCCCAAGCTCCACCCCCAAAGGAACATCAAAGGAAGTGACAACACTACTCCAGACGGCTTATTATTATTATTTATTTTTTTCTAAAAGCTAAAATTTGATCATTTCATGCTAATACATACTGTAGTTTTTCTGTAATCTTGCTCACAAACAAACAAACAAATATAAATGAACAGACTGGAGTGACAACACAACATCCTTGGTGGAGGTAATAAACAGCGAAAGGTAATTTTTACAAGTTGAGTCATCTACAGAAGTCGGACTGTCGGAATGTAAGCGATAGGGCTCAGGTAAGACAAATAATAAAATCAATAAGTCTCGATTTATTCTCCCTAGGGGGGAATTACATGTTACACTAGTAAAGATGCAGGCCGAGTGCAAAACAAGTAATTACAATTCAAATACTAAATTTAAGAAATCCACGAGCTACCAAACATCAGATTTAATGCTGCCTCTGTGGGTCTCAACAGTATCTATAATAACTACAAGATTTCTGGATTTCTTTTGCAAAAGTTGGCTCTGATACAGAGTAAACCTTTGGACACGCAAAACAGGGTGATTCATTAGGTCAGGCTTTATATGGATGTCCACTGATGACCAGAATGAGCTCAGAAGACAGGTTCTGATGAGGGATGTCCACTGATGACCAGAATGATCTCAGAAGACATGTTCTGGTGAGGGATGTCCACTGATGACCAGAATGAGCTCAGAAGACATGTTCTGGTGAGGGATGTCCACTGATGACCAGAATGATCTCAGAAGACATGTTCTGGTGAGGGATGTCCACTGATGACCAGAATGAGCTCAGAAGACAGGTTCTGATGAGGGATGTCCACTGATGACCAGAATGAGCTCAGAAGACATGTTCTGATGAGGGATGTCCACTGCAAACCAGAATGAGCTCAGAAGACATGTTCTGGTGAAGGATGTCCACCGGTGACCACAATTAGCGCCGAAGACATTTTCTTCTTGGGATGTCCACTGATGAGCAGAATTAGTTGATAATGAGACTATGTAACAATATTTTGCTGTGTCTTCTATTGACGAGAAGAATCTAAATGTCCTGGAGACGTACCAGATGTCCATAAATTTATTATATCAATTAGGTCTGATGTCATCTGGACGACTTCGTCCCCCTTTGATTGTGTCCCCTCGCACTAATATGCTGCTTTACTCTCTGATATGCTAAATGACATTCTGTTCCCCTCGTTCTCTTTTTAGGATACCTCGCTCTACCAGTTGTCAAGGTTCTTTTCTTTGTCTGATATTTATTATTGTCTTTTCTGAGGCCTTGCCAGAAGCTGGGAGAAACAGCATCTTGTTTTTTAAGTGTAGAAAGATAAGTAAATAAACAGACCTTTGAGTTATTTGGAACTAGACAGAGATCAGAAGGCAGAAATCTCCCGAAAGGAAGCAACATTTTCCCCGTTATGTCAGTGCACCTTAAGGTGCCATCATAATTTGACCTCTACTCTGACTCCTTGATTATGATATCCTTCCCGAATTAATCCCAAAATTTGGATTTTAGACTTATTGTATTTGGGAAAAGTTGTGTGGTGTCGATATTAGTGTGACAATTATTCAGGGAGTATCATATTTCATTATTCTGGTCCTTTCCAAAATAAAATGGGTTCATCTTCTCACATTGAAATGACAATTCCCCCCCCCGAAAAAAATAAATAATCCCAATTCATTAACCCTTTAATTTCCTGTTCAACTGTTTGAGTTTATTTTGAATCACTTTTTCTAACTGAAAAATGTAGCACTACCCAGTGGGTGCATGTAAACATTAAACAGTAAGGGGCCAAGGGTGGAGCCATGCCGGACACCACCGGTGAAAGTGCCTTCGAAGAGGAGGCATTAACATTCGATTTAAAGAAAGTCCTTTTCTCAAACTATTTTATATGAAACAACATGAAACGATTTTATGAATCTGTTTTTTTTTTTTTTACTGTTCAAAAAAATGTTACGTTCAGTTTAGAATGTCCAAGATATTAAATTAATGATTGACCTAAAGAAATAAAATACGCAAAGAAATATTTTTTCCAGGTATTTTTTTGAGGTTATCTATAAAATGTATAATGTATAAAATATCATCAATAGGTTTTTTCATAAAACGAATTTCCCAAAAGTACAAATAATAAAAACGTGTCCAATCAAACTGAGAATAGATTATTTATTTTCTCTTTAATCGTCTTTTTCAGGTCTGTGACCAGTAAATGCAACAACTGAGCTTGCAGAAATCTGAGTGAAGGACGTTTTTCTAGAAACCTCAACTTGAAAATGAAATTTTCTGCCTTAGGTTGCATCAATTCCTGTTTACTTAAAAGCCTTTGACAGTGAGCGGCTGCACCTCGCTGCTCTCCCTTCAGACCTCAGGCTATATTTATGTTCTACGACGACGCTCAGACCACAAACAGCACTTTATTTTATTCACTCATGGAAGAGTCGTCCTTGTAGGTAAGCTGTGAGTACTTTGTGCTTCTGCAAGTTTGCGGTCTGCTTTTTCAGCAGCTGTTAGACAAATTGATCATAAACACTCCCTCTTTTTTTTTTTTTTTTTTTTGCACTTATTGAAAAAGCGCTATATAATTGTTGAATCCGATAGAAAAATATTTTTCTAGTTCTGCTTTCTGCCTCAAGCTGCTGTCTTTGTGTCAGAATAACCCAGCTTCTTCAAAAACTGCAAGTCAGGTGAGGACACTGCAGCCGAGATAAGATCTCATCGTCTTCATCAACGCTTCTTTTTGTGTTTGTTCTGGTGTTCTGTTGGGTTGGGTTTTTTTTTAACTGCTTGTGATACTACAGGAGTGGGTGTTGATGTGGGTAGCAGTGGCATTTTAGCCAAAAATGTCAGCATTACCATGCCCTGCCACTGCTTGCATCTAGCCACCTTCCTTATAAGGAAGATGCAGGCACTTTAATTTCAGATATGGGCAAGTTAACAGTTAGGCAGCGTTCACAGATATGGGCAAGGTAACAGTTAGGCAGCGTTCACAATGTTGGAAAAATGTGGCTCAGCTCGTATTTTTTGGTCATATGCTACTTTTTCAAGGCAGTGTGAACTACACAGACCTCATGGACTCTGAATTTGTCCAATTCAGATATGGGCCACTTCCATATGTGGTCCTCAATCAGACACTGGTTCCATTTTTTGCGATGCCACCTCAGTCCAAACTGACGGATCGGAAATTCAAGCGACTTTGACGTCAGAAAGTTGAGCCGGCCAGAGTTGCTTTTCGGGCGAAAACATCATTGCAAACACTTTTACTATGAAGGAGAATGTGATTGGCTAGAAACAATTCAAAATCGGGATTGAGCCTTAGGAGCAGAAGTGTGAACGTAGCCTATGAGATATGATACAAGCACAGGCATTTTCTTTTGAACAAAGCGGAAGAAGACGAAGAGGAAGAGTCTTAAAAAGTACCCACACCGCTCAGTTATGTGATATCTGACAGCTTTTGAGTTGCTTGCAAGGAGCTGCCTCCACGGTCTGAGGGACCTGATCAGTGACTTTGTTTTAATGACTTATTGTTACTTCCACCAAAAGGAGGAGGTTGTGTTTTTCATCCGCGTTTGTTTGACCGTCTTTCTGTCCGTGACCAATTTTATTGGACATATATGCAGATTTGACGTTTTACTTTTAAATATAAAAGTAAAATCAGCCGTTTGTGACAGTGACCATTTTTGTTACTATTTGTAGTAGTGCCTTTTATTGTTGATAGCTTTGTTCCATGTATTCCTTTTGCTGTTCCTTTGCATCAAAGGATGGTGGGAGAGGAAGAGGAAATGATGCAACAATTTCAGTTAACTCGAGAGGAACAGCAAATGACATGAAGAGTAAACCTCGGATTGTATACACATCGATGCTCAGAGAGTTCGTCGGCGTTGTCGGTAGATTAACAGGCTGGCTGTAACTCTGATATTGATAGAGGAATCTGTAGGAATTTCTCCTAAACCTAGGGAACGTTTGTGCCTTGTTCCTTTGATTTTTTTATACTGGAGAGGAACAGGAAACGAAGCAATGCCTGCTCAAGAGTTCAAAGGTTGGCCTTTGGTGGAGGTTTCCTCTTCTTCAAATCCCCCTGAACTTGTAGTTTATGTTAACCTGTGGTTTTAAATGTCAGGTTTATCCTTCATAAAGGCCTGACGACTCTTTTATAAACTGAGCTGTCTTTTTAAATGTTTTAAATGTTATTTAAGATGTCGTTCAGTGAGTTTTAAAGATGCTCATGCTGCTGGTCACATTTCTTTGCCTGCTGAACGACAGGAAAACGAGAAACTGGACTTCTCAGAATCCAAAATGCAAACATTTAAGAGATTTTTGTTTGAACTGGATTGCTGAAAAACGTATTCATCAGGTCCTCAGATGAATGATCGTTAAAGGAACCGAGTCATGACAAAATCTAAATGCATTTACCCACAGATGGAATAAATTGCATCTTCATCCTGGCATCATGTACACATGACAGTATGACAGTAGATCCATCACAACTGCAACAAATTACTTTAATGGTGTCATTTAAAATGACAAGGTTAGTTACTCACAACTAACCCTCTCCTTCCTGCTGGACTTTTGAAGAAGGAGAAGAGGAGATGAAGACGGTTACGACATCTCGCTGATCTTTTCTGGAGGAGATGGGTCAGCGAATAACTTCCAATGAATTTTCACCCTGGGGACCTTGTCGTCGTCGTTGTTGATGATTCAGCTCCCAGGCACTCCTGGGCTCTTGAAGGGTTCTTAAAGACCCTGACAGGAAGTAAAGGACTAGTCTGCTGTTTCTGAGTTAAAACCAAAGCAAGCGTTATACATAGGATGAGCTGAAACTGGAGAGAAGCGTGAAAACCAACATCAGTGAATGGACTATGAACTTGGAGATGATGAGCTTCATCTCTGGAATGTGCTGAGTTTTGTTCAGAAAGTAGAATATATTATACATGGATGAGTATTGGCTCCGTTTATTGATGGTTGTAATTGCTACAATCTCAGCAATTAGGGACTGAAACATTGGAGACATTTTTTTTGTGTCGCGTTAATATATAAACACATAACAACCTGCTTATTTGGTTAGATGATGCAAAGTAGATGAATTGAATTAGATGAATTACTTTCAATTTAATGGTGAATTTAAATTCCAAGTCATTGTTTTTGGATTCATCAGATGATGATAATCAGCCGTAGCAGATCAGCGGCGATTAAGTGGGAGGAAGACCATGAGAGTCAAGAGGCGGTTTGAAATAGGTATGAACGATTGGCCACGGCAGTATGAGAAGTAACTTCCCAGCGGTGGATGTATTCATACTATTGTCCTCTCCCTTTGTGTGTTTCATAGGTTTTAGGTTATAGTCTTGGATTTTAAATGAAGGTTAATTCATCCTATTTTATATGATATCCTGCTACTTCTTTTGTGTTGCTACTAGTTTTTAGTTTTTTTTTGTCAAAAAAACCCACCTAATTATATAGCTACCGTCCTAAATGACAGAGACATAAGAGACGAACCACAATCTGCCTGACATTTGTTCCGTTTGGCCGTTTTCTTCTTCCGTATGGTATCCCGTACGATCAATCGAAATCATTATCATTCACAGAAATGTTAATTGGATCCCCTTTGGAAATCCTTTGATATTTTTTCATTGTCTGTAATCCCGCACCATTCAATAGTGCCCACCTTTATTTCAGATACACTGGGAAATTGCAATTATAACAATTTCATTATCTAAAGTCCTTTTTGTTAACATGAGGCGGCTCCATTATGTGTCCAGATTGCAAACTGTAATTGTAAACGAGCAATAAAATATGAAAAAAATGTTGTTCCTCTAATCATCCCCACCCCGTTGATGGCAGTCGTGATATGGATCTTCAGGGGATCACTGTTGATCCCAAAGCATTTTAGTGAATGAATATCAGCAATAGGTATATAAATATATGTGTATTTGAAAAAAACGTTGTTTCAAACTATCAGAATAAGGCGTAAATTGCATATTTATTCAAGTGCAGAGAAAACAATGAAACTTGACTGTCTGAGGAAGTAAAAGTCGTTACAAGGTTTCTGTGGGTGAACCTGCTTAAGGAGCATTATCAGTGCCGCCAAGTTCCCGGCGGAGTGGAGCGCGCTTAGCAGCAGGTGGAGATGGATGCATCTGGGTCAGACAGGTGGAGGGAGGTCAGGGGTTCTAGAGGTCGTGTGGACGGGTAAGCGGAGGTTAGGATATAGGAACCTTACACTCTGCATTTCCTCATTCTCGTTCCCCCGTCCAATCCTACACCTTCTCCACTTCCTCCTGGCCCGGACGGGAGCCGTCCCCCCCCCAAACCCAGTAAGGATCCCCCCCAGATGCAAAAAACCCGCCCCTGATTACCCCGGTGACTAATAATCTACCGTCACGGCGTCACACTGACTCTCAGAAGGTTTTGCTCAATTTGGAGTGGAACAGTAGGCCTATTACAGAACACAATCAGACCATTTTGACAATTTTACTTGTATTTTGTAGTAGTTTTTTGCAGTATAAGTTTTTACAATCGTCGTTTGGGATGTTTCGTCTACATTTGAGTGAAACTGCGGGTTCCCTAAGTTCTTGTTTATTAGAGACGGCGACGGTATTTCAGTTCATCATCAAAGTGTCAGAATTAAAATGGTTATTTCACCTACTGTTGAAAAAAAAGTGAAAAGATGGAGCACCATGTAGCATTAAAACATTTATGTACGTTATTTTCTTACATTTTAGAACAGTATATCTTGGCACAAATGGGAACATGAAATGCGATCTTGACTCGGACATCTTTGGTGACAACTCTTCTAGAGTTTAATCAGAAATTAGTGCTGAACTGTGTCAGAATGAGAAGCAGAAAGTATAACATGAGACTTTCATAGTTGGTAATTATTGTGCTGAACCAAAGTAGGTCAGGAAGACGTTTCAAAAAGAAAAAAGAAAAAAGAAAAAAAAAAGGGATAACGAGGTTCATGTCTTGTTTTGGCAATGTTTCCATATTCAGCTGGAATTAACTTGGTACATACAGTATATACTGTATAAGGGAAAAAAGGCTAAAAATGAGATTGTCCTGTTTTATCAACTGATCACTAATTAGGCTTAAAATGGAAAATTCCTCCGGAGTCCAAACACTCCAAAGCCGACAGAATAAGTGTAATGTATTTATTTTAAATGATGTTATAATCCTGTGGAGTTGGGCTTCCATCCTCTCCGCTGTTTCAAAGACCGAGGGAGTGTGAAATGGACCCTTGCTGTTCAAACAATACTTCATATCTGCGCTAACTATAGAAAATCATATATTTCCAGCCCAGTCTGCTGCTTCTGTTCTGCGATACAACTAGTGCCTCTATTCTAATTGATATCAGGGTGCATTCGGTTATTTTCCATCCTTTTCATACCATTTTGTTTCTTTTTCTGCCCCCACTGTGTGATTGCTCAGAGGTTGAGTCGGCCTTCAGCGGCACAGAAGAAATCCATGTGGCGCCACTGCATCATCTCCGCTTACGGAGGCTTGTGCATCATCTGAGACGCTCATAAAAAATTACAGGGGACACTGTTATGAAATGAATTTCACATAGCAGCAAAAAACTTGTTTGGATCTGCCTCCTCAGAAGATGTTATCCTCCGTTTTGTGCTTTTTACAGAGTAATAGGGAATCTTTTTTTTAATCAAAATGGACTCACCTGCTCTTCAAACTATTTTTCATTTATGTTGCACCAAGTTTTTATAAATGTATATACTGTCTGCAATTTCATGATAATTCCTTTTTTTAGAGTACTTCTCTAACTGTCACTCATCAGGGAAAACTGCTCCTCGACAGACCAAAGCGGCACTACTGGAAGCGTTCGCCGCAGAGTGGGAGCACAGAGATGAAAAGGAGGCTGATTTCCTCTCGTTTATGACTCCTGCCAGGCAGTTTAGGCATATTTCCCATTACTGTACGCGTTTCTTTTTAGATGCTTTTCGAGAAATATCTCACATTAAAACAGGCCTCTGATTGACCTGATGTAACCTTGTATGTAACTGTAACTAAAGGAGGCAGCCGGATACCGAGTCGGACGTCCACATATTAACAGAATTCTCGCACTATCATTTTTATCCTCCTGCACACAATGAAAAAAACAAGAGAAGCAGCGAAAATTGTTGAAAACGTTATTGCTGGTTTTGATACTATGCTGTCAGGACACACTGTGCATCAAAGCGTATCGGGTCGTGAAGGAGTAGAGCGGTCCGAGTGTCCATGCTGACTTCTACTCACTGCCGAAAATCGCCAACAAAGAGTCGGAACTGAACCACGGAGCAATACGAGAACGCGGCCTGATGTGATGAACCATGTTGTGTTTTATATTTTGTGGGCGGCCAGGTGCATCTGGGTCACTTAACTGGGGGAGAGATGGCACCAGGATGAACTTAGGGCAGAAGGCAGGAGGCAGTGAGATGCTTTCGGCAGTATTCGGTGGTTCCAATCATTCATGTGGATGTAACTTTGAGAAGTAGCACCAACATAAACATTATTGCAGATTAAATACTCTCCTTTATGGAAACAGAATTGTCTGATTTTTCCTTCCATTCTACAAGAAATGTGATGAGGAACCCAACCACGAGTTCAGGCTGTTGACTTGTCCTCCAAATTCCCCAGATCTCAGTCCAATCCAACATCTGTGGGATTCTCTAGGACCTAAAGGAGCTGCTGCTAATGTCTTGTGCCAGATACCGCAGCCCACCTTCAGAGGTCCAGTGGAGTCATTGCCTCAGATGGGTCGGAGCAGTTTTGGCAGCAAACGGGGTATTATATAACATTATGCAGTTAGTTTTAATTTTATGGCTCATCGGTGTGTTTGGTACACTGCAAAACTTCAAAATTATATTGAATCTATTTGTCTCAATTCTGGTCAAAATAACTAATTACGAATGATACGTATATAAGAAAATATCCCTTCACTATGTTTTCAGACATTCCATCTTTAATATCTTGTTAAGTCTATTAATCTTGAAAATATCTTGAATGTTCAATCTGAGTATTTCCAGCTAACTTTAAGACGCCTTTCACCTTGAAAATGCTAGAATATAACCTTCTGGACTTACTTCAAGTCGATGGTCTTAGTAAGTAAAAAGAACTTAGAAGCCAGTCCTTTCATTTCATGTCTTTGGGATAAGAGATTGTGGTTGCTTTGATGTCTTTATGACCTGAGAGTGTTGTGGCTCGCTGCCTATGTTACATGAGACTGTGGTGGCTTTGAAGTTCATGTTACAAGAGGCTGTAGCGGCTTTGATGTTCATGTTATATGAGACTGTGGTGGCTTATTGACCAGAGAATGTTGTGGCTTTGGGGTCTTTGTGACCTGAGAGAGTTGTGGCGTTGCTGCCTATGTTACATGAGACTGTGGGGGCATTGGTTTCTTTGTGATGCAAGACTGTGGTGACTTTGATGTCTGTGTGACCTGAGATTGTTGTGGCTCACTGCCTATTGATGTTACAAGAGGCTTTGGTGGCTTTGATGTTCATGTTATATGAGACTGTGATTGCCTTGATGTCTCTGACATTAACCTTTGATGGCGTTGATGTCTCTATGACATGATACTTTTGTGGCTTTGATGTCTTTGTGGCATGGCACAGTCAAAGCTTTGATGTAGTTTGTAGGTCATTGCATGATGTTTTTTTAAATTGTTCTGTGGTGTCTTTGATGTCTAGGATACAACAGACTGTGGTGGTAACGAAAAAGCTACTGATGGAAAAATACACATAATTATGTGTATTAATTGTTTTCTAACTTCTTTTTAGTTCTAAATTTATATATATATATGTATATATATATATATATATATGTAAATATATATACTCAACTGCTGCTTTTGAATATACATGGAGTGACTAACCGAGTCATGAACAAAAAGCAAATGCAAAACAATCAATATCTCTGTCATTATGATCATCATCGTTACGATGAAGATGAATGTCGTTATAATTATTGTTAGCATATCATTAATTTCAAACACAGTTATCATTAACACAATCATCACAACATGATTAAGACCAAAGGATTAGGCTCAAACTACAGGTCTGGGTAGATGAGCACATGACTAGTTTGATGACATCATGAGTTCAGTCAGAAAGGTCAGAGGTGAGGGGTTTCTGTCTTAAAACTTAACACAATTCTTATTTTAAGCTAATTGTACAGTAAATATATCCCAACCAGTAATAATGCTGGTACTGAAAACCATATAAAATCTAAATATTTAGGACTTTAATAGGTCAAATAGTCCAACAGGAAGGCATTTCTGGATTTTAATTTCACTATTAGAAATATTAATAAATTGTAGATTTTATTGCTCCATGTCCCCATCCAGCCACACTCTTAAACTTTGAATGACCTCACCAAGAAGAAAAAAAGAAAACTCTGACAAGAATATTCCTTTGCATATTTGATTGCTCTGAGATGTTATGAATGTATTATCTTAGATACTCTAATTTACAACGAATAACAAATTATTTGGTCATGCATGTTTTAAACTACTTGAACTTTATTAGCTTAATTATTTTGGGTGTATCAAGTAACATAATTCTGTTAAGTAAGTCCTTACATGCTTTAATATGCCACCTAAAACCCATAAATCCTACTCATCAAATAGCCATGGGTAATACTTCCTCCTTGGTGGCCCCTTTAACCTGTCCTGACCCCCAGGGCTCTATCCTTGGCCCCTTACTCTTTAACATCTTCATGCTGCCACTGGGTCATATTATTGACAGCTTCAGTCACATATTTCAATAAGAAATAAAGACTCAAAATGAGCTTGACCAAACAGTTAAACAGGATATTAAAGGGTTAAACCAAAGCTAACCAATAACTGAAGTAACTTTGCTAAGCTAAATCACATTTTGGACATATATAGCATGTCAGAGATTACTCTTAACATCATTTGTGAGGAATGTTTTGACTTTTCACAATAGTGTCTGAGCCTCTGTCAGAGGTGCAGCCAATGCACGCATTTAGCTTAAAATGCTCAATTAGCAGCTTTGCACCGTTGGTCAGCGGCTGCCAAAGTGCTAACGCTGAGACAGACACATAGCTGGGGGATCCGCTCAGCCATTTAGCCATGTGTCACCCAAAGGCTGGATTCACCGCGTGACTCATAGCGCGCCCTGAGCAGGACACACTGTCTGCTTGACCACTGAAAGCTTGTTGTCACCGCGGAGAGGAAAAAAGGACAAAACGCAGAGGTCACGGTAAAAGGCTGTGGAGGCTGACATTAAAAGAATTATTTATTTGATGAAATTCATGAAATGCAATACAGACGAATCGCTTTTTTACCCATAGAATTTACATTTTTTCATTGTGTCGATGTTTATAGTGATGTTTATAGTGTTTATAGTGTTCATAGTGATGTTTATTGTGTTTATAGTGTTCATAGTGATATTTAGTGTTTATAATGATGTTTATAGTATTTATAGTGATGCTTATAGTCTTTATAGTGATATTTATAGTGTTCAGAGTGATGTTTATAGTGTTTATGATGATGTTTATAGTCTTTATAGTGATATTTATAGTTTTTATAGTGATGTTTATAACTATGTTTATGGTGTTCAGAGTGATGTTCATAGCAATGTTTATAGTGAGGTTTATAGTTATCTTTATAGTGATGTTTATGTTGACGTTTATAATGTTCATAGTGATGTTTATAGTGATTGATGTTTCTAGTGATGTTTCTAGTGTTCAGAGTGAAGTTTATAGTGTTTATAGTGATTTTTCGATTGAAAACATCTAACACCGGCGCAGCTTTGTGACGAATGTCGATGAAAGCAGCATCAGAGTTGCATGACAGTTCAGACTGAGGTCGCACCGCAAAATATCCAACCACTCTCAAATTTAGGACCACATATCCCAGATCGGCCCTGTAGAATGTCAGATTCCGTCATGCGGTCCTTGCTATTCACACTGCCTTGAAAAAGTCACAGATAAGCAAAAAATCCGACCTGGGCCAGATTTATCCTGCAGCTTGAACGCATCCCACCAGCACCAGCATGCTCTGTGGTAGAAATCCATTCATACGCGTGCAGACTCTTCAAACGCACACTTCTCCCCTGCCTCGCTCGGTGTGATCCTGCTTGTAACCTCTTATTAATAACAGGACTATATTTAGATTTCAGTCCTCCTGGCAAAAAAGCACAAACTGCTGCAGCGCGTTGAAAATTTGTTTTCACAAGTTGGGTAATAGCCAATCCTGCAAATCAGTCATGCCCATCAGTGAAGAAATGCCGTGGAACTGTAAGAGCACTTATTTCATAATAAACAATTTAGAGTGAATTCACAAAATCCCCCGTGAGTCCAAACGGACCAAAGTATCAAAATAAAAGTCATCATTTGTGAATTATTCATTCCAGTGATGTAGTGCGGCTAAAGATCCTTAGGTTAGGCGTGCCCTGATGCATTATGTACTACCCAAACACAATCATTTTCTCCAGCAGATATCTATTTGCGCTAATGGTTAAAGAAGATATTGAATTATTGAGACAGATTAAATAGATAACAGGCCGAAGGGATGATATTAGAGAGAACACTGTGCCCCAGGGCGGATTTGTAGCGCCGCATCCTGATTCTCTCTTCTTGTTGTGCTCTCTACCTGACGATAGCGATCAGATGCGATACCAAGCGGGCGAAAGTACGGGTTCAGCAGCGGCTTCCTGTTCGCGATGGTGATGGGTTATGAGGGAGAGCAGGATCATTACCTGTGCTTCAAAAACATACTTTGAGCGTAATGAAATCAGGCGCCGCAATCTACTCGCTACATTATGTACCTGCTGGCAACAGATGGAACTCTTTAGCATATCAAAGAGTTCCTACCGCGCCAGTTTGCTGACTTATTATTTGCGTTTGTAGCATTTCCTCGCCGAACTTTTCCCTCCAACAAAGAGCAGCCCCAAACTAGTCTGACATGTCGTCACGGGAAGCACAGAGGTGATAATAATGAAAAACACAAATCCGTGCAGTACTGCTGATCTACCTAACTGACAACTGAGCGGTTTCATGTCGGTTGGATCCGTGAACAATAGTTCTAAATCAGTCGTATGTGATTCTTGACTTGAGGGCCGCTATGTCGACCACTAGTGAATCCTCAGCCAATTAGCCGTGTGGCACTTACAGTTTTTTTTGATTCAAGAGTATAATCCCCTCTTGATGGAAGACTTAGCGGCCGTCTTCCTGATTTTAGTGCTGGCCCACATTGAGAGAGAAGAACGTCTAATGATTGCTCTGCTAAAGGAGATGTGTTTTTTTGTTTTTGTTTTGTTTTGTTACATAAAATATGCCCTCGATGAGCATTTTGCTGCAGGTTACAATCTAATGCTGCGTTATCATCGGGTGCGTTCACGTCACTCGCACCAGTGGAAACGTTTCAACATGGCTTAGATAATCCCGTGAGGCTGTGTCACGTCGTGATGCGGAAATTAAGGATTGGTTTATCGGAGTCGTATTCGGACACCGGGAGAAGTTTGCGTCGGATTGTCCCAATTGTTAAAACCCCGAGAAATCAGGGATATTATGGGATCGTCATCGCAGAGTCCTTCATGTTAATGCGATAACTTAAAAGTTCTGACGTGGAACATTTTCAGATTTTATACCTTCATAGACCTTAGTGTGAGGAAGAACTGAATTGATTTTGGGAAAGTTTGGATGTTTCTGCCACTAGGGGGAGCGTTCACTTCAAAAAATCTTTGGCTCACAATTTCTCAACTGTTGGTTTGATTTAGTATAAATCAGGTCAATCTTGTATGCATCATATTTTACTAGAATAATTCATATTTACTCACTAGAGGGAGCTTTTTTTTAAACAAAATTAAACAGTTTTTTGGACTTAAGTTTATAACTGTCGGCCCCATTTAAGTCCAAATTTGGTGCATGTGAATCGACTTAAGGAGATTTATCCAGTGTGTTTAAGATGTTTTACTCTAATAGTTCATATTTTACTATTCAGGCGGAGCTTTCTATAGAAAATACATTTTCTTGTCTGTCACTTCGCCCCCATAACTACAATTGTGACTACATTTAGCTCACATGAATTAGCATAAGGAAATCTTTCCTGTTATATCCTCAAAAAGTCGGGGATATTAAGGAATCGTCATCGCTGCTCCCACCGCCGGCGCTGAAGATCCTTCGTTTTAGCACGATTACTCAAAAACTATATCACTGTTCACTTTCAAATTGTGTGTGGAAATAACGAAATGTTTTGGGGAAAGTTTGGTTTGGATATTTCTGACACTAGAGGGAGCTTTATCTGCAAAATTCTCAGGCCATAACTTCACAACCGTTGGTCCGATTTAGTCCAAACCTGGTGTTTAAGATTTGACTGGAGGAGCTCTATCTTCTGAACGTTGTGTTTTACTGCAGTAGTACCTATTTTACTCACTAGGTGGAGTTTTTTACAAAAAAAAAAATATTGTGGACATAACTTTTCGTTTAATTTGAGGAATTCAATCAGGAGGTTTGCTTGCACAGTACAGGGGATTTGGGACTTTTCAGGGATATACACTTGCTGTCGGTGCTGACAGCATAGGTTTAGTTTAAGTACTGAGCCCCGAAAAAATTGTTAACTGTGTTTATCTTCCTTATTTCTACTTTATGGGATCTTATCTTCGTGCATAGTACTGACTCCATAGAAATAATTATGTTGTGTCACTTTGGACTGTTTGAGAACATTGATGAGTCAAATTCAATTTGAAGAGTTCAATCATTGTGTATGCAGTTCGGGCGATTGTGGACTTTTTGGGGATACACCCTTGCTCTGGTGTCAAGTCGTGAGGTCACGATATAAAAACACGAAAAATGTTATTATCTTTCCCATACGTCAAAACCTACCCCTGGGTAAAATGTTCCAAACGTTACTGACTCACCGCTGTTGGCACGGAGAAGGTGTCAGCCACTCCGTCATATCAGGAAGGACAATGTGATGCGAAGGACATTCTCTTCAAATCACATAATTTGGCAACCTGTAAGGTATTTCAAAAGCTATTCTGACGGTCCTTTTATATCCCAGAGTGTGTCTTCGTTTCTCCTTCTTCTTCATTATTTCTCCGGGATTTGATAAAATGAAGGTTAAAACTTTTAACCTGCTCAAGGTAGGCGAACCGTGAATGAGGCCGCCTTTTATTTAGTCTAAAAGATTATTTTCTCGCCGTGATGCTCTTTTGTAAATCGCTTTATCGGGTTATAAACACAATGAAAGGGTGACGGCAAGGGAAGCTGGCGAGATGCGTGCTCTGATGGATTAGATATCTCAGGATATTAAGGATCTCACTGATGAAGATTAACGCTTTAATGGCCTCAACAAGAAAAAGAAAAAAAAGATTTCTTTGCATATTTCATTTTTCTGGGATAGTTATATGCTTAATACTCTAAATGAACCAAAGAGTGATAAATAACATGGTGAAGAAAGTTTCTGGTCAAGAAAGTTTCTGAAAAGAAAAAAGAAAAATCTGACTTCGATTAGTTCAAGCTTTTGGTGAATCAAATCTAATTTGACCACTTTTTAGACTTTTTCTGGTTGCATCAAGTCACATGACTCTGTTCAGTAAGTCCATTCATGCTTAAATATAATCATTGGAGTCCCCTTTGACTTGTGGGTATCCCCCCAGGGCTCCATCTTTGGCCCCTTACTCTTTAATATATTCATGTTGCCACTGGATCATATTATGAAAAAAGGTTCCGACAAGTGGCCCAAGTTTTTCAATAGTAATAAAAAAATTCCAAAGAGCTGTGCAGGACATCAAAGGGTTAAAGATTTTTACAGAAATCCCCGAAAACCAATGAATCTTTGGAAGTTTGAAAGAAAAAAGTTAAGGCTTCTAGATACTAGTGTGATACTAGAGACTAGAGTGCTTCAAACTATTTTATTTTCGTGCATCAAACAATGAGCACAATTTGCTCCTCACAATCCGAGGATTCAATATAAGCAGAACAAATAGCTGTGATCCAGATAAACTGCTGCTAATCCCTCCTAAGGTGCTACACTTCTATTTGCACAAACATAAATCACTAACTGAAGGTTCTCACTGATTGCGATATTGTTCTTCTATTCATTCTGCAGTTGATTGTGGTTGCGTATCTAGTGGGCATGTGGCGTCTGTCACAGCCGTGTCAGCCCTCCCGGATGATGCAACAACTGCCATCCAGCATGATGCACTCCTAACGTGTCTCCATAATCACGCCCGTTGCCCGTGAAGGGCACTTTTTGAGTTGACGTTCATGTCAGATGGCCTTATATGTCAAGGTCCCTCCTAGTGGTGCTGCCCTGATCCCTTCAGGGCATTTTGCAGTGACAGGATGAGCACTGACCTCTGTCATTCCACTGGGTGAGCAGCCTGCGACGAGGCTGACAGCGCCAAGCCAGCTGAACCGTGCTCCCCGGCAGGGATCCTCTGTGGCCTTTTGCCCCTGGGTCTGCTTCTGTGCACACCTCCAAACACAGACCCAGCTGTCCCCACTCCATTATCTGCTGATTAGCTGCAAATGACTGGATGAGGTGGGTTTCTAATATCTAATCGAGAGCGCTGTTTAAGGAATACCGCTTACATTTTCAGAAATTTACACCGTGACCCCAGAACTCCGTAATTGAATTTCTGACTCTCATCGCTTTTAACGCCGTTAAAGCTCTCATTAGGTTAGAGATCTGCTTGATGAAGGTATTAGAGAGAGCTCTGGCGTAGCTCATCAACATGAAGAGCATGTCTGGCTAACCTGGAGCAGCCGTCTCTAGGTGCGCCTACCTACTCTTCCTCGAGAGGATCAATTATGTCATTAATGAGTAAGGGAGGGTATCCCCAGGTGGCCTCTGTGCCCAAGCCCCTGCTACTTGGTTTTGTTAGACACTAAGAATACGTTCAAGGCGAAAAAGCATTCTCCCATTCTCTTAAGCCCAACATCTTTGTAAATTCTTCCCTTTTGTATATATGCATATAAATGCATGTTTTATTCAACCGGACCAGCTTAGTAAAATCAGCCGGTTGGACCAAGAAGTGCTCACCTTCTGCATATGTGGACGAGGTTGCCGTTTCAAAGCCACTTTTTGAGAAACTGCCGCATGCAACCCAAAGAAATGAATGATTTATGTGACTGTCACACCGAGGGTGTGCAGAACAACCAGGACTGTACATCACACATCGTTCTTTCATTTTTCCGACAGCTTGTTGGGTTTTCTTTTTTCTTTCTTTTTTTGAACAAGACAGAGATTCTAATTGAGTGGCTGGAAAAAGAACATTGAGGAGACGCCTCTGGCTCAGGCGGGGCGAGGCAGAAGAGGGTAGGGGACGCTGCAAAAGGGGCTCAGTGCCAGAATCTCTAATGAGCCTCACCTGATACCTGTTTCACCGGCTCAGAGGTTCCGTGGTAATCATAATGTCGAAGATGTGATCTTTATTTAATTTCTTTTTATCACACTCCCATCAGTGTTTATGAAATCTAAGGACCTTGTGTGTGTATATATATATATATATATATATACGAGCTATCTACAATATGTTATAAAAGGCAATTTAAGTTTGGCCGATAACTGATTATCAGATAGACGACAAGCTGCTATCAGATTGATTACATACTTATGTTCCAGTCTTTGACCTCTAAGTGAACACTGTGGACTTGGTAACCCATCAACAGGCTCGCCTACAACTGGCCTACTCTGCTCCGGCATCAGTAATGGCTCTGCTGCAGGAGAGGGAGCAGCGGAAGTGCGGTCGGTTTTGTTCAGAAGTTTAGTTCAGTTTCGTTGCAGTGCTGATACGTAACGGTTCTGGAGACAGCAGATGTCATTCTGATGATAAGAATGTGTCTCAATGTGCAGAGCAGAATCAAATGTAATTTTGCTCTTTCATTTGGTGGACTTGTTGAGGGTATGAGGGTCCTCTTTGTTGTCGCATGCCCAGGTGTTGCTGCCTGGATGCCGGGCAGGTGTTACATCATGTGTGCTAACACTGGTACACTCATTTGTCACTTCACAGGGGGATTCATTTGCACTGGAGAGGAGGGGCTGCATACTGTCTGGAAAAAAACACCGGCCCAATTATGCTTTTCGAAAGCTCTGTTAATCGAGGGTAACGGGATGAGAGAATTTGATTTAATCCTTGGGTAAAATTAGAGGTGCAGCGGTTGCAATTTTCTTGGCTGATCAACGATTTTTATTAAATCTGACCGGCCAGTATCGATTTGGACCAATTTTCTTCCATAAAGTTTTAAAAAAATCATAATGAGTAATTTTAAGTGCTCTTATTTTGAAGGATTACATTGGAAGTGACAAGGCTGGCCGGCCCTGTGTAATGTGTATTTACTCGGACATTTTGGAATTAATGTAGCCTTCGTCCTCCCTGCCGTGCGTTTCTTAAACAAATTGTATAACATTTCGAGGTGAAAAAAAAAACTTTCTACGCCTCGTTCAGTCCATTATGTGTTATACGTTGGCTCGTGGCTGGCTCTGACCTCCCGCTAGCTTTAGCTGCTCTACTAACATTTGGCTCTGAAATTGCTGTTCGTGGGGGTGGTTTAATTTGAAGTGTGTGATTTAGGTTGTTGCGCGGAACGCTTTCATGGTTGTCACGCTGCTCAATTCTTTGTCGTCAAGTTTTTAAACCATAAATTCATTCAAATGATTTGTTTTGAACTATGTGATTAAGTTTGTTGTGCCGAACGTTTGCGGGTTGCAGAGATGTCTTTCTTCGTCCCTGCTGGAGTTACAAATTATTAGCTTTGTGTTTTCTGGTTTACCTGTGTGATGTTTGGAGCCGTGGTGGCTAATGCTTGGTGTGCATGTAAGGCACCTGCCTCGAATGAGGGTCATCAGGAGATTGCAGATTTCATCAAACTGCACCTCTAGTAATATAGTCTACTTATACTGGCTCATTGTTTGAACCGAAGACTGTGCCCTTTCACAAACCCAGCACTCTACACCTGCAGCATGCCTAATAGTCGTGGTGTAACTGACTGATCTTCATCCGAGCGATCCCCCCCCCGCATTGTTTGACATGCACTTGAAATTCAAATTAATTGCAAAGTTTATCTGTAACATTTTTCTGGTTGCTTTTACTTTTTAAAGCATTGGCACCAGTGTGTCATTTATTAACCAACAAACTTGGTGTTGAGTTTACTGTCCATTTGGTCGGACGCAATAAGACTTAAATAGCATTGTAATTGCAGTTAAAGTAAAATCTTTCAAGGAACTAGAGAAAGCACTCCAAGGCACAACGGTACCCAAGGTTTAGGAAAAATTCGTGCAGACTCCCCCATTAATGTCTGAGTCATTGCCAGCCTCTTAATCCACCGACAACTCCAACAAACTCTCGGAGTATCTCTCAAATACTCTGTAGCAGGATTTCTCCTGCGCAATCCACTTCAGCGTCTCTGTTCAACACACTGGCCTTAGCTCCACCCCGCAAGAAACATCAAAGGTGTTAAAGGAACAAAGGTAGTACTATTCATATTCCGATATCACTACTCCAAACTGCGTATTATTTTATTTTCTGTTATTTTATCACTTGTTCTCACTCCAGTGCGTTTGTCCGTTTGTTTGGATGTTTGTTTGTTTGTCGGCAGGATTAAGGAATGACTATAGAATTGTTTTGCATGAAATCTAGAGGCTGGTTTTGGCAGGTCCTAGAGCTGTTACAATTTTGGTGACATTTTGTGTTTCGCAGCATTTAAAATAAGACAATATAAAATTTGAGTTTGACCGACCCGCGCACCAGCGACACGTCTCCAATCCAATATGGAGGTGCAGCATTAGGACCTGAAGATGGTGAAACAAAGCCGAAGTAAAATTGTACTGGAGGCCAGCAGCTAAAACTAAAATACTTTCAGTGATGTAAACCAGATGAGAGATGATCAACCTTTGACCTTTCTCATCACTTATAGTATTTAGTATTAGCTTATATTTAGACACCAGATGAGAGATGATCAACCTTTGGCCTTTTTCACCACTTATAGCATTTAGTATTAGCTTGTATTTAGACACCAGATAACCTTCAGTCGAGGAGAATTGGCTGTAGGACTAAATGTGAGCCTGAATGGTCGTCAGTCTCCGTGTGTCGACCCTGTGATGAAGTACTGGCTCACCCTGGGTCTACCCCGACTCTCAGTCAATGTCAGGTGGGACAGGCAATGTAGCTATTGCTGCCTTTGAACCATTGATTCCTATGATCTTCCCTTATGGGTGAATCTCGGGGCTCAGTGGGCTGAACAGATACGCCGAAGTGGAAGGCAAAGGAGATGACCTGCTAGAGCATTTGAGCGATACTAGCAGACATTAATGGAGAAATGTGGATGAATTATTCCTTATCCGAGGGTATTACTGTGGCCTAGAGTTCATTTTCTAGTTGTAATACTTTTTTTTTTTTCATTGTAAATGCTGCGAAACACGTAAAGTCACTTAAATGTAATCGCCTAGAGAGATGCTGAAACTTGGGAAAATCTGGGCAAAACTTCATGCAAAATCAGTCCTGAAGTTTTTCAATAATCTTACTCACATGCAAAATCAGTCCTGAAGTTTTTCAATAATCTTACTCACAAACAAAAACAAACAAATGCCGGTGAAAACAAAGTCTTTTCTTGGCGGAGATAATAAGACTTCCATATACCATCTGAGTGTTTGCTTTAACCATTCTCTTTAAAACATCGAACATCTTCAGTGGTATTTTCATTAAAAACCATGACAAAAGAGACTTTGTTTAAGTGTACTGTCAGTTTTTTAAGTCATAAATGGATAGTAAATTCGCTTTTGTCTCCCTTTAGTTTGCTGATGTAAAAAAAAAAAAAAAGCTCCATTGCTCCTCTCAGTGGGGTTGGGAGAAAGAAGCTGGTGGTGAGTAAACCAAGCAAATTGGTTTTGTTCCAAGCAGCAACCCTAATTATAGGGATGATAATGATCGCGATCCTGCAGAAATAACACTTTATACACCAAACAGCTTTTGTTGTTTAGTCAAAAGTACATATTTCTGAAGATGAAACTCATCAAATATAAAATAATACCTATAAAATCATCTGATTCCTCCTTCTTGGCAAAACAACCATTATTTTTCTGGTCATCTAACTCAATTGGGGAATAACCGTGCATTCATATTTCACACATGATGTCCTGAAATGTCCTAACTCTGAATTGTTAGCACCTCATCTCTGATGGGGTTACATTATAGCCCCCCGTAAACCTTCCAAACAGGTCAGGCTGAAAGCATACATTCAAGGATGGCCAAGTCGGGACCCTGTTTTAGACCGTTAATCCCCTCCTTTATAGCCAGATTAAGCGAGAGCGCGCGGTCTGTCCAAAAAGATCTGCCTTCCAGCTCTTGGACGATCAATGCTGATACCATCTGAATAGCTGTTTGATTGCAGCATTGTTACATGACATTAAAACCTGCCAGACCCCAGTGGTTTACTTTCAAAGACTCAGTGCACACAAGGCTGCTCAAGACAAAACGTCTGATCTAATGGGCTTCCCTGAGCGCCAGAGAGGTTGTTATGCAGAGCAATATGTGTGCCGCCGATTCTTTTGCACACAATCATAGTCGGCTTGATTTACTTGGGGACAGTGAGCCATATTATTCAAGTATTTTGTAAGCCTCCCTGCAAACAGAGAAATTAGAAAGAGACTGGGTTTTTGTATAATTAGAGGATGAAAGCCTTATCTAGTAAATTTAGAGATAGTGAAGTAGAATTTCCTGGATCTGCCCCAAAATGTAATGATGCTGGTGAAATACCCATCATCCCAACAGGTTTAATCGAAATCTGTTCAGTAGTTTTTTTGTGTGATTCCACTGATTAACTTAAAAATCAGAAACGACGTCCTTGATGTGCATAATCCCTCCATTTTGTTCTACTTATCCGGGCTTGAGTCACGGTGGCGGCAGGCTGGTAAGACGTCCCCCTCCCCTGCAACACTCTCCAGCTCATCCATGGGGGATCCTGAGGTGTTTCGAGACCGGATATTTAGTCCCTCCAGTGACTTCTGGGTCTACCTCAGGGTTTCCTCCCAGTCGGACGTGACTGGAAATCTCCAAAGAGAGGCGACCTGACCAGATACCCGAACCACTGTAACTTCCTCCTTTCAATGCTACAGACCAGCGGCTCTAATCCAGATGTCTGAGCGCTGCACCGTATCTCCAAGGCCCGGTTGGGACTTGGTTTTAAAATGTGTTTTCTCCAGTAATCGAATCACAAGACAAAAAAACAATACACATCGCCGTTTATACTTGCGTCTATCATAATGTGTTCAGCTGTCCACTCACGTTCAGGTTTTTAGCTGCCTACGTCACTTCTGCTATAGTAAACCGTCACGTCGGTCAAGCACCAGATTTCTTTAGCTATTTAGAACGGGCAACCTTACAACTTCAAGATGTTACAAAAGCTAATATACATGTACGGACTATTCCATCTGTTGAGACTGACAGGACGAAGTAATTAGCGAATTTCGAAATACACGCTCTTTCCTGTTCGATATGTTCCTGAAGTGGTCCAATGCGTCCCAGACCAGGATCACATTGCGTCTGGGTCGTTTACACATGTATTTAGCAATGTGTTTCGCTGTCAGCTAGTGATCCGATCGCTAAAAATGCATTGTCAAATCAAGTCTAAACAGGCTCTAAGTCTGAAACCGGCCACCCTACGAAGGAAACTCATTTCATAGGCTTGTATCATTGACCTCATTCAGAACCTTGCAATTATAAATTGAAATAAGCTCCAAAGGAGATAAAGGACACAAATCAGACCAGACAAAGTCTCATATCCTTACTTTTAACATATGTACAACCTTAAAGAAATATATTTTTTCAATATTTTAAAGGAAAAACCTTCAAAGAATGACGATAGACAGCATATGGCTTAAATATGAATGTAAAATTAAAGTGGACACTTTTCTAATTTTCCAGGAAATATCAAATAAATAGCTTGAGAAAACCATATTTGAAGCCGTGAATAGAGCAAAATGTGTTTTTATAATGTTAAATGAAATCAGCAAACACCATAAGAAAAAAGTAACGTGCAAATAAAATAACGTAAATATGAATAAAGTTCTCCTATAGAGGAAACCATTAATTGCTCTACTCTCTTATCTGATAATGTATTTCCTAAAACCTTTCAGTAATCGTTCCTCTTCAGTTCATATAATATTTAATGTATTCACCAATGTTGAAGTGTCACATCAAACCCTCATAATCGACTTTCCTTCCGGCCAAAAGACGTTTCCATTTCCCTTCACAATTATAGAAGCGATACGTTTTGGGTACATGTTGCACAATATCATCTAATCACTTAAATAAAGTTGGCTAACAAAGGATAAATATATTTAATAGAAGGATTGGAAGTCGAGATTTTCAATATGTTTACTTTCCTTCCATTCATGCCCATAGAAATGCGTTGAAACCCTTCTTCTGATAATGAGCCCAAACAGAAAGATCTTCGCTCATATTTACCCAGATGATTGACCGGGAAGATTTCCATTTATAAACTTTAGGTAAAGATCTAACGTCACCTGGTATGATACTGACACTTCTGAGAAAGTAAATATGCCAGTGAAAAGCTCCGTCTTGAAAATTTCCAGATATGTGAAGATGAAGAACTTCCTGTAAATGTTTAAACGGCGCCGAAATAAATAGAGAAGTCAGCTATAATTCATTCAAACGAGAAACAGAATCCTCCGACTGTCACAGAGGGAAAAAAAGTGAGGAACGGAAAGATCAAAGACATCTCCTGCACCTGTACACATTTTTCATCCCATTATTAATTCAGAATTCTTGGATGACACCAGAAAGTAGGTAACCAAATTCAGGAGGACTAGTGGAATTCTCCGTGGCAGTAACCCGACGCTTTGGGATGACATGTTTCTCCCACAGCTGAATAAAGATGATTCGGTTTTGGAACAGTGAGGAATGAAAGAGCCTTTTCGCAGGTGTGTGAAGCCTACTGGGAGTCCTGGCGAGGGAACCTGAGTGAGGGAGAAAAAGGATTTTAATGATGACCTACTTCCGTTGTATTCAGCGGCGCTCCGCTTCATGGGGAGGTGCTCTCCTCCGAACTCAGCGAGAGGGAAAGTTAACAGACGCCTCTGCTCACGGAAGCTGAGGTTAGCCTCTGTAATTATAAGCAGTGATATTTATTTATTCGCTCCGTGTCACTCGGCCGACCCGATTTGACACCAGTGTCAGACCACTTCCTCGAACCGGAAACACCACAAGCTTCAGAACCTTCGACTTTAGTTTGCCACATATTAGAAAAAAGTCAACCCCGATGTGTTTTGCATTTTTCGCCGGAGACAGCACCAGAGCTCGGATGCTGCCGGGGTTGTTTGGGAGGCGTTGCGGCTAACCTCCGTCACTTTTACAGCATCTGGGAAACAACAGAGGAGACTTAACCGAGTCTCTGGAGGCTTCTGCATTTATGATCTGACACGCTGTAACCTACGCTGTTCATTTACTGCCATACTGACAAGTCACTGCTAACCTTTTCTGCTGCTCCGCTCACACTCACTGTCAATTTTCTCCCGCTAGTTCAAACACGAAAGAAAAACAAACTGTAAACACCCACAACCGGAGCCTTTTTGGTCGAGGTTGTTTATTAGGATTACAGAATAGGGCTTTAGGCAGCATGAGTCCAAGAATGTTGAATGAACCACGAGGGTTTAGGAAATCGTACTTCAGAGCAAAATCAAGATGATACCCTCCATGCCGATTCTCTCGGACCAATCAGTGGATTGCAGAGTTTTAATTTCACTTTTAAGGTTCAGTTCAGCAGCAAGTTAACATTTTGAAATTTAATGTGTTGGAAGCGGGAAAATTAGGCAATCATAACGAACTTGGAGACTTTGTCGAGAGCCAAAACTGATGGTTATCTGACTGATTCGGAGCATCTGCAGAACTGACTTATTGGCAGGGCTTATTACACTGTAAAAAGAAAAATGAGTATGATTTACGGTAATACATTTACCATAAAACAATACGGTCACCATGTAGAAGACGTTAAAGCCAATTACCATGAATTAATTGATATGGTGTAAACTTCGTTATAGTTATTTTCTGTAATATCTTGTAGATGGTAGATTTTTTTAATAAAAGAATTCCAGCAAAACCAGCTGCGGATTTTTTACTATAAATTATACAGATTTTTTTTTTCTAAAGTTTACCTAGAAAGATTTACGAGGTAGGTAAACCTTTCTAAAGTTTACCTACCCCGTGGTCTGAGAAAGGACTATTGGTTAAGTCCTCCTATACTGGGTTAATGGGTTATCCCAGTCCAGGAGACTGGGTTTCAAATAAAGTCAAAGGAGGGTGTAGCAGAAGTTCTTTAGTGCTTCAAGCTTACCCAGCCATATCTAGTGCCGGTACCAAGCCCGGATAATTGGTAGGACTGTGTCAGGCAGAGCATCCAACGTAAAAACTCATGCAAAGTGAGTAAGCGGAACGAAACGATCCAGTGTGTCGACCCCCTAAAAAGGGGAAGATCTTGCTTTTGAATGGGTGTGCGTCTTGTACCCGGGGGAGTTACAGCATCTGGAAGCACTACGGAATGAAGGCAAGCCGTGGAGGCAGTGAGATCCTTGGAGCAATGTTCTGCCTGGAAATCTTGGGGAATCCCTTCCATGTGGATGTTTACTTTGACAAATACTACCTGACATTGCTGCAGAACGAGTAAGCCCCTTAATGGAAACCATATTCCCTAGAGGAGTTGGGCCCTTCCAGCAGCATAATCAGAAGACAGAACTACTGCCTTCTGCATTATTTATGTTTATATGCATCATTTTAATTCTTGCACTGATTGCAATACCACAGGTCTCTTTTAGGTGCTGTTTTTATGGTCTTTTTGTCTTTTTTGTCTTCTAGCTCTAGCTCATCCTCTCTGTGCCAGGATCAATTCCCCTTACTATCGTTTCCGTAGCATATGGGCGGTCTTTTCAGGATGGGGTTGCTGGCCTCAAGCCCAACCTTCAACCATCTCTGGTTCCTGAACTGTGTTGGAGATGAATTGTTGGTCCCTTCTCCTAGCCTATTGCCTTCCTGATAACGGATTACAGCCTTATACTAGGTGAAAACAGACAGGCTTAAGATTGTCGCGGCATGTCCGGTCCAGCCAACTCCTGGGATTGTGGAATAAGTTATGCTCCTCAAACAATGAGGACCTAAAGGATTTAGCGTTAAAGTCTGGCAGCCAGGTCACCATCACGAGACCTCAAGATTCATTAATGGAACTATTGAAAAGCTGGTCTTATTTCAAACAATGCAACTGGCTAAGGCCGTAATTACTTACACTTGTTGCTCGCTATAGCTTCACAGTGACGGATGCACCAGTGGCTTAATGAAGTCTAATGTTGGTTGAAGAGAGAAATGTTTAGAGCAAACAGAACCAGCTCTATTTGACAGCATGAAAACGTTTCACAATGAAGGATTTGAGCAGTCAAGACTCACAATGTAAAAATCAAAACCAACTGGTATTCTTCTGTGAGGAAGAGTAGTTTAGCGTGTTGCCTCACAGCTTGACGGACTTCTCGACTTACTTTGCAGTGACAACACCGCAGCCTTTACCGGCAGGTGGGACTTCCTGTCTGAGCTCGGTAGCAAACTTCAACCTTTTATACTCAGCAATCTTCTCAGACCAGCTCGGTTTCCCTGGGAGCTGCAAGAGGATAAAGCATCTCCCAGGTGACATTGGGCTTGACCAAGGACAAGCCACCAGTTCATCACAGAGCAAACAGTAACAATATAGAGTCCCTAATTCACCTACACTATGAGTGTTTGGACCATGGGAGAAAGGTGGAACACCTCGGGGAACCTGCTACACAAAGCCCCCATGTCCTCAGGTGGAATTAAACCTGCAACTTTGTTTCTATGAGGCAACAGAACTAACCACAATGTAATGATAATGAGTTAGACCCTCACAATATGACTCCTTTGCAATTATCACCTATCCCTGGAGTTTGGAATCACAACGGTCACCCACGGCTAACGTCCCACCCAAACACTCCTAGGTAGAGATGTTTATCTTATGACGTCACTTTGCTGTTCCTCTGTACTGTTTTATTTCTATTGGAGAGTCAAAATGAAGCTCTATTAGATAACAAGCTGGCTAAAGGTTAGTTAACTGACGCAATAAGGTCAGCGAGTGTATTCAACAGAGGTGTACCATCATTTCATTCATTATTTTCTTCCACTGATTTCCAATGTCCTCATTTAACTTTATAAAGGGAAGGTTTGTTATAGGATCAGACGGCAGCGACTGAAGGACAGTGAATGGCCCATCAGAGCTCATTAACTATTGGTTCTGTTCTTCAGTTTTGGACTTAAAGGTCAGCAATTGCTAATGGTTGACAAAAAATTAAACCCTACTAACTTTTCCATTGCTTAATATCAGCTCTTGAAAAGATCCACAGATTGCAGCAATTCATTTGAAATGTTTCAATCTCTATCGTTCCTCTAGACCTTTACTTCGCTGTCCATTAAATGTTCGTAAATAGGGAAAGGAACCTTTAGTATCCTGCTCAATTGTTCAGTTAAGTACATTGTGAGTCACGTTTTCTTTTATAAAATGTGTGACACTTGACTGAACCTGTTCATAATATGACCACGTAGCAGCATGTATATGCCGATGAGTAAGGGTCCAAGGATGGAGCCCTGGGGGACACCACAGGCCAAAGGGCCCATCGAGGAGGAGGCATTACCCATGGCTATTGAGAAATTCCTATTTAAGATTTGAACTATGATATTTTCTTTTAGCATATTAAAGCATGTGGGGACTTACTGATGAAATTATGTAACTTTATGCAACAATAAATCCAATTTTGTTGTTGTGCTGTTTGGAAACACGGTTGAACAAATGATTTGTTATTTTATGGTAAATTTAGAGCATCAAAAATATTTAATCAGTGAATATCGCAAAGAAATAAAATATACAACCTTTTTTTTTCTCCTTTCTTGTAAGGGACATTAAAGGGTTATTTTAGGGCTTATAACCACCGATCTTAAGTCACACCATCATTTTCCAACAGTTTTCTTTCAGTTTTCCATAGAGTGCACAGAGGGACATCCACTAATCCAAGTGGGGTGATTTCTCATACAGCAGATTTACTAAAATGTAAACTAGAAGGTTTCAGCCGACAACCTCGGTATGGCAGAACTGTGTGTGTTGAGGTTAATCCTCGATATCTGCTCAACGGTTTTCAACAGATTACAGTCACAGATTAGAGCGTGACTTATTTCGGTGTTGCTTTTGCCTCCTGCTCAGACATTGGAGCCACATGGAACTAAAAGGGATTCGGAGAGCTTATCCCGCACATTTTAAACCGCTCCGGTTGTCTTGACTCTTTGCATGATATGAAGAATTGTTTATTTTTTAGCTCCACCTTCTTTCCTGTTACCTCGTTGAAGTCTCTTCTTAAAACTTGCCGTTGCAGACTTCCACTCATGTGATTTCATCCTTTTCAATGATTTTATATCTTATTGTTGTTTTTTTGTATTTCTTTCTTTCATACCTTTGAGTTCTTCACATCATCATTAAATCTTCTTACTTCTTCATATTTTGTTGCTCTTGTGCATTTATGTACAATGGATGCACTTTGTAAACAGTTTTTAAAGCAACTGGATTTTCAATCACCAGCATGAAACAATGGCTCCGACCTTCATACTTTACCCATGATGCACAAGGAAACCACAGCAAACATTTTCACAATTTATTCAATGATAATTATCACCTGAAGCTTACTTCCTGTTGCTAGCAGGTGGCCCTGTCACTGTGACTGAATATTGTCTAATAGACGTCTTCATGATGGGACGCTTATCCAACATGTAACGTTTGGGACAGACTGGACATTTGAAAACGACGTGATCAGACGTATGTTATGGCGAGGCATCAAGATACACGATGCTGCCGTAGCCACGCCTTTCAACTGATTGAAACAGCTTCGATTACTTTTCATCCTCAATGTTTTGAGATGACTTTTTACCAAATTTCATGTTGATTTGAGCAAAACATGAGGACACTGTCAAAAATACAACACTAATAAGTTGCAAGTAAAATTAAATCAAAACTTCATAATGGCCGGCTTCCTGTTTAGTTTAGGTCATGGCTCCTAGAGGCTTTTATCTAGATCATGGTAAGATCAAAACATGTACCGATTTACATATTTATAAATGAAAATAAGTCCAATTGGAGGGTTTTTAGAAATTTCTAGGAGGAGCTTGGAAACAATTTATGCCATATCCTCTGTAGGCGGGTCCCAAAATATACAACATTTTTCACTACTCCTCAAAGATTCATGAGTTTTTGAACAAAATAAAGTCGACACAAAATGCAATTAATGTGAGGGAAATAAAGGAAAATAAAATAAACATAATACACACAAAACTAATAAGGGTTGCACTGTTGGTCCTCGGGCCCTAAATATATATATTAATGTGTATTTTATTCCCAGTTTGACCCTCACATTTTTTTCCGGTTGAAACGCGGATGATATTTTTGTTAAATAAATGATGGTAGTCGCTCGTCTGCGATGTCTTAGCATTCCTCCTGTTACGCGTTGAAGAATTGCTCGCCGTCAAAAAGCCGGCAGAAGAGATAACACTGGTGGGGTGAGTGGATGAAGATAAATTTGCTTTATAATGGCAAAAAGCTGCATGTTTTTTCGCTGTATTTGCTAACGTTGATTTAGCCCATGATGCATTGAAGCTGGCACATAACCAATAAACAGAGCGGCCTTATCTGTGGAGATGATATCACGGATATTTTCATGCAGTCCCGGAGACAAAAAAAAGCTCTGATGATTTATGGGTAATAGAGATATTAATCTTTACTCAATTTAAAACCGAGTATTGGAGAATTCATATTAATGTATCCACTGATACCGGCACCTTTTTTGATTTATTTTTTTGATTTTCTTTATGTTTACTCTGACAGCTATGAATTAATGGCGTCATTTAGGCCTATACCTATTTTTTTTCCCACTGCTGCTTTTTTTTTTTTTCCTTTTTGTTCTCTTCTGTCACTTTTAATGAGTGCGGTCAGATAATGCAGAGAACCATTTGTCCTGCTTAAATTATTCTTGTATCTGCCGCTGATAACGGAGACACATAAACGCTTTCTTAATTGCGTTGCTTCTGGAAAGTGATGGACCCACGCTGCAATTACAGTCAAAAGAAAAAATTCCATCCGATTTGACTCACAGTGTCTGTTTTCTCCACCGGTTGGAATGGTTCACTGTTGGGAATGAACGGTTCCTTTTTGCTCCGGAGCAAAGATCATGGACGGATGACTGCGAAGTATCACAGATAAACATTTTTGCCGTGTCCTTGAAGGACCTGAGTCAAGTACCAGTGGATGATCAGCAAACAGCTCACATGCGCCCGGAGGGCTTAGCTGGCTGGAGGTGAGTGAACGCGTCACTCTGTGGTATAAAAACCTCTTTGGATGTGGTTTAAAAACCTCTTTGGATGTGGTTTTTTGTTAACGGCTTGCTTAAGCAGCACTCTGCACCATCTAACTGTCATCAGTTGTAATTTATACGGATTGAACCTTTTTCAGAGCGAGGCCCCGGTCCAACTTTGTGTCCCTTGTTGACGGAGCCGTCTGCAGCATCCGACTTGTTCATGCTGAGATGGATTTCCTTCTCTGGCTCAGGCACTTTAAGCATATTTAGATCCACAAGAGTCGGGGATGTTGTGGAATCCTAGTTTTCCTGTTCTCCCCCTGCAACCCTGAACACGGTTAATGGTTATGGATAATTAAAGATCATTTTTTGGGTTTCAATGTATCCTCTCCAAATATTATACCTACTTTGACCTGAGTGCGAGGAAGAACTGGATTGATTTGGGGAATGTTCGGGTATATGTTTCCAACTTTTTCATGAAAAACTTTGACATCATTTCTAAACAGTTGCCCTGCTCTAATTCAAATTATTTTGCTATGAATCAATAATAGGTGATCTATCTAGCATATATCATATTTAATTCTAATGGTTTATCTTTAGGACACTAAGGGGAATAATTTGAAAAAAAAAAGAAAAGTTTTTCCGCTAAAATCTTATAACCATTGGTCCGATTTAGTCCAAATTTGGTGCGTATGAATCGACTCGAGAAGATCTGTCTCCTATATATCAGATTTTTACTCATATATATAATAATATAATAATAATATAATATTAAAAAAATATATATATATATAATATAATATAGTTAATATTATACTCACTGGGGAGACCTTTGAGTATAATAAACAGTTTCCGACTAAATTTGATGCGTATCGTTTTTCTTAATGTGTTGTCTTGTGGCTTTTGCAGGATGCTCCTGATTTCAAATCGATGTTTGCATTGCGTTTCCCACCTTCTGGCCAACGTAGTACCGAGATTCAGGCAAATTATTTCTTTAAACCAGTGAAACTCATGTTCACGTTCATCCCTGACCGGCTGGACCGGTCCGTAAGGACCAGCTCTGATCCGTTGCATCACTGTTACTGTTTGATTCGTTCTGTGGCCGCTTCAGTGACTTCCTCTACACTCAAGCAGAGAATTCTTTTTTATCATCCTCCACACTTGTGCAGGTTACACGTTTGTCGGAGGTGATACTCTGCGCTCAGTTTTGCATAAAAATGAATAACTTACCGCGGACTAAAATTAGTCTGAGGTTTGAATGCATGCGGGAGATTGGAGGCGCACTCTAACGCCGTAAAAATGGTGAAGTGTGGAGGAAAACATTCTCGTGAATTAGATTGCCTATCAAGCCGTTCTTTGAATTATGCTTCGTGCCGTTGATGTCAGACGATGCAGCTCAGCGCAGACCTGTCACCGCCCTCACAAGGTAATACTGACGCGCCCCGCTGCTTCAAAGTTTCTCCAGTTTGAAACATGATAAATGTTTGAGATTTGCATGAGGAGGGTTCTGTATCCAAAAGGCCTTTGATTGAATCAGATTTATATACAGTCGGCTGTGCAGCAAAGCCTTATTTAGCCTTATTGTGCCGGTTGTGGTCGGATAGAAGTTAAGATATGAAAGAAATAATAGAATGTAACACGAACATCAACAGCAGATATCAAAGGAATCCTACATTTAGAAGTAGAGCATTTTTGTTGAGGGTGAGCTGTAGAAGGATTTATAAGATTAACAACTCATCAGGAGTTAACATCTAGTGTCTTCACATGACTGTCTCCTCCCCACCTCCTGCCCTCTTTCTCTCACCCTCTCTCTCGCCCTCTGTCTCTCTATCTCTCATCCTCTCTCACTCTCACCACGTCTGTCTGGCCTGCCATCTCTCTTTATCGCTCTCTCCCCCTCTATTGCACTGTCCCGCTCCCTCACCCTCTCACATTCTCTCTCTAACGCCCTCTGTCTCTATAACTCAAATTCCTCTTTGTTTGTCTCGCCTGCCATCTGTCTCTCTCTCTCCACCCTTTCTGTCTCTCCTGCCATCTGTCTCTCTCTCTCCACCCTTTCTGTCTCTCCTGCCATCTTTCCCCCTCTCTTTTGACATCTAATAATAATAATAATAATAATAATACATTTAATTTATAATGCACTTTACATTTGGATCAAATCTCAAAGTGCTACAAAGTAAAAGCAGATAAAAGCATAAATAAAAAATAAAATAATAACTAT
>VRLP01000324.1:0-249948 GCA_009660295.1 Lophius piscatorius
CACTTGTCTATCCGTGTCATCTCCCTGTATCGCTAATTTCCCTTTCCACTTGTCACTCGCCTCTGATGCTCATCTCCGTTTTCAGAGTCGCGGGTTTTTTTTTACACAAATTTGATTGGCTGAGCAGCATCACGTGGGATGGCTTAACTCGCATGCAATTGGTCTGTAAGGTCTGCTAAACAAATGCCGTAAAGAGTAGAAAAGCTGTGCGGGTTAAAATAGAAGCGCCCCGCCATAATGTAGAATCCCTCAATAATTTATTGATTATAGGTCTGGGTCCGCATAGGACGGCGTCTGGGTCCGGACCCGGACCGCGGTCCGCCTGCTAGTGACCTCTGACCTAGAGGAATGAGAACCATCACAAAAAAACTTTTCAAGACATTTTTCAAGTGTAAGTGTATTATAATTTGGAATCGCTTTAGACACTGTTTATAGTTATTTTCTTGACAATCTTAAAACCATGAGTGTTTAATTATTAATCAATCAACAGATATTTGATTTGAAGGAACTTATATAACTTAAATTAAATATTTTGATTTTGGTCCAGTTTTTAGTGCTTAATTTTTTTTACCATTGTAAATTGAATATCCTGATGTATTATATTATTAATGGACAAAAATGGGCAATTGTGAGATGCCAGGTTGAACTCAAGGACTGGCAAAGTTTAACAATTCTCTGATATTTTATAGTGTAAATAACTGAAAGGTAAATTAAAAAAATCTAGGAAGACAGTGAAATGAAAAGACTGTATAATAGTTATTTACAGCCTTGCAATTGTCTCTTGAATTCATTGCTAAAATGTCTCACTGAACATCAAGCCCTACAATAAAAAATAATATAAACCAAACTAAATTTTAAAAAAAAGTATTTTGACTTTTCATAGCATTTTGCGCCTTTCATAAAATAATATCCATGTCTAAATTTCGGCGTGGAAGTCATAATTTATCCGTCTCAGAGCGCGGATATGATCTTAACAATGCTCCCAAACCATGTAGCTTTTGTTTAACCTGTGATCCAGGAGATGACTTTCATTATTCCATTGTATGTTCTTTCTTTACCAAATATAAGAAGGTTTTGATTCGAAGATATTATAAAGTATGTCCTAATTTAGATATATCTCAAAAGGTAATATTTACCAGAGATGCAAATGTTGTGTTTAATTTGGTCAAATTTATTCAGAGAATTTTGTTCTTTGATTTCCAAATAACATTGTGAATGTGCATAAGTTTTTGTCTTAATGTTTTGCCTTTGCACTGGTTGCTGCCTGTTTTGAGTTGTTTTCCGTTCCTCTTACCCAAGAGAGGGGTCCAAAGGAAAAAAAATGGGGGAAAAATGATTTGCTTTTAGATCTTTTATGACTACTTTCTAATTTCAGGATGATCAAGAGGACATCACATCGTTTGCACTCAGTTGTGATGATGAGGTAAAGCAGACACCTAAACAACCACCTATCTTTCCTTCTGACAAATTTAATGCCGCATGTAAAAGGGAATTAACATGTATATCTATTCTGTCTCCATCCACAGCTGCTTGTAACAGCTAGTCGAGCTCTGCTGCTGAAGCAGTGGGCCTGGAGAGAAGCTCAATGTACTCGAACCTGGCGGGCTATTCACACTGTTCCTGTAGCCAGTATGACCTTTGACTCCACATCTACCCTCCTGGCCACAGGTCAACAATTACAAGATAAAATCTATAGTATTTTGGTGTCCCATGTTTTAACATATTGATAGACTGTTTGGTTTTTGCGCTGCAGGTGGCTGTGATGGCACAATAAAACTCTGGGATGTAGTGAAGCAGTATTGCACCCACAACCTGAAGGGGTCATCTGGTGTTGTACAGTAAGATATCTACTTGCATAATATGTATGTACACTTAGGCAAAGGGCAGGATTTTTTTCCTCTTTTTTCCACCACATTCCACCACATTTCTCTAAGAGTCATGAACATCTTTTTCAACAAAACCTTTCATTTAACAAAAGAAGACAAATGTCCAGATTTGAATGTCATCTTATCAAAACCACAACACTTAGTTTGCCTTGATAAAGTATTTAAAATCTGGTAGATTTTGCCAACTGTCTCGACATGAGAATTTTTGATAATGTGTCCTTTGTTAAATATTATGAATTTGTCTTTTAGGCCTATCACAGTTAGATAATTATAATCTTACCACAGTTTTCCCCAATCATTTCTTCTTTGAGTGGAGAATCAAAATTAACTTTTGCGTGCCTCTGAATTGTTTATACTCGAGAAGCTACAACATCTCACTGAATATCTACTGACTTGAGGATCCTTTTTTGTCGTAAATCAAAACTGCACTTTTATGGGATAGCGTATACACTTTGTACAGTGTATTTGTACAGTGTAGGTCTTAGCCCTGAGGGAGTTTGATAGTTTCCCTCAGGGTTTTTGCAATGTTAAATAGGTGAGAGAAAGAAAAATCATATATCCAAAAATTCAAAGAGTCTTCTCTGGAACAACACCCTTTCTTCCACCCATTTTCATGGTAATCTGTTGAGTAGTTTCAGTGTAATTTAAAAAAGCGGTACTGAGCTGCCCCTGTATCTAGATCAATCCAAATTTTTATGGGTTCTTCTCTGCCACATTCCCAACCCTCTCTCCAAGTTTTATGTATTTTGTGTGTAATTCAGCAAACAGCCAGACAAACAAAAACACTGAAGCAATATTTTCACCTTCCTAGCAGAGGTAATACATTTCATCTGTATGTTTTTGCAGTCTGGTGCAGTTCCATCCAGACATGAACAGGCTGCAGCTCCTCTCTTCCGCCATTGACTGTGGCATTCGGCTTTGGGATCTGCGAAGTAGTCAGTGTGTGTGTGTGCTGCAGAGCCACTACAGCGCTGTAACTTCCCTCAGCTTCAGCCCTGATGGGGACACCATGGTCAGGTACAGGATATCCAGCCCCTCTTTGGATTAGCTGTTATCTTAAACCTTTTTTTAAAACTCTGTAAAGATGTTTGCTAATTGTTTTGAATTGTGTGCTTTATTTGTAGTTCTGGCAGAGACAAGATTTGTACAGTGTGGGACCTTAAAAATCAGAAGGCAAAGAGAACTGTACCGGTCTATGAGGTAAGATTGTGAAAACGGTGTTCTCAACATGGGGTGATATTCCTCGATGCTAATAAATGTAGAAGACTTATTTGAATAACAAAAAATAATGAAATTACTTACATTTATATTGTATGTGTATTTATGTACATATTGTCATTGTCTCCAGGCTGTAGAGGGTGTTGTGCTTCTTCCTGAGAATAAAGATTTCTCTCAGATAGGAGTGAAGAGCAAGGACTTGCATTTCATCACAGCTGGAAGCAAAGGTTTGGCTCTTCATTGTCCTGAACTACTAATCCGTGTTTTTTGTTTTTAAACTCTTCTCTCCCTCCCTCGCTTGTAGGCGTTTTGAGAATGTGGGACGCCAGCACGGGACGTTGTGTCTACAACCAGACCCCCATCACTTTCTCTGAAGAGGAAGAGGAGGAAGAGAAGGACGATGACCCCCGCCGTCTTACACATCTTCTTCATCTTACCGCCTCCTCCAGACTCGCCACAGTAACAGCAGAACACAACATACTGCTTTACCAGCTGCCTGGTCTCACTACACAGCAGCAGGTACGCACTGAGAATACACCTGTGGGATATTAAATACCAATTCATCCTATCACATTTGTGTATTCTATTGTTACTTGCAGTTAAGTCTTTATATCAATTAGATGGTAGTAAGAAAAATCCTCACCAAATGATTTAATAGTGGATTTATTGTTTCCGTAACAATTTTAGACAAAAAGTAATATATTAATGTGTTTAAGCTTCTTGTAATAATGTACCGCATTTCTTTGAAATTTATAGTAGTAAATGAAAGGTTTTTTTGGCTTTGGACTGTTGGTCATCAGTCCCACATCAGTGGGACTGATGACACATCAGTCCCAAACCAAAAGTCACTTTGGCCTCCGGGGAAATTGCGATGAGTCTAAGTATTTTTTTTATTATCGATTAAAAATGAGTTCAATAATATGAAGGGGAAAAAAATTCAAATTTTTTGCCGAATAGTTATTGATGTTGTATAGCACATTATTTTATTCGACTTCTGTCAAACTAGAAACGTGACTGAGGCTTGGTTTTCTTGTAATTTCTGTAGAATTAATGGACGTCCTCTTCTTCTGTCCACCTTTTCACAGTTTGTAGGTTACAATGATGAAGTGCTGGATGTAAAGTTTCTGGGTGAAGATGATAGCCACATTGTGGTTGCCACCAACAGCTGCCAGCTGAAGGTGTTTGAGCTGCTCACCAACAGCTGCCAGATCTTATATGGACACACAGGTCAGTCACCAGCAGGGGGCAGTATGTGTTAATCCCCTCAGTAAACCTACACGTCAAACATACAGCTGTAGATTTGTTCAACAGGGGTCAAAGAGAAAGCACAGTACCACAGTGAGTGTGAATGGGTGTGTTGGACAAGGGCTGCAGCAAGCCAAATTAGATCCCTATGACAAGACCTACAAAAAAATCAATAAGCAAATTAGAAAACAATAAAATAAAATTGTATTAAATAAAAAAAAAAAGAGAAATTCAGGTGCAGACATGCATAATATTATCCAAGTGTCTCATAGAGAGAGGGTTTGATCACACTCTGTGGATGGCGCAATTAACTGTTACCTAATAAGGCCTAAGGTAATTTGAATTTAATATTACTGTTTGATAACTCACCCACAGTGTTGAGGTCAAACGGTGGTCAAGCAATCAGCTGTTGTGAACGGACAATGAACTTCTAATAGTAAAAAATAGCATTTACAAATGGGGAATGTAACTAATAAATAAAAATGCTTCGTACAGAATGAAAGCATGGTATAATGTAAAAAACAAAACAAAATGGTAAATCATTACTTAAATAACCCAATAAGCAAAATTTTAAAAGACATGCTGCCAGAACAATGGTAGTATTAGTAAAAACCTACGGTGTTATTAAAGGGAGAAAACTCCCAAATAACAAACTGATGATCTCCACTGTATGTTCATTAAAAAAGGTGTGCACAGCAGGTTGAATTCTTTACATACTCTTGTTTTCACTGCTATTTTTTTTTAATCTTCCACAGATACTGTCCTCTCATTGGATGTATTTAAAAAGGGTTTACTCTTTGCAAGCTGTGCAAAGGTGAGTGCACACATCTGGGCCACCCAGCAACACTTAAGATTAACTGTAAGAATACAGTATTACATATTTAACTGCATTAACGTCAACAACTACTATTTGTGCCTTGTGTCTCGGTCCTCAGGACAGATCAGTGCGGGTATGGCAGATGGACAGTGACAGTGGCCAAGTGCATTGCGTAGCCCAAGGCTTTAGCCACGCTAATGCTGTGGGCTCCATCACCTGTTCCAGGTAACATTTCAATCCTGCAGTTACAAATGTGTTTGTTATCACATTAATTTAGACAAACATGTCCAAAAGAAGAGGAATAAGTGAATAATCCTCCATCTATGCACGTGTTTCTGTCCAGGATGAAAGCATCTTTTATAGTATCTGGCAGTCAGGACTGTACTGTGAAGGTGTGGGATCTGCCGGAAGACTTGATTATGACAGGTCCAGACATACATCAGCTGACCCCACGTATAACGGAGAAGGCACACGATAAGGTACAAAACCACAATTTCAACTCTGCAAGAAGAAAAAGTGTCCAACTTTGAGCAGTTAACATGCATAACTTCATACAAATGATTATTTCTAAGGTATTTATCCTTCAAACAAGATGACAATGCTCCTTTCTGATTTATTTTGGAAAAGAAAAACATTCAACTCTCTAAATTTCTCTGTTAAAGGTGATATGTAATTTTATTGCGAAGGCTATAGCATGACGTTGTGAAATTACTGTTTGAGTTATGTTGATGGTTGGAATGCAGCTGACGCAGATACTTTGGTTAGTGTCAGCTACCAAGATAGTCACTCTGCAGCTCCAGGAAGTGCGGATGTCCTACATACCACCTGCTCACTAGTGGAGCTGATTACCTTTCTTGGAAGAAAACGTCTGGTTATTTCCTGAAATAGTTACACCCACAATACCGTTCATTGTGAACTGTTCATTGTGACCCAAGAAACAAAAAAAGATACGACATTTGATTTTCAGTTTAATCAGGTTTAAACCTTATTAAGGAGTGAGGTGAAACTAGAAGACGTAAGAGATTCAGTTTCTGGGATTTATTGTTTCACACTATTTTCATAATATCATCTCTTTTCCCAACGCTTTTTCAGTTTCCAGAAAATTCAATTTAAAATTAACTTATCTTTAAATGTTGTCAGCAATGTGAAAAGCTTCCTCAACTCCATCTCTTCCCCTTCCTACAGGATGTGAACAGCGTTGCGGTATCGCCCAATGACAAGTTGTTGGCTTCGGGCTCGCAGGACCGCACTGCCAAGCTGTGGTCGTTGACAGGGCAGGGGAATGTTGGTCTGCTGGGGGTATTTCGAGGTCACCGTCGCGGCATCTGGGCCGTGTGTTTCTCTCCGGTCGACCAGGTGCTGGCCACATCCTCTGCAGATGGCACCTCGAAACTGTGGGGCCTTCAAGACTTCAGCTGCCTCAAGGTGGGCCCCAAGATTAAGTGTGCAGGTGTCACAGAGTTTCATTTACCACTGAATAAGATAAGAGGAAGCATACATGAGATGTGTATGTTCAGTAAGTTTACATCCTTATATTTTAAAAAAGCTTTATGTCACTTATTGGAAATGTTATTATCTACAAATTCTGACTTTGCAATTTAATTTAACTTTTATATTCTTTTTGACCTGAGTAATTATGACAAGATAACATCTGAAATATTACCAGTTATTTAGTGTGTGTGTGTATATTAAAGTAGTTGTTTTTCCAGATCTGATTTTAATTTAGATATGTTTGTGTAACAATTTTTTTTTTTACTTCTTACTCTTAATTCTTTAAGACATTCGAGGGTCACGATGCATCCGTTTTGAAGGTCGTCTTTGTGAGTCGAGGCACTCAGCTGCTCACCAGGTAAGCACTCTAACCCCACATGGAAAGTGTTTCACCATAAATGATCATATAAAGGTTGTTATTGCAGTAACAGGTTCACTTACAAAACTGCAGAAAAAAATGCAGCTTCTCATTGTCCTCTGAATCAGGAAACGTGTTAACCCTCATGTGTCCTTATCAAGTTACCTCAGATTTCACAATGTCATGGCTTGTTCATCATGGAACAAATTCATCGGGTCATTTTTTGGTCCATTGTTGGCCAACGCAAAGAAAAACATGGTAGCAAAAAGTTTGAGACAGAAAAGTAGCTGTATCCCAAATTGGAACACATAAGACATAGGGTATACCGATCTGTAAATATGTTTTATAAAGTCCTTATACAAAAAAGTGACTTTTAGTTATTAGTTTGATTTTATTTCTTTCATAGAGTATTTATTGGTGTCACTATCAACAACAAAACAAATTTTTTTCTCAACTATGTAATTTGTGCATCGTGGGTGACTAGTTTACATCAACTACACACATGAAAAAATATGGCGGGGGTAATATTCACACTTTTCCATACTCACATTTTTTCTTGCGTTATTATTTGCTTTATTTATTTTCTCTTTGTGAATAACAGTATGGAATCTAAAATGTCATTTTGGTGAATTCCTTGTCTAATCGACCAAGACAGTCAAAAATGAATTTAAATATTAAGCCTAATACTTGAATAACATAAAACTCATTACATTTGTAGTTTTTGCTTGAGCAAACAATTATTTGATGTATCATAATTGCTGCAGGCTAATTTTCTTATGATCGTTTAAGTGACTAATTGTCTCCTATCTTTTCAGTTCTTCATTCTGAATCCACCACACAATCCTCGTTGAGTTAATAGAAATAATGGATGTGCGACACAGCAACAAAAAAAACAATTTACATAGTGCCTTATTGTGGATCTGTGTTCTTCTGTTCTTCTGTTTCATTTGTCCCAACTATGCTCTGTCTTCAGTGGCTCTGATGGTTTAGTAAAGCTGTGGACCATAAAGACTAATGAGTGTGTGAAGACGCTGGATGCCCACCAGGACAAAGTGTGGGGTCTTCACAGCAGTCGCAAAGATGACATGATGGTTACCGGCTCAGCAGACTCTATGATCACCATCTGGTTGGTAAGTGTGATTTCACCGAGAGCAACACTGCATGTAGACGATGTATAGAGCGGATTAGGTTGTTATTGTTAATTAGTAATCCAAAAAGTAAAGATGCTTTCATGGCTTGCCATTAGTGTCACAATTTTTTGGAATAACAAAATAAATGTGATAAACGAAACAAAAACGAAACAGACTGAATAAAGAATGATACTTGAATGATTGCTTTGAAAAGGCTCGACTGTGCACGGGAATTTTTCGAATTACATAATACCTTTGTTAATTCTTTGCAAATATCTGACGTGACAAATAGCCCTTTAGAAAAACATTGTGAATACATCTAGACGTTTGTTCTTAGCAGACCTTTCACCCTGACTTCCTTGTCTCTTTTCATTGGGAAAAAGGAAATTCCCTTGCGATCATTAAAACATTTTTTTTTAATTTACCCTGTGTTTGATGTTAGGATGTGACTGAAGTAGAACAGGCAGAGGAGCAGGCCAAGGAGGAGGATCAGATACTCAAGTAAGTTTCACATAAGATTATCTTCACGCTTCGAGTAATTTAATTTAATTGATCGCTGAAAATGCTATAGTTTCAAACCTCCATCCACCCTGCCTTCACTCAACCTCAAAGTTTGTGGTCTTTTCTATGATAGAATTACAACATACGGAATTTCTCCTGAAATTTCTTCCATTCGGTCGGAATCATTTTTTTTCCAACCACACAATGACATATAGATTTGCATTTAATGACAGTTAGAATATACAACAGCTGATTAGTAGTATTAGTAGTAAGCTTTTGATTCTCTGAATTTTCTAGAGATTTTATTGTTTAAGAAAAATCATTTTTACGGTGACCCTGAAGGTTGGTAGTTTTGTTTGCAGAACACCCCACTAACTGTTGAGGCTTTCTTAACTAGACTTTTGTACAGAAATGAAAAATAAGTAGTTGTGCCTTATAACGTTTGGATTATTGTACAAGTCTTATTTTTTTATGTTTCCATAGAATATTATTTAACTTTGACTCCACAAGACAAACAGATGTAAGCTACTCTATGCTAATAAAATTATATGTTTTATACTGCTGCAATTCAGTTGGTCGAATTGTCTTATTGGTTCCACAAAGTTATGATATCACTCTAATTACAATTATACAAATACACCCATTGAAGAAGAATAGCCATGTTTGGATTAGATTCATTGAAAAGCTTCAATGATGGCTCGTTCCCTTTATGGACCAGCGGCCAGTCAGAGTTCAGTGACTCCGGTGGGTTGGTGGATCCATAGACGTGTAGATTTTTGGTTTCAGCAGTGAGCAACTACCTTTTAAATACAAATATAACAAATTGCATCTTCTAAGAAAGGGGGCTCCCTCTTTCTATTTGAACCAAAATGAGCCCGCAGTGACATTTGGATTTTTAATAAAGGATCCATGTTACTGCGCTAAAGATTCATTTAATTCAGAAATAAAAGCAGTAAAGAAAATCATGATGACATCATTAACACCAGCAAAACATCAAACAGTGAAAAATTTATTTTAGATAGCGAAGAAATATGACAGTTTTCTCACAATGAACTGTTTTATACAGATGAGACGATTATGAAAAATAATTGTTTCAAATAATTTTGATCAGACTATTATGTATAATTGTGACAGATGTTATTTACAGATAAAGTTTGAACTTTTTTTGATACATTTTAAGGCGAACATACACAGGTGCATGTACCTCTCTGTGTGCATGAACACGTTTCTGCTTTTCTTGTATGCGTAAAGACAGCAGGAGTTGTCCAACCTGCTCCATGACAAGAAGTACCTGAAGGCCCTGGCTCTTGCAATCTCACTGGACAAGCCTCACACTGTGCTCATTGTGATTAAAGGTAAGTTTTAGTGGGGGCCGGTGTGTGTATGTGAGTTTGTTTGGGTTGTGAGATGAGGTAAAATGACATCTACCAAAGTTACAAGTCTCTCTATAAATATTAAAGCCTACAGAGTTACCAGGATATCTCTGACCTTCTTGTCAGTCTGTCAGATCTCACTATGGACAGCTTCTTGCTTTAAGAGCTGAGCCACTCAAGTGTTGATGCATACTCAGCAGACCTTTCTTTTAAAAGCTGAGCCTTTGAATGTCAAAAGAACTATGCAGCATTATTTTCTTTTATTAGCATGATACATTAAAAAAGCTAAACAAATGTTAAAAAAATATGTGCAGTGACGTGTTTTTTTTATTCATGTTGTAGCTTAGTACCATTTTAACATTATAACATATTTTCTTTTTTTTTAAAATTTGTTTTGCATGTTTATCTTCAAGATAACTTGAAAAGTTGTCACAGATTAAATGAAAATGTATGTAGATACTGGGCCAAGGAGGGGTTGATATAATATTGAGATAGATCTAGGTACCAATGCACTTTCTGGGAGATCAAAATATATATTTGGAGGTGGGCAACATACCCTGCTCTGCAATCACAGTGCGACAACAAAGCGTCGTGACAATTGTGTTGCCACCAATATTTAGCTGAAATAATGCTGATCCAGAGGCATCCAAATTGATTCATGTATCTGTTGAAGGTAAGAAAGTATATAAAGATTAAATAAATAAACTAATCCATCATTACGTCTTTGTTGGTGAGTCATAAACTACTGATGATAAACAGATGATTATAAATACCAGGAGTGTGAATAAAGTGACATCACTATAGTGACATAACCATAGTGTTTGCTACACATTCGGTGTAATGATAGAATTACTTATGATCTTCTCACTATGATACAAAACATATCACTGAACAATTGTTACAGGGTTTTGTTTTGACATAGACTGTAAACTATTTTCGGGCGTTTACGTTTTGTGAAAATGGTGTTGGCTGATATGTGCACTCGGTTGGTGTTTCCCATCTCTATCTTTTGACCTGGTACAGCAATAGAGATTATTTACATAAGTACAATTGAAAGGAAGTTATTCATACCATAGGAGTTGAATCAGTGTGCCTTTCATTCGTATGTCAAACAAAAAGCCAGAGTCATTCTTGAAAGACTGATAGATCTGAGTCATATTCACACTGACAGGTTCTCTTGCGAAATCCTATTGGTTCTTAAATACATTCCTGAAGTCTAATCTATTGTGATTTGCTGACAATACAAAGAAATGCTGAATTCATACAGATTTCCATTGTTGTGAAAAAACACATTATGACATCACATGGCAAAGAAAAGACAAGTATCAACACAGATCTGTTATGTACATAAATTTCACTCCGGTGGATTCTGTTAATTTAGTTATTGGAAAATTAGGACAATACCTAGTCACTGACAAAAGCGTCTGGAGCCAAAACTCCAGCCAAGGCTGAGCATTCCCTCCAAAGGGCCTCTTCTGTCCAAGAGTTGCACAGAAGGGGCAAATAGGTATAGAAATACCTATTTCTATGCAACACATCCTGTAGAACTATTCTCTTCATGGAAAACGCATCCGTAACATTTACAAAGGGAAAACAGCCTTTCCAGATTAGTCAGCCTTTTCTGGCCAACAGTGTGGATTTTTCAAAAAATGTAATCACTGGCTCCCGTTCTGTAGCAATCTGATGAAAGTTTCAGCAAATCGGTTTTAAACATTTTGAGTTATCCTGCTAACAGACAAACAAGCCAAATCACTTAACCTCCTCTGCTGAGGTAATAAAGATGTAACTTGATTAATTGTACTTATTCTAAATCACTGTTTTTTTGACATGATATCTGCTCATATTGAATGTAGCGATCCGTCAAGTGGAGGATAGCCACGAGCTACTGGAAATGACGATACTGAAGCTTCGTCGGGATCAGAAAGGTATGCAAGCTGCACGGAAGTAGCTCTGTATTTCCTGTATGCAAGGGAGGACTATATCTTCTTTGCCAAACAATTGTTCTTTGAATTTTATAAGCCTTCTGGCTTTCAATCATAAATCAATCATCCATGGTTTGTCAATAACATGTTGACAAACCATGGAAAGAAAGTCTGTTTCCCATATAGGAAGAAATAAAAATGATGTCTTCATCCTTCCCTCCTCTCCACCTTCACCACTTGGTGCTTCCCCACACTCTGTTAACCCCACTCAGAGTCGCTCCTGAGATACTGCGCAGTGTGGAACACCAATGCCAGAAATTGTCATGATGCTCAGGCCGTCCTGCAGGTTCTGCTCACTCATGTGCCACCGGAGGAGCTGCTCCAGTATCAGGGTGCCCGAACCCATTTGGAGGGACTCATCCCATACACAGGTCAGATTCTGTCATTTTATGACACCGATAACGTACGTCAAACTTGCTGGAGAATTAAAATATACAGTATATCCACATTTTATATGACAAAATCGTTCATCAAATCTTCCATCTGCATTAGGGTACAATGCCCCTCCCAAAAACTGAATATTAAGCCCCACCATTAAGGTAGGACTAAATATTCAAGCCAGTCATGCAGCCTATATCAGATAATTAAATATAGCAAATTGCAAACATAAATAAAATTTTCAAATGAAAGAAATATATATATATACACAAATATTTCCATTACGATTGAGGACTTAATGGGTCCTAGTTAGTTTTCTGAGGCCAGATGCGGTCGTTTACGAGGGACAGCCGAAAAACAATCGTTTTGGCTTCATTGTGTATTTAAATGAGACAGTGATTGGTTGTCATGTTGTGGCGGATCAGTTTTTGTATTAGCAGGTATAATCAAGACCAATCTGATTTCAAAGCTGCTAGTGTATTTCCTATTTGCTGCCATCTGAGGGAGTGAACAGGAGCACCGCCCTCAATGGTGCGATTGTAAACGACCACATCCGGTCTCCGAAAACGAATAACAAACCCCTATTTTGTTTGTCTCCACGTGATTCTTTTTTTTTTTTTTTCAGAATATAAGTAAAAGATTACAATTTTTCAAATTTCTCTAATTACTATTTGATCTTGAAATTGAAAAACAACTTGTTTTTCATTTTTGATTGTTGTATCTAAAAACGAAAAATTGAATCTCGTTTTTCAATATCGGTTTCTAACACTAAATACCAAACATACACGGACTTTTCCTGTCACCCTTCTCATAAGTGCTAGCCTGGGTCCCTAATCTAAATAACCTGTCTATCCCTCTCCCACAGAGAGACACGTGCAGAGGATTGGCAGAATGCTCCAGGCATCTATGTTTTTGAACTACATGTGGCAGAAAATGAGAGTGGCCGGAGAACCATCCAGGTGGGAGAAACATTGAGTTGCTTAAAAAGGGATTGATGTTCGAAGTACCAGTCAGAAAGAGATATGCTCCAAGCAGTCGGATTGGAGCAACATATAAATATATTTAAAGGCAAATAAGATGTTGAAACACTGCAGCAGTTTGAAAGAATATAATTGGTCCATGAAGTGCCTTGCCGGATATTCTCAGGTGTCACCAGAGGTTGAGCCTGATTCAGATTTTTGGGGTTTTTTTGCCAAGTCCCCTGTGTCCCTGCTACACTTAGAAACAGACTCGGGTCCATATGATTGCAGTCTCAGACCTCAGATACACACTTTAGCCCCTTTTGATACATCCTTTTCAAGGACAGCATGTGGTCCATGAGCTCCTTATCCTCCAAGCAGAACACAAGATCAACAACCATGTAATGGAAGGTAAATGACAGATGCTGCTCTGTTATGCACCACAGCTAAATAAACATAAGTGGGGTAAAGGGCTTTTAATGCAGCGCAGGTATTTCTTTAAAAATAACTTTTGTTTAACCTTGGCTCAGTTTCATTCTTGTCCTTCTCTGGTCTGCTAAACGCCCAAAAAATGTTTTTTGTTTCTTTACCTCATCATCTAGCAGTCAGGCAGGCTCTCATGGTTCACACAGAAACAAAATAATGCCGTTGATCCTGTCTACATTTTCAGCACAGCACAAATACTTCAGATGTTGTTGTTGGCTTCAGCCTCACTTTTCAGTGGGAATTCTGGGGCGGAAGAAAAGGGGACTTTTGACAGGCTCAAAATTAGCCGGGCATGCAGCCACATTTTCTTTTTACTAAATGAAGCTTAGTCATCATATACAAACCTATATATAAGGTTAATTTGTTGATGTACAGTATATGAATTACTTTAATTGTTTTATGTTTGAATGTAATGAGTACATGTTGTTGAAATAAGCATCTAACCTCTGCTGGTATGTCCTGTCTAGCATGGGCCAGGATGAAGAAATGGATACCACTCCCCTCACACAACCTTTTTTTATGATTGACAAGGAGAAAGAAATAAGCAGCAAGGATAGGGAAAAACAAGATAAAGATGACAGCAATAAAGAAGAAGATGAAGACCCAAACTGTACCGTTGGAGAAGAAAAAGAAGAGTATGATGAGACCAGTGTAACCAACAAAGCCTCTACTAACAAGGGGAAAATGGAAAACGGTACCAAAACAAATGGCAACCACTACTCTGACAGTGAGGACAGTTCAGAAGAGGTTAACATGGCTGGAGATAAGACGGGGCAAATAACAACAAAATTACTGAAGAGTCTCCCAGTTTCTTCCCCTTCACAATGTCAGCCGTTCGCCAGCTGAGCTGGAAACAGCTGAAAGAAATCCTTTCGAGCTTGTCTTTACTTGGACTATTATCTGAGCGGCACATTGTCTGTGTTTTAGTGTGGGAGTTGACTGAGAAAGTTGTCTATGGAATGAAAATTACACAGAAAACCGTTCCCTCTGCACATTCCCATCTCAGCATCGAATGTGCTAGCTAATCGCTCATGAGGCACCTCATTCACTCTTTTAAAAAATGTAACACGTCTGCATTCCCAAGACGAAATGTACAGTAGGAAAGAAAAGGTGGAGCAAAAAACTGAAGAAAGTAAAAGCTTCTACAAAACAACAATGCTGTTTGTTCCTGGTCAACCGGCTCGACAACAAATCCAGAAAAGGCTCATTGTGTTCCAAATTTTTGTATTTCGCTTTCGTTAGAGTGATTATGCAAATATCTATACAATAAAGTTGAATCTTTTGTATTTTAAGAAAGATGTGGTATATCAGTTTCTCCAGCATTATTTTCTCTATTTAATTTAATCATGATAGAACAAATTAATTTAAGAAAATTATCCGGATGATTAATTGATTTCATTTTTTATCTTTTAAAAAAAAAAAAAGAAGATGTTATTGGATTTGTAGTATAGACACAACTTATAGTCTAGACTAAAAGAATAACTCACACCAGATTTTAAAATGATCCTTTAAATGTAAGGTAAGTATAGTAGGCTTTATGTCTGAAACGGATGCAAACATGACAGCTGATATGCAGTGAATTCCTTGAAATGCATTTAAATGTTTCAGGCTCTTCAAAAATACGAAAACCCCAGAATTAACATAGTCCAATTCTGGACAGTATATTCAAATTACACACATTTGCCCAGCTGAGTACGACGCTTGAACAAGAAACACCAGTCTTTAACATAAGACTTTTACTTTGTCAGTAAAAAGGGGAAAATAAGGCACAACACAAGATTTCCAGTATGGAAAAAATAAACAAGTCATTCAAGCCCAATAATATAGTGGTGCATCATGAACGTTAGGTGTATTATTAATAATCCAGGAATATACTGATTTTTATGACATCTTGTAAAAGACCTGGTGTACATTTTTACGACAACCTTTTAGCAGTTTTATCAAAAATCTAATTATTCGATTAGTAACATTTCTATCTACACAAATTTACTGCCATGAAAGTTGTTCATTTTTCTCATCTCAACACATCTGATGCAATTCCTCTTGTTGTTTTCTACCCAACTCTCGATACTCAACTTTTTGGTTTTCCAAGTTAATCATTAGAGGAGTTCATGAACAATTGTAATTAGTATAACTAAATCCTTTAGTAACAGTGGATGAGGTTCTTTAATAATGCAAATAAAACATAGGAGCAGGAGCTTCACCGACTCAGTATCTCCCTTTGTGTGGATGACAGACCTCCTTTGGTTGCGTTCTTGCGGGTTACAGTGGTACACCGGGTGAGGATCTCTTGCGCCCGCGGTCTGGGTGGCACCTTGGGTGATGATGGGCCTTTGTAGAGGCTGGGATCAGAGACACTTGGGATAATTCTTCCATTTTGACCACTTGTTGGACTTAGGTGGTTGCTCGCCATAGGTGGAGGCGTACGACTGAGACGCAGCTGCTCGTCATAAACGCCGAGACTCGGATTGGAGAAGGAGCCTGTTGAAGAGCCGAGGTCGTCGCTGAAGTCGCTGCTGTCACTCTCAAAATTGACAGTCATGCCATCTTGTTCATCCTCTCCCTCCATCTCCACTGTTATTGTGGGCAGAGGTTTATCATTTGAATACAAGGGAGCTGTGGTGCTTTTGGCAGCGTAGGCATAGCTTCTTTCTGCGAGCTGAGAAATCTCTGTGCCCACACTGGTTCCAGAGTGGATTTCAACAGAGTGTGATCTCTGCCTGCGGTCTGTTTGGAGCAGGGAGGGTGTTGAAGACCTGGCAGGTGGAAGTTGCAGCAGATTTCCTTGTGACCTGCTAAACTGAAGGGACTGTTGCTCCAGGTTTGTGGAGGGGATGTTCTTTTCTGGATGGCTAGTAGTCATACGGCTAAACGGGTAGTTGTAAGGATGCAGATACATGCTAGGGATGTAACCAGTTTTACCATTATATCTGTTGAAAAAAGAGAAGGACAAAAATGCAGTTTTACAAATATAGTTATATTATTGTATTAATATTCTTCTCTAATGCTTCCTTGCATTTCTTTCAAGGTAATTTTCTCTCTTCTCATAACATGCATTTCTTGTTGTCCTATTCATCACCAGTCATTCTTTGGCTTTTTTGACAGTCCCTGAGGCGCCATCCTCAAAGACAGGTTGTTATCGAAGAGTACTGTCCTCTGGTTGAAAGCTTTAGTAAAATATCAGAGTCATCTGTAATGAAGTGAAATTTGAAAAATACCTGATGAGCCACCAGCCATTGTCAGACTTCTGCAGGATCTCTACCACTGCACCCATGGCGACACTTATCTCATCATCTTTGGTGGCCTTGTAGACCCTGACTGCCGTGTAGAGCGATCCTGAGAGTGAAATAAATGACCTTGTTGAATAATCACATAACCTCTGGACAGACGCTTATATGGTAATAAGCTGTTGATATAAACAGTTCATACCTCTTTCAGGAGTCCCATCTATGTCATCTTCGTTGTGATCATCATCTAGCTTCTCCAGGTAGGGGGCAGGGAACCAGGCCATCCGCTTGTCCTCTTTCTCCACAAGCCACCAGCCTGAACCCATCACGCAGTGCTCAGGTCTCAGCATGTTTAGATGCAAAGGGTCTATTTTAACCATTAACGTGACACTACATGTCACTCACCTGCTTTGTCTTTGATGAGTACGTCTACTTTCTCATCCAAGGCCACTTTGAAAGGTTTGTTTTTGGTGTCTTTGGTCTCGTAAGGGGCCAGGCATCTGTGCATCTCACTGACAAACGGCTGGGTGACATTTCCGATGTTGCCCTGTCCTGCCTCGGCCCTCATCTCATCGTCTGACGGCATTATCATGATGCTGAAGAGCAGAGCAGCAGATTGATTGAGAAGTACATTCACTACAGGAAAACAAAAGGAAGTATGAGTGCTGCATGCGCAAAGCCTTATTTTCTGTTGAATTGAAAAAATTCATTTTTTGCAAACTTTATTTCTTTGCGGCTTTTATTTATTAAATATCGTAGACACTCTAAATTTACAATAAAATGACAAACCATATGGTCAATTGTGTTTTCAATTAGTTTAAAAAAGTCAGACTTACAATATTATTTCATTATGAAATTTTGAGTTTCATGGCAATTACTCAGTTTTAATAAGATTAGCTCAACCGTTTCGGTAGAGAGTGATTTTAGAAAAAACATTTGACACCTATTACACTGTTTTTGTAAGAAGTTACATAATTCTGTTTAAGTCCTTACATGTTTTAAAATGCCCCCTAAAAATCCTACTTATCAAACAGGACTTTCTCCATAGCCTTCATCAATGCCTCCTCCTAAGGGCCCCTTCTAACCTGTGGTTTCCCACAGGCTCCGTTCTTAGGCCATTACTGTTTGGCATACAGCCACTGGGTCATATTATAAACCGGTTCAATCAGGTGGCACACATTTTTCAATAAGAAATAATGACTCAAAATGTGCTCAACCGAACAGCTGAGCATGATATTAAAGGGTTAATAAAATTATTAAATTCAATACAACCGACTCATTTTGGTGGAGAATCTGGATTAAGTACATTCAACTTATACATATTTCGAGTCTAGATCTGCACCCTCTGAAAATTCGTTTTGCATCATCGCTGCTCTTCTTTTGGTTCTCAGGACACTTTAGGCTCTGAGCTGACTGGCGTCACAAGGAACGTAAACCAAAACACTGCTCGTTGATCACACTGATTGTCCTCTCTTCTTTCTTTCTCTTGTGTCGTCTCTGTTTGGAATTGGACTAAAACACGCCCTGCGATGGGATCCAAATAAAACATAATAGGCTACGGTCCCTCAAACAGGGATTGTGCAGGTATCGCGCGCACCAAAGACAAAAACAACATAACAAACATATCTGCTGCAAGATCAAAGTGCGTGTATTTATACGCAGTGGTCACAGAAAGTAAGAAAAATGGTGTCACGAACAAAGAACTAGCCGTGTAAGTAAAATCTCAGTTTCACCAATATTTTAGGTCTTTATTTCCAACTCCTTCTGTCGTCTCACCTGTCCCGCCTTCATCCATACGTTTTTTTACAAATCTTGGCACAAACATGCTATAAAATTATTAAAATTATACGTGCAGACAGATGAAAAGGGAGTTTTTTTATTGCTCGAGGAACACAGTCTTTATAAATGTTTGGCAGTCCCATATTCAGTAGCTATGAAAGTGTTAGTCTTACCTGTTCTTGGAGATCTCAGGCTGCAGGTCCTGGTCTTTGGGGTGGAAGAACTGGATGAGGTCTGCAGACTGACCGACCCGCGGGTCGCAGCTTAGAAGTTCATTGCAATAGTTCTGCAAGAACTTGAGGCGCACTAGTGACTTGACTGGGGCCTTCCTCGTTCTGTTGTGCTTCAACGTTTTGTCTGGAATCATAGATGAGGCATGGAGTCAGAATCCCATCAGCATCAGCACATTCTAATCACCACTACTCCCACGCACCTCGAAATCTGGGGATGAGTCTTTCGGATTTCCTCAGTTTACTCGCAGGTGGGAATACTTTCTTCATTTGCTTCTGCAGTAAAAACGCAGCAGAACCGTCCATGAACAGTCACTTGCACGTGCACAAATTGAATATTGAATTTAATTGAATACTCACGTGGAAACTCTTGAAATCCCGAAAGGTTCTGTACACTGCAATATCAGTCTGGTCCGACCACAGCACGGATATCATGTACATCTGAAGGAGGAATGTGGATTTGAGAATACTGTCTGAAAGCACTGCATCTTTAAAGAGGAGCTCGAGAGAACATCAGGAGCGCTTACTTTGATTTTCTCCTTGTGCAGCACTCCGATCATGCGGACGGTGATGGGATACCGCAGGGTTTCCATTGTGACACGAGGGGCAAACTGTGTCCTACAGTCCAGTCTCGCCCTGGTTTGGGAGTGAATATGCTCTACAGGTGCTTTTGTATTTAAACAAACCCAACGACGAAGGTGTGGCTTTGTGGCGTCAGCATTCTGAGGTGGGAAATATCCTCGTTGCGAGCCAGAAAGTCCAGCGATGCTCGACAAACCCGGAACTATTTAATTCATGTCTAACTTAAAGCCTAGTTTTATTTTTAGCCTCGCCTGATTTTAATAGGCTAGAAAAACAAGCCCAAAATATCTCCACAACTATGGTGTTTTTCATCATCTTGGAATCTATTTAAGAGTACGATTTATTTTCAGTGTCAGTAACATTGTGTGAGTAATCTGTGAATGCCCAAAAAAAACATTTCTATCCTTGACAGATTCTTCTATTTATTCTTTTAGATAAAAAAAAGGAATCAACATCATTATATTACAGTAACACCAAGCAAAACAATCAAAACATTTTTTTAGTGAGAATCTTTGAAAACTACTGCATCAAATTTGATAGAAAACCACAATGTTTATGAAATTCAACATTTTGTGTGTGTGTGTGTGTGTGTGGTAGGAGCAGGAGTATTTTCCATTTGGTACCATTGGACACATTGGACAGACAATTGACCCATAATGTGCCAAATGGGATTTTGACCCAAGAGAGGGATTTTTTTCTGCAAAACACCACCAATGTTCACTAGGGGGAGCTATAGGCACACACTACAACATTTGGCTGTTCATAAACTAATGCATTGTTCACATAAAAAAAATACGAAAAAATAGTTTGTTTTCTGTATTTGATGATTCTGGGCCCTCCGGTGAGAAGAACCACACTGACAGATTGAGGTGATTTGACAAAGCTGTGATTGGTGTTGACTGAAGCGGTACCTCTCGGGTTACAGATGGTATCAATGATAATGCGCTGAAGAGCGGGGGTTACAGACATTTATTTTAGCGTTATTAATTGCACATGTAAACAAACATTTGTGTCAAACGTGTTTTGTCTTCTGTTTTATTTTTATTCTGTTTTTATTTTTTCGTTATGAGATTATCTTTTGTGTCCATTAGAAAATGAAACTCCACAGCAGCATTAGGTGTGCTTTTTTGGTCTAAGATCATATCCTGTTTATGTTGAGGCCCCTATATTGGCTTTTAGGGCTGGAGGGGTTAAGTTCCCACACCTTTTTAATACAAGATATATGTCACGTAGACCTATCTAATCTGATTTTGGATGCGTGGGTGTGGCAGCACCTACAAGGCCAAAGTTTGTGCCATGGAAAATAAACAGTGTTTCAGTTTCCTGTCAGAAAATGCAGTTCTTCTGCAGCCATTGCGAAACTGATTTTCACATCGTATTCATGTGGTGAGTAATTGGAGGTGCTCATTCATGAATGGTGAGAACAGACACGATCACCAGTTACTCCATCCTCTTACTCGTAAATGTGACTGGAAATACCTTTCTCATTTGTGCCATGTCAGCTTTTTAGTGTTTTACAAAATAGAAACGTAAAACAAAAATAGGGATACTTAACATGAATGTATCATACAAATAAAAAAGAAAATGTGCTTAGAAATGTGGACAGTACGTACTTTTAGTCTAAGTAATTACTATTCAGGTACTTGTGCTTTACCTGATTTCAATTTGATGCCACTTTATTCTTATAATCCACTATATCTCAGAGGGAAATTTACTTTTTATGCCACTACACTTCTCTGACAGCTGTTGTTTCAGGTTAACTACCAAATTTTAATTGTTTCCTATGTCGTGAAAAACATGAACTCCAAATTGTTTTTAATTTAAAAATAAGTATTTTATGGGTTGAAAATGATCCAGTTCTTAAATTAATTAAACAATTTAATATCTATCTTGGGAAACCTGTTTTCACAAAGCTGAATATATATGAATAACCGACTGCTTAAAGATGCATGGTTCTCAAGGAGAGTGATACTCTAAACAGGCCAATCTTATAAATTACTCAACATATATTGATCCTCTAAATGTATTTTGCTGATAACGCTTACCCTCAATTTAGTAAGATTTTAAATGCAGGACCTTTATTTGTAGTGGATTTTTTTTTCCAAATTGTGGTGTTAGTATTTGGATTATTAAGAATCTGAATATTTTGTCCACCACTGGAAACTTGTAATTAGACTTTTACACACCAGTTACAGATGAATGGGAGGGGCCTTTTTTTAGTGTTGAACACATATGATGTCTAGTGAAGAAATAACGTTTTTTAGGATGGACTTCCAACATTTGCTTTCAATTCTGAATGTAACACTGCGACTGGATCAATATCATCAGAATTATAAAGCAGATCTCTTCCTGAGAAGCACCTAGAATGGACCTCAGAAAATCCAGCCAACATGAACTATGGCATGTAAAAACGACGGTAAAACCTTTTGCTCATTCAACTCAAATAAACAGATTGAATTGTATTCCTGTATTAATGTTTTATAACTTTTCTACTTTAAAAATGAAATGCTTTATTCGTATCAGGAAGCGGGCTTAGTGGAAACTCCGATTTCTTTAAACCTGAAATGCAGGAAATGCAGGGTTTTCCGTAATCCTTAGCTAGACGTAAATATGTAGACATGCCTCTGATCTTTAACTTCTACAGTAACCCTTCCTTACATGTCATCCCTGAGAGCATTTGAACAACCAAACACGTAAAAATGCTGCTGTGGGAATTTGACCTGAAAATATATATTGGGGCATTTACTGGTAATTTTTTCACTAGAAAAGATTTGATCCCTTTGGATGTGTCTTTTCTTTTTCCATGTGAGGGGTATAAGTACAGGAAACTGTCTGAAAATATGATTTACTGCAACCACAATTATTTTCAGAACAAATACATCAGCCTGACACTGGCAGATTATCAGACTGTGTCACGTTTTAGCTTGGTTGGGACCATTGGCAACTGCTTGTAAAAGAACTTCCTTGTCAACTACTGACATCTAGTGCACGTTTTTATCATTTCTGTGGTATGAATGTGTGAGTCATATCTAACTTAATTTTGCATGTATTACTGTAACGCTTAATTTAAGGGACTTTTGTACGTGGGCCTCCTCTTTCCCATGCTTCTCCTGTCTCTTTCAAATGAAGGCAAAAAAGGAAAGTGCCGGGCTTTACGAAAAACCCACAAAAAAACCAACACAGATATACAAGAGTATATGAAATAAATCACTCTTTATTTTCTCCTCAAACAAAGCACTCAGGAGATTTGTCATACAACAAATTCTTTCAATCAGCCGTTTTAAATCAGTTGTCTTCTGTTGAAAACCTTGATGACAAACTCTCACATAGAACATTTGTTAGTTTCATTGCACATCTTTTAATGACTTTTTAAATAGCAAATTATTTAAGTCTTCTGGATTGTTAACAATCCACTTAAGTGATTGCTGTATAAATACAATGTACACTCAACCCATTAACTCTACTTTGCTACAGCTGAATGTCTATTAGCAGCAACATGGAGAGTGGAGTGCATGCAGCAGCTCTCCATAACATAACCTCTACATCAAACCATTACAGAGGAACTTTAAAAATCCTTTGGTGGGGATTTTTTTTGCACAATTTCTCTCGAGGAATCATTAATAATAATAATAATAATAATAATAATAATAATATATTTTATTTATAATGCACTCTAAATTTGGATCAAATCTCAAAGTCCTACAAGGTAAAAACAGATAATGATTCTGTTCGAACAAAATATTACAAACCTAATCATTTATGTTTTAAAAAGGAAGCTTTACAGACATTTAAAATTATAAGGCATGTTTTTTTGTCGTCACACGAGTTTTTATTCAAACTCCTTCATTCTTTTCCACTTTTAGACTTGACACATTTAAATGCATCCAGAGAGGGAAGATCAGCTTTGATCTTGGCTGAATACAGCTGAGGTTATACCCACAAACCGAACCCAACACCAACACTACCACTACCATTCAAATTAATTATTGCTTTTGTCATGTGGCTTTTCCAGTCAAACTCCATATGTATCGATAAATCTGAATTTTGTTGGTATTCAGATTGTTATGTATCTTAGGAGGCTGAAACTTTGAGAAGCCTTTAACATTTTTGAACTGAGGTGGAATGTACAATCACATATTTAAGCTTAAAACACCGGTGTCATAAACCCGCTTATTTTCCTATGCATTTATACTCAAGGTCAAATGTCGATTGAAAAAGAAAAAGCACTGACAGGAAATAATTTGAACATAAAGTTATTTAGAGAGTGTCATAACCCATATTAGTGAGCTTTGGCTTACATTAAGAAAATATGATTTGAAGCCTTTGTAGTATTTTTTGTTGTTGTTGGGACAACTGTGTTTAGTGCATCTATTGAACAAGCAGCATCTTTGCAATAATTACTTATTGATGATCTGTTAAGAGGTCAACATTATTGTAGTTATAACTCAACCAACTCCCACATTCAACTTTTGGTTTTCAGTTAACAAATCATGCCTCAGCATGATATTCCCTGAGCAGCAGACCATAGCTTACAATCTTATGGACTTTGCATTTTAAAGGGGATGACCACTCATCACTGCATCTCTTGCAATAACACTTCCATCATACTGTGCATTAATCAAACAATGTGGCATCAAAGTAATATTACAAAGATCTTGTACACTTAAAATGATACAATTAAGCTTTACAGAAGATAATTATTTCTAACAACGTTATGCCATTTTCTTTTTTTAAACTTTAGCTGAAAGGAAAAAATTATTTTGATGGATGAACTTCAAGGAAACGGAAGCTATGAGAAGGCAAAGACATTGATGGCACAGAGCTGAAGTAAAAACAGACGAAGAAACTGACCAAATTATCTAAAAAAATGAAACACAAGGAAATCATTCAGTTCTGGTGTAGGAACTTCCCAACTGTCACTGACAGTTTGTTTATGGACTCAACATCTCTCTCTCACTAACTCTCTCCCTCTCTCTCTCCGTCTAGCCAGAAGAATGTCAAACCAGTGTTGAAACCGGGTCAGCTCTAGTCTTGGCACCAAAAGGCGCGTTATTCCCGTCCCATTGAACCCCAGGTCGGTATGGACCGTTCCCTGCTTGACTCTGTACTTGTGTGTGCGTTTGTCACCGAAATTCATAAATGGGCATACTTTGCTCTCGAACATGGTTTAGATTTAGAGACTGGAACCTGCAGATGTAAGCAGATATCAAAATAAGAAGCAGGCATAATTTGTGCTATTGAATTTGTTTTGTAATTTTGGTTGTTACCATTCTGAACTCCTGTGGTAATAGTACCCCTCGATAGTGGCTGTGGACTTTTGGAAGCAGATGTAATAGAAGCCGGCAAAAGAGGCTCCGCTAATGTCTTTGATAGTGTGGTCTGGGACGAGAAACTGCTCCTGTGAACCAAGGGAAGAAAAGAGTGGAGGTTAGAACTTCAAGCTATCAGAAGGACAGAGAGAGATTAGAGAGAGAGAGCATGGTTATGTACCAACCTTCCACCTCATGAAGACATAATCACTGCTGTCCAGTGCTTCATAGTCAAAGTTGTCAGAGTTGAAATTTTTGGCATATTTGTAAAAAGGTTTAAACTTGCCCTGAAAGGAGTTCATTAAATACGGGTAAGATAACAGAAACCAGGGATGCAAAAGTTTACATTCATTAAATGATAGACTGCTACTTAAGATGTTATTAACACTGTTTTGATGCTTATAAAATAAAAAGGTGGCCTTGGTTTATGTTATTGCTTTATACAAGCGTCATCTTAATGGTAGCAATTTTCCAACAGCATTTATAACTGATTCATCTCTTGCTTATAAAGTAATGGCAAAACAAAATATAATAATTAAACTTTAGAGTGAAAAAATCTGGAGTGTCGGTGACCTGATTTCACAATAATCAGCAAGGTATACAAAAAGAATATGAACCTAACATCCACATGTCTTATGGGAATTACGCCATTAACTTCCTGTGACTTTAACATTGCATGAAAAGGTGCTGAAAAATATATTATAATTTTATGCAGGCCTTCTCACTATAAAGATGCGCAAAAAATGCAAATAAACAATGCTTCATTAAATTATTGTATCAGAGAGAAAACCTATAATCAAAAGATGTCATACCCAGTGCTTTCTGTCCACATCTTCATCTGCGTCCCACTTTCTAGTTAAAAAGGGCCTTTTTCGACTGATGATTTCCCCAGCAAAGAACGTTGTGAGAGTGGGGTACTCCTGCCGAATAAAAAAACAAGAAAGATAATATATAATATATAAAATGGCTGTTCAATAATAGTTTTAAAGGCCATGCCTCAAGTTGTATTGGTTTAAACAATGCTTAAAACTATCCATTAGGATGATTTACATTTCCAGGATTTCTTCCTGAATGTATTATAGTGTGTGCAATGCAACTGTTGTTTTACATGTTGATTTGCTTCCCGGAGAGTAGATGCTCTCAGGCACACATGTAAATGACAGAAATGAGAACAAATAGCGTTTTTAAGCTTATTTTTCTTATTAAAAAATGTGTCACTTTAAGCATGATCATTATTTCTATACAGACAAACCCAACCAGAGGCTATTTATCTAACACTCCACCCTTTCAGAGTCACCGGTCATATCAGGATCGCGTTGACCTTTACCCTTACATGTTTCATAAGGTAATGGATATACAGTTGACACACTTAAGCAGAACAGTGGAGTCTTGACTTGACCTCAAATTTACCTGCCTATAATCTTTGAGACGGTCTAGTCTTTATCAAGCAAGTGAAAAACAGTTTACATTCAGTCCTTGATGGAATAAAGGTCAGTGATAGTACATCTGACATTGTTTAAGCCTTACCTCAGTCAGACCTTTGATTTTCAGATATCCACACAGATATGAGTCCACCATGGTCACTTGCTACCAAAGACAAGAAAATATAGGGAACCCACAGTTATGTTTCAAATCACAGGTGCAAACATATCTCTCATAGTAATGATGTAATAATGTGCAGGAGGTCTGTGTGCAAAGAAACCCCCTGTCAATGGGGTAAGAAAACAGGTAACATACTCTCTGGGATTTGATTGACATTCATGTCAACATAATTTATTGTAGAATAATTTTCTTTCCATTTGGGAAATAATTATTCAAAAGTTACACATTTGATTTTTTGTAAAATATATGCAGAAAGACGAAACTGTTACTGTAATGTGGACCGAATTGAAAGTGTCACTGTATAAAGAGTCACCTCATTTAGGTTAGTTCCAGCTTGTCAGTATTAAATGACAACAAATATACAACGGAATTAGGTTAAACAGATACAATTATAATATGTGGTTCTACAATGTTGGTTAGGACAGAGGCTTGTAAATAAAATATTAGCATTACCTGCAAAACAACCTCAACATCATAAGAGTTGCCTTTGCTCTTCTGGTAACCCCGAAACTGGGCTCCGCTGTATAGCAGCAAGGTGGCCGCCCCCGGCTGGTGGGTGTTGATCGGAGCTGGCGGAACAAGAGAGACTGAGGACGGGCAGGCCGAACCTGGGGTACTGCAGCAGTCAGCTCTGACAGGCATTATGAGCGTGAGAGTGTCTCCATCAGCAACCGTCATGAACTTTATGAATGCAAACTGCACAGCTCTGAGGGACTATGTGCTTACTAATTAGGGTCTGTCGGCTGCAGAAAATCATCGGGGTCCAAAACTTCGCTTCTTTTGGCCAGCTATTCCGCGTACTAGCTCCCGCCTCCCGAGTAGGGATACTGCAGGGCTTCGTCCGAGCGCACAAGTTCCCTGGATGTGATTGGTTGGAGACTGGTTCGGTTCCCTGAATGTTATTGGTTGAGAACTGGTTCACGGCTCGAGGAAGAATCTCATTGGATACTTTACGCAAAAGGATTATTAGAAATGTATTCACTACTCTACTACATTACAGTTTACAATATTGCTTGTAGTAGATTTTAAAACTTGACCAACGCTTAAAAGATGTTCTTATTTTTACTTCTGTCCTCTAATAATACTATAATAATAATTCAATCAAGTAATCAATAACAGATTTATTCAGTTTCTCTTATAGGCTCCATATCTAATATGTTAATCCTATTCTTCTTTCGGCTCTTCCCTTCAGGGGCGCCACCGCCGATAACTCTGTTTCCATCCGGCCCTGACCTCTACTTTTTTCGCAGTCACACCAACTGACTGCATGTCCTCTCTTACCACAGACAGTGCAAACATCCACGAAGGAACAACGGTACCCCTGAGGAAAAATGTGTGCAGACTTCTCCATTACTGTTTGTGTTTATTGCCAGCCTCTAAATCTACCGACAACTCCAACAAACTCTCTGAGTATCTCTCAAATACTCTGCAAGTTGTCTCCCTTCCACTTCAGTGTCTATGTTCAGCCCACTGAGCCCCAACCTCCAACTCCAAGTGAACATCGAAGGAATCAAAGGAACTGTTGAAACTGAGCCCCAAGCTGAGCCCAAAAGAAAGATCAAAGGAATCAAAAGATCATACGAAGCATAGCCACGTTGTGACGTCATTACTACAAACTTTTAATTAATTTGGAATGCTGCGAGACACGTAACATAACCAAAATGTAATCAACTCTAGGATATGCCACAATATACATCTGGGTACAATTTCATGCAAATCCGTCTGGTAAGTCATACTTTGATGTTTCTGTGGGGGCTCCTTTGGGTTGGAGCTGGGGGATTAGTAGGCTGAACAGAGACGCTGACATGGAAGGCAAAAGAGACGACCGGCTACAGAGTACCTGAGCAATACTCTGAGAGTTTGTAGTACTTGTCTGGCAACAACTCAGACATTATGAGACATTACTATCTAGGGTACTGTTGAGCCTATGCGGAGGTATGTGTATAACTAGGCCTATCCTGTCGGCCTGCTTCCAGTCAGTGCCTTCATATATATACATATGTATATATAAATATATACATATGTAAATACACTCACACTTTCAATTGGCATACTCTTTGTATACATTTGTACTCAACAAAAGAGATGAGAAATGTACCTCATGACTACATCCTGCATGCATTGTACATGTCTGTGTATTTTTGTTACAGAGGGAACAAGGGTAGACACAGAAAATTGTACTGATAATCAAAAGTTGCCCTTTAATTTTAAACATTTGATTAATCAATAATATTTTCACTTCAAACAATTCAATTTGTTATACTATTTTACTCAAGTTGTGAAACTGTCTGGTTTACTTAATTCTAACTAAATTTTCTTTTTAAACAAAATGTATACAAAATCTTGGAGAAATATTAGTGCTACTTCTACAGCAACCTCTCCGTCTGCTCCTTTAAGTGGTCCATATACCTCTGGATGCCAGAGATGCGCATGTGTTGCTGCTTTTGTACTTTTTCTTCAATCTATAGGTAGCCATAAAGCCAAAAAAGAGACAATAACAAGAGTGTCAGTTTTGGAGATGTTTGTCATACATATAAATATTTCAAAGAAATATTGATGATTTCAGATCTATACCCCTTTAAAGAGTGCTTCTTTCCAGTCACTGACACGAGTAACCAATTGAGTCTCTCTATCTGCAATCTTTGCCAGGTGGTTATCGTGGGAGGTGGCTAGTGCCTTCATTACCTTCTCTTCATCTTTAAACAGCTGGGAAAACACTGATAGTTGGAATGAAACATATTCTGACAAGGTGGCTAATGTTACTCTCAATAGTGGTAAGAGCATTTTTAAAAAAGCTCACAACAACAACACCCACCATTTCAACGTCCTCTGATATGTCCTCTAGGTCAGCCAGGTCAGCCTTGGCCACATTCTCCAGAGTTGCTACAGCAATCTCTAGTACCTTCTCATGATATTCCTCCTCCAGATCTCGACATTGGTCAAAAGTATCATTGTGTCAAGGACACTAAATAGTATTAATAACATTCATTTTGAGCTCAAACTCTGATTGTCACTGTGTATTATGCAAAACGAGCCCCTATCCTTAGAGTGATATCTGATGTAATTGAAATTTGATATTGAGCAAGATGCTTAGCCAAATGTGACAATATTAGTACAATATCTCAGTGGTGAGGACACGGAACCAAAGTTACTTAAAATGATTCAAATCTCTTGAGCAGATGCAAAATGATAAAGGATATATCCCTTGTGCAGTCTCACAGAAGTTGGCAACCATGTCTGAGACATTGATGTCACAGTTTTGGAAGATATTCTGTGAATAAATGAATAGGAGACTTCATTATGAGCCCTATAATTGAGATGTGGGTGTGAAGCTAGTTATATAAAATCTGCACTAATTTATGTAAAATTTCTTATATCAGTTTTAATATATCTATATATCTATAAATATATTAGATTAAATTAGATTTGGACAAACCTACCTCTAGCTGGCTAACCAGCTGAAACTCCAAGGTCATGAGAGTGTTTGAAAGTTCTTTGATTTCATCATTGCAGTGGTCGACCCCGTCCTTCTTCAGATCTTGGTCTGATAACTGCGACAACTCCAATATCCTCTTTAAAAGTATGGATACAAAAGTTATTCATACAGCACACTCACTAAGGTTGTTGAGCATAAACTGTTATAGAATTTATTTCAAGCGTATTGGCCTTCAAATGTTACCTCATTGTGTTGTCGCTCGAACTGTGACAATGTCTGCGTTGATTTCTGTTGGCACTCCGTCACAGCCTCCTTTTTACTGCTGAAGAAGGAGCTCATAGCTGTCTCTCTTTGCTCATTTTCAATTAGGCCAATTTGAAATAACTGCATGCAGAGCTGCACCAATTGTTGTTCAAATGTAACTGAAGAGTCAAGGATAATGATTTCCCCATATTGTGTCATTTTAGTGCATGTGCATAGATTAGAAAGCAAAGTCAACAAAGGATATGTTTGAAGCAGAGGCGCCACTCCAGGTACACTCTGTAGTTTCTCTGCCTCTGGATCATCTTTGAGCATGCCGTTATATAAATAAGACCCATTTAGGAGCTCCACAAAAGCATCCTGCAGGAAATATCTTAACTTAAGAACACAAATCTTGACTGCACAGTGGAAATTCAACAGAATCACCCAATGAGAACTAAATCTCACCAAGTGTAATTTGACTTCAGCTTCCCGCTTCTGATTGACCTCAGCAGTTTGTTGCATCTGCAACTCCTCACGTCTTATTTCGTCGATGATATGCTGGTATTTAATAAATGCTTCCTCTTTCTGCACACAGACATGTGATTTAATTATACTGTTTTTTACACTTACCAGCACTCAAACAATAGAAAAAGTTCAAATGAATATAAAGATGACTAAAGCTGAGGAATAGAGACCTATGAAAAGAACAACGGATTGCAAAAAACAAACCGCTGGAAATACTTACCGTCTTCTTGTCAAGTAATCTGTGGTCTAAGGATATCAACTTTGGGAAGTAGGCTGCGATGTAAAGTTTGTAACTGCCATCCTCACAGGCAGGATTTCCAAATAAGTCGAGGCTGAACAGATTCTTGAATTTCCTGAGATAGAGCACCTTTGAAATGCAATCAATTTGCATTAGGTTAGGTATGAATGACATCTGTCATGTTATATTGTTAAACTTATGAAAATAAGAAGTAGCAAATACTATCAAAACAAATGTTACATAATTATGAAAGAAAAAAATGTGTTACATTGTCCAGCTGTCCAAGGAGGTTGTTTGCAATGCTGAAATGTGTGAGTTTCTCAAGATTGTCCATGTTTTCAATGACAGAGATTTTATTGCTCGTCAAATTCAGAACTTCCAGCTTACATAGACACTGCAGACCTTCAATTTTCTCTATGTTGTTGAATGACAGATCTAGATGACACATAGTAGGGTTAGGAGTAGTTATCATTGGTTGTTAGTTGGATGGTATTATATATATTTTATATCTCTGCCAATTCTTTCAAGGTTATGAAGAGAACGTGTAAGCAGTATATAAACTTTTTCTTACTAAGCCATGTCAGATTAACCAGGCAGTCCAGACCTCCAATCTTCTCTATGATATTGTTGTTCAACTCCAGCCTTTCCAGTGATGTGAATTCCATCAAGTGGCCAATCCTGAGAATGTCTGCAAAAAAACCAAAATAAGTTTCACAACGTATTACCAAAATTTAACAGATTGACATTTATGAGTACCATATTCTTACTTTTGTATTCCAAACGTAGTTCGAAAATTTCACCAAAGTGGAATCCGTCTTCTCCTGTAATAAGCTGAGCTTCCTCTGGAGAAAGTTGCTCCAACACTGCCTCCTGTAGAATCTTTTGATTCATTAAAATGGGCGCAGATTTACTCCAACGCACATTCATCCTGCTGTCACTGGGGTTGGGGGCAAACTTTCTTTCACTTAATGTTGGAAAAAAATCTTATCCCAGCTTATGCCAGCAAAAGTCAGGATCTCTCCTCCAACACTTAACCAAAAACAAAATAAAACACTGGAGTCCTGCAGAGCCTGATGTGTTCGTTTTGTTTTGAACTGTGTCAGAAATAGCAAACAACAAAGTTGAGCTGGTCCCGGGGAGAATCCGACTTTTCGAAGGCAGAGCTACTCGCTAAATACAAGTAGAGTGGGCTTTGATCTGCTCAAGCGGCCTTTGATCTGATCAAACTGATTTACCCTAATTTTGCTGAAATGCAGAAAATTATGCATGGGCATAATCTCTCTCCGTCTGCAGAGCTGGAAGTGGCAAACTGACACTGTCAAGATTTATTTTGGGAGTGACAAGGATGGACAGGATTAGAAACTAGCAAATCAGAGGGACAATCCAGTTTTTTGTTGTGGAGACAAAGTAAGAGAGGCTTAGATTATTTGGACATGTGCAAAGGGGGAATAGTGGATATCTTTGTAGAAGGGTCCTAAAAAGGAGTAGACAAAAGAGGAGATGTCTGGATGTTGATAAATACGACATGCAGTTGGTTGGTACAGCAGAGGAAGATGCAGAGGACAGGGGAAGATGGACTCAAACGATCTGCTGTAGCGAACCTTAGAGGGAAAAACTGAAAGAAATACACCAATAAATAGCTCGACATTATAAAACTGAAAGGTCAACATAAGTTATACACAATACAATCAGAACATTTGTTTAACTGTTCATGAACAACTCCGTAAATCAAATATAAAAAATAAGACCTTATAACTATGGCATTGTTTTTGCCTCATTCCTGAGCAGGCTACACAGAGTGACATTCTGTGTAGAGACAAAGCATTGTTTGTGTAAGGATAAGCGGTTACAGATACGGATAAAACATACATTTAGTTTGGAAGAGAAAATGTTCTAAAGTAAAGAATGACCTGAGCGAACAAAAATATATTTTCTGCTCAAAATGAATATCCATATTTGATATTATCAAATATGGATTATATAATTATTGAGATTTTATCCAAATGTAAAGTGCATTATAAATTAAATGTATTATTATTATTATTATTATTATTATCAACATACACGCACAATAATAAAGTCTCTGCTACGTTTAAGTCCATTGCACTCTTATATATCCCTTCTCTGTGCGCTGTACACTCCCTCTATGTATTTGTCCCACTCTCTGCTCTTGTCAATGCATGTGCTTTATAGGCGCAGGTTTGTACCTTGCGAACAAGAAAAGATTTATATTAGAACAAAGGAGCCGCTTTGGTAACACTGTCGTCTGTATCTACTTTATTCAATTCGTTTAGATAAATAATGTCTTTTCAGTTGTACCAAGTTCTGACATTTTTAATCATAGTTTTTGACTAAGAAACAAAGGGTTGCGCCTCCTATTTATGAAATGCGGAATTTAGCCAAGAAACTTTTCTTTTACTATTCCAAAAACTTATGAAAGGAAAAAACAGGAACGAACCACTTACCTCGTTCGTTTACACCGTTACCTAGCAACGAGCAACCATTACGCGGTGTTCAAGTACGATACTGTTTATAAAAGTACCCTCTCAACTACTGCTTGCATCATCCTTTAACGAAGAGTACATAAAAAAAAAGTTTCTTAGTTATGATGATTTTAAAGGTGGCACAAGTTTATTTTTATTCGGCAAAACTATGTTTTCAAATGTTCAGTGTACAGGACTGGTAGAATAGATCCAAACGATGATAATATATATTTGTAATTCTGGATTTTAGACGATAAATACTTGATTTGATTTCTTTTAAACCTTTAATGCGTTTTAACTTTCATTTTTATACAATTATATCGAGTGCAGCCAAGTAAAAACAAAAAAATTGATGTGTTTGTGAGGTTGAACGTAGCTTTGGTTGTTAAGTATGACTGGCATTGATTTCAACCATACATATGTACGTTCCTATTTTGACCAATAGCATTATATTGGAGGCGGGACTTTGAGGTACCGCTTCAGAGGCCTCAGCCTCTGTCATCACTGAGCGGATTGTTTGTTGTCAAGATGGAGTTCTTACTGGGCAATCCATACAGCACTCCCGTGGGCCAATGTATAGGTACGTTAGACTTGAAATTATTAATCAGAAACATGTTACCCCCCCCCCCTCCAAGTTCACATAATCTTTTGTCTGGGCAGGCGTTGATTTTTAATTACAAAGACATGCAGAAGATAAAAACACCGCTAGCGAGCATCATCACCAAAGCAAACGTCATCTACTTGGAATAAGCGCTCAGCTATTATAAGATACCTAACTTTTCTGGTACTAGTGCGTTCACTTTCCAGCTAATGTCTATGAGTTTGTGTGGACAATACATTTAGCGAGGTATTAAATGAGAGGGAATTATTTGGGCGAAAAATGATATGGCATAAAGTGTATTTTTGAGCCATAGCTATGTTAACCATGCTGATCAGCCTAGATGTTTTCTGTTCTATGACATTCATTTTTATTTGAAAGGAAAAGAAAAGTGGCTTATTAACCCATGTAGTGTGGGTTATTTGCACATTGTTTTCTTATCAAATAAAAACACAAATATAAGAATATAAGTGATGAAGAATTATTCACAATTACCTGAATACTAGCCAAACTACTTCTTTTCAGGTTATTTATTTTTTCAATAACCACCAACTTAATTTCTAGATAGCTCCTTACCTTGACAGATCGCTAGCCTCTTGATTTAATAACTTTAATTCTGAATTTGAATAGTTTTTTTGAATGATCAGAATGATTTTGATTTACATTTCTGGTTTTATTAATGTCAAAATTGATTTCTCATGATGTTGATTTTCTTTAAAGACTTCTACTAACTCAACAGCTGTCCCCTAAGCATTTGGAGATTTTACCTGTTATTTTAAAAATAGTGCCCTTATCTAAGACATTGTTCTGTTCTTTCTCAGCACGTGTTTCCATTACTGGACATAGAAAGTAGACAAACATGCAATGCTTTAAAAAATGCTGAGTGACGCTTCAATGCTTTGTGAAGTTACTCAGCATTCTGAAGTGGCCGGGAAGGTATTTGAGGTTTAATAGATGGTGAATTATTTATGCAGGTGTGTGATGTGTACATATCTTTTGTGGTTTTACATGAGAGAAACTTCAATAGTTTTGTATGTTGTTTATTCTCTTTTTCAATTCACATCTTTATGGTTTAGGAACTTTGACCACTTTTCTATATAAATATACTTCATTTTCTAAAGACAACTTAATGGAGAAGCTATTTATACAGAGAGGTGTGGCGGTGATGTGTTCTGTGTTACGTCACACACTTTATTTCTCTGAATGCTTTGGCCTTTTCACACATTCAAAAAATTCTAAAATTGAGGTTAATCTGACTGTAACTGGGTCATAGGTGTGAAGTTCAGCATACATATTTGTAAGTGTTTGTCGACAGTGTACCATGCCCCTTGCGCAAGCCATTTGGAACCCAGCCCCCTGAGACCCTGCAAATGTTAAGTTCATTACATTTTGGCTTGACTGACAAATTAAGAAATTGAATGGATTGGTTGAAGATTTTTTTTAGTTAGTCCTATTCTCATGTTATATTTTTCTATAAATACACAACCAAGATCCACTGTTAACTGTCCTTTGCAAAATATTCTAATTTTTAATACTTTTTTTGAGAATTTCTTCCACTATTTACCGAAATAGGTTTGTCTGAACGTATTCAAATTTAGTGTTCAAGAACTATGTACGTAACCAGGATTAGCATCTTTTGGCCAGTGGCTGGTATGAACCTTCTACAATTGCTGATGACGGAGGAAGAAAACTAATAATTAAATACAATCAAGACAATGACAGGACAAATGGAAAATGTGTAGAGGTGGAACAAATCTTGACATGACAACACTTTTAAGATTGGGTCCAGAGAGGGCCAGAGATTTCCAGCTTTGCTGGCAGCGCATGGCACAGCCTGTCACCGGGAAAGTCATGTGATTGACTGGCTTTACTAATGTGGTGTCAATTCCCAGTACTAGGTGGATTGACAGAACACCATGAATGAATGCACACATTAAACCTCATTAGCAAAGCTTTCATTGTTCAGTGTTGTACTGGCTTGTTACACATGGATAGATTATATTCTTTCTTTTTTTTCTCTTTGCCACTCAAGCTGCACGGCCTTGACCTTACAATCCACTTGAGAAGATTACCGGAGATATCTCAGTAGCTTCAGCTGTTTAATTCTTCCAAACTTATGCTTTATATAGTGCTTAACATGGACGAAGAGGAATGTATTTAAACCCTTGTCATGTAGAAATTCATTGTATGTTTGAATGTAATCTGAAGAAAATTTGCCTGGTTCTGTGCTTGCCCAGTCTGTGACAAGTGATTAGAGAGGATGAGATAGAGCATGAATAAGTCATATCTGTCAGGCTCGTTCAACCTTGCACTTCCCAAAAAGAAATCAACACAGCCCAATGAGAGGCTCTTTGCCTGACCATGACAGCTTGCTCAGGGCCTCTGTGCTTCAGGGAGTGAAGCTTTGCCTGTCCAAGCTAAAGGATCATGTAATGAGAATCTATTGAGTGTCAGTCACAGGAGCTCAGTCACAGCTCACTTCAGTAGAAAACCCTCTCTGACTGACCCTGAAAGATGTTAGCATTTACTGACATGATAGATGTATTTCAGGGGATGATGGAAGGAGGAAGATGACAGAGCATGGAGTGCAGTGATGACTACAGGGTCACTTCATCATGGAAGCTTCTCACATTCTGTATCATTATTTCCTGGCTGCACCCAAATTACAATCAAATGGTATGGTGGCGTGTGAGGCGGGTAGCAGGTCTCTGTGTCTGAGTACAAAGCTTCACCACAGTCAAAAGCAATCCTTTGCAATGTGGGCTTCACTCTTTCCAAGTTACTTTTTCATTCTTTTCGGTAATTTACCAGTGCAGAAGGCATTTGAACTAGTATGGATGAAGCATTGTAGTTGTCTCAACCATAGCACCACACCACTTTTAAGATTTTTTTTACAGTTAAGTCATCAATGGAGGTTGCTTGGATAGACTATTCCTGCCTAAAGAAAAGAAATACAAAGAATGTTGATATTTTTCATGTTACACCCTAATTTTTGGGTCATTGAGTAACACAGACTTAGGAATCACTAATACTCAGATCATTCACCCATTGTCTATTACCACTTACCTTTTGAATGTTTGCATCTGACATTTGGCAAGTGGCAGGGTACACCCGACTAGGCTATCAAATCTTCACAGGGCCAACACAGAGAGACAAATAACCATTCAGACACATATTCATTACTAATTCAATCAATATACTGACATTACATGTCTTTGAACTGTGGGAGGAAGCCAATACATCTGGAGGGAGCCCTTGCGCACCTGCGGAGAACATGCAAAATAGTTAAGGGTTCTTACCATGACACCATAATCAGATCCGTTTAAACCAAGGAATATGTCAATAGTCTTATATTTCTCTCAATCATCATAGGAACAATACTTTTGTCATTTGTTCTTGTGGACTGGAGTGGAGTCAAGGTAAATGAAGACAGGGAAAAGAAAAAGGTGGAAATAGCTAAATCTAATGTGGAGCATTTTGTGTTTTTCTGCAGAGAGGGCCACAGATGGAGGCCTACAGACCGAGGACTGGACCCTCAATATGGAGATCTGTGACATTATAAACGAGACAGACGAGGGGTGAGCAGCTAACACCTAGTAGTGACTCACTGTTGGGGGATTATTTCCTTTATCAGCATTCTCTATATTAAATGAGGTAATTTGGTCTGAATAGACTTCTGGTTACTGAATTTGTCAGCCCCTCCCCCAATCTTTCATTGTTTTCTCACACACTGGATTCCTGAGTGACTCCAGCAAATAATATGCTGACCATACTGACCTGTGCTTCAGCCTCACTACAGAAAGCCCTTTGTATCCTTTTGGTGACACTGGCTGAATGAATGTATTCATGAATTGTTTTATTCAGATTTTATATCTTATATGAGGACATGAGATTCAATACATTGAACTGCCTGTAGGTTCTGGCTAAAGAACAGGCTGCAGGGCCCCTGCATCCTACTTCCACTGGAAAACACTTTGCTCTAGTCCCCTTGTTGACAGGGGGACTGGCCACCCAGCTCTGACAAAGTGGGTGGCCTTCTTGGATGGCCGGTACCATGTAGCACACGTGATTTCTGTGCTGATGGTCTTCACGACTTGATCATGCCTCCTTCTGTACCATCCCTCTCCTACCGCTTTGCTACAGAAACTGAGAATGTTCTTTATTTTGAACTGAGCACCAATTATCTTGATTCAGCTGTCTTGAAACGTCTCCATTGATCTGGGATCTTCAGTCTTCTCCAGAAGACTCTGATGATCTTCCACAGACGCAGCAGGCATTTGGGACAGTTCTTGTACACTTTGTACGAAGTGCTACTCGGTCACAGTGCAGGGCCTGCCATTGCTTTGTGGATGACCTCTCTGACCTCCTCTAGCTGCATCTCAGATGTGTTGAACTGCATTTCCGTTTCCAGGGAGTCTATTAAGATGTTGCACTCTCCCAGCTCCTGTTATTTTCAGAGCCGCTGTAAGTCAGCCCTAGAATTTTTGTCTATGTCTCCCACTGTACTTCTGCCCCAGCAACTCCTTGCGATCCTGAAAGGGTCAGCAATGAAAGCAGTCTGTTTTCTGGCCCTTTCACAGTGTCACCGCCGATGCCACTTTACTAGGCGTAGGGTTTCTTCTTTCACAGGATGGACATAAACTGGGCCAAGCCATTGCACTCCTCTTCCTCTGTCTCCTTGTACTGGGACTTTAGTGCTTCATCTCCTGCCTGATGTTTTTGGGTTTTTTCTTTGGTTCCTCAAGTAAGGTGTTCTGGGGCAACCCCTCACAGATCCGTTCAGCTGCAATGTAGACAATGATCATCGTCGACATCTAGGTCATTGTGGTCCCACAGTGACATAATTCTTGCTGCAGGCCATTTGATCCACCTTTTCTAAGACTCGACCCTACGGGGATTTGTTTGGAGCACTTGGAAGTTCCAGGCATTACTTTCTATGAAGTTATCTATGCTCTGGAGCACATTTTTCATTGCATTTAATTTAATTTACAATAGAACATTTTGTAATTTTGTAACACCCCTTAATTTACTTGCGGTTCTGTATAGCAGAGAAATAGTTTCTAATTAAATCCCAGTAAGATATATTAATAAGATAGATTTTTAGCCTAAATAAAAGTCATTTTTAATAGATCTCAGCCAGGAATAATATTGGACATCAACATTTTCCCATCAGCACTTTCCCTGTTTTCTTTTTCCCTTTCTCACATTCTTAATGCCCACACACACTCATTGTCTTGGCATGCATTATGGGCTCCTCTCTGTCACACCAAAAGTACATACACAAACGCCATTGAAAGGGAGTCCAGCCTCACAGAATACAGACTATCTTGTCTTCAGCGATTCAGACAATGTCCGATTAATTCTACAACAGAAAATTATTTTTTGGCGAATACTTATACACACATACAGCGTCCTGTCCCATAATGTCCTGTCTGCCTTCTAATTCAGCTCCCTCACTCAGATAATGTACTGTATCTCAGGGAGGAGTTCATAAAAAACGTATTAAATCTCATCTGCAGTGAAGAGACTGGTGAGGCAAAGAGAAAAACTAAGCTCACCCATAAGCAGCTTTAATCTTCCCTTTAGAGACACAGAAAGTTACACATAAAGAAAAGAGAGAGAAAGAGAGAGAGATTACGTGATAGTTATTTTCTGTAATAGGCAGACAGCTAAGCTGATAAACTGATGTCATCTGGTGTTGTGGCAACTGATAAATAATTTTTTCCAACAAAAGTTAAAGATGTTATGCCTGCTCTCAGTTGTGGTACTATATCCAGCTGTATCTTTGCCATGTTCTTCCAGGCCAAAAGACGCAATGCGGGCACTGAAAAAGAGACTCGGTGGCAACAAAAACTACAGAGAAGTGATGCTGGCACTGACGGTGAGAGGTTCCTGCTTGTTTATTATAAAACTAGTTTTAAATTGAATTGCAAGTATGAGACAACCATGGCTTGAAGCAAAGAGTTTTCTGTGATGGTTTAATTCCCAGGAGGCTGTGTCAGAGTTGAGGATAACACATTGCATTATACAGATCCTCTTCAGATCTTTTTTACTTTGCACACTTTGTACCGATTTAGCTAATGTCTTTTTAGCCATTTTGGTACTCATCCATCTTTTGACAGCTCTGCCTCTTAAAAGCCCTTTCACATGAAGCATCTTGTTTTGTGGACATTAGAGTAACATTCAGTTTCTGTTTTTTCAATATCCCTGCAGGGATCGAGGACATATTTTTGATCAATTTCTCAGGAACCTCAAATACATGATCCAGCCAGCACCCAGTATGTTTTCTTTACCTGGTTTTCTATCTCTGTTTAATCTCCTCTTTGCAGGTTTTGGAAACATGTGTGAAGAACTGTGGCCACAGATTTCATGTCCAGGTGGCCATCAGAGATTTCATTGATGGAGTGTTAGTCAGAATCATCTCCCCCAAAACCAATCCTCCAACCATCGTACAAGACAAAGTGTTATCACTCATACAGGTAAAAGGGCTTATGTTTTCCTAATTCCTGATTTGACTGACTAAGTTGATTTCATGTTATGTTATTATGTTATTTTAAAAACCTCAACTCATAGTCTGAAATGAGAGTTAGTATGATAGTTGGTCATCTCTGTACATGACTTCAGGCAGGTGGTCACAAAGTAGGTTAATATGGGACACTTTTCTTTTTTCCGAATTAAACTTTTCAGAATTGCAATATCGGTCGCCTGTTTACATGACCTGTGATTTTTTCCGAACAAGTGATTAAATGAATCGACTCATCTAATCGGAAATGCTTTCAGACATGCCCAGACGATCCTCATTCCCGTTCATAAGGTAGCAATAATGCTTCGGTGAGTTGGGTGCCAACCGCCAACATCCGCCCAGAAGAAGAATACGTCAAAGAGAGAGTGCGCGGAAGTGACTTTTCGCCCATGTATCCGTCCAAATATGTTAAAGTCTTTCAAAGTTTCAACAAATAAATCACTCTCCGATGCAGACCTGTACTGTTTTGAAGTCGCCATATTTAAAATGCGTCACAGCGCTAAAAAAACTCATCGGCGCATTGCATCACGACGCTGGGCATGCGCAGATACAACTCAAACAGAAAGCTTTCCGATACAGCGTCTACATGCAGCAACTGGCAATCAGAAAGGATTTCTGAAAGGATTTAGACTACCTCCTTGCAAAGGACTTAAATCTAATTCGGAAATATTCTTTCCATTCGGAAAGCGTTATTTACATGCAACATTTTCTTTCCCATTAGACGTCTTTTCCAAATCTAATCAGAATTAGGCTGTCCATGTAAACCCACCTACTAGGAGACCAGATGGGCATCGTGGGGTCCACTTCCAAGGTGTTGTACCAGAGACTGCAGCCTCTGGATGTTTATCCACTTACCTAAGATCAACTACCTTGGTCCATGGGTGGTGTTCGCCATTGTGTTCCCCTATGCACTCTAATTATGCATAAGGACTTAACCCCACAGAGATTCTTTCTTTAATCCTTTTTTGGCCCATTTAGTCGGACAGCTATGTACCAAAAGCTGATTTTTTTTGGCTTGGCGTCTACTCAAAGGGGGCTGCTCATCGTTCTCAGTGATGGGTTCAATTGGAAAACTAATATCACCATGTTGTATGCATATTCCACTATAATTTGTTCTTTAATGACTATGGGAAAATAATGTATACATTATTATTTTACATTTTTAACCAATTACAGAGATTAAAAGGTAATTATCATGTTTAATCTTATTTTCCTTGCTCTCACACTTATTACAAACTATGCACTGAATGATTGTGTTTTGTCAATGCCACATGATGCAACTACTATCTGGGATAAATTAACTGTTCCCCTTCCCTTAACTCTGAAACATCTTAACCCATCACCATTTTCTGACGGTACTGTGCATAAACATATGTAAACAAGATGAGTCTTTCAATATCTCAATTTGGCAAAGCAGTTGCTCTATTTACCAGCTCAATATAGCGTTTTTCACTGTGAGTGTGTGTGTATATGTGTGTTATTGCAGGCCTGGGCTGATGCCTTCAGGAGTTGCCCTGATCTTACAGGTGTGGTCCACATTTATGAAGAGCTGAAGAGGAAAGGCATTGAGTTCCCTATGGCAGATCTGGATGCTTTATCTCCCATCCACACGCCGCAAAGGGTGAGAGAACAGAAACACAAAACTTAACAATCACCTATGCATATTTACACAGCAATACTGACATGGGTTTTCTTAAATTCCAGGGCACACCAGAGGTGGACCCAGCCATGGTCAAGTACCTAGCCCCTTTCTCACCTGCTACTGGCATTTCAAAACCTTCCTCAAATCCCAAACCTACGATTCAGGCCCCCCAGATGCCCAGCACAATTACAGCAACCTCTGAACAGGTGGGGCATCGACATCAAGCCTAGACTACAGATATTCAACTATTTGCTTCATATTTGTCAGATATAACGTATCATCTTGTTCTTTCAAGAACATCTGAAACTGTCTCTTTTTAAAATGATATTTGACCTCCTATGCTTTAGATCACCCGACTGCGCAGTGAGCTAGACATAGTGAGGGGGAATACAAAAGTCATGTCAGAGATGTTAAGGGAGATGGTTCCTGGCCAGGAGGAGGCCTCTGACTTAGAGCTGCTCCAGGTTAGTGGCACTTGAACAGCATTTTTATTAATCAAATATATGCACGTTCCCTCATTATTTTGTTTGTTGAGCCTGACATGGATTTTACATATTCAGAAATGAATCTGACTTTCAAGTCTTTGAAGTTTTACTGGGATTTATATTAATATGTTTTTAGAATTGATTCAAATATCAAGACAAATCAAGAAGAAAATTAGAGCAAGCAAATAATAATCTTCATTTTCTCTTTCAATTCATAAGAGAGGATCTGATCAGAGCATACAGACATACCCACTCTTAAACAAGTTACTGTGAATATGAGTGCATACATATTCCTGCACCTGTAATTACTAGTTTAAGTACTCAGAGTGCGCAAACCTACGGCAAGACACAGCTGTCACAAGGTAAACATTATTGTGATCAGAATCAATTAGATGGGTTTATTTAGGACAATTTCATGTAGATTCTTCCATTAATTTATGAGTAATAGCCAGACTCTACATCTACTGACAACTCTCAACAAACTATTTGTCTCTCTCAAATATTCTGTAGCTGGTGGTCTCTTGTGCATTTCACTTCACCGTCTCTGTTCAGCCTACCGAGCCCCAAGTTCCTCCTATGCCCAACATTTATTCAACTCTGGGATATGTCAGGATGTATGTCTGAGTAAATTTTCATGCAAATTGTCCTGTAGTTTTCTCCTGAATCATGCTAATAGATAAATAACAGCGACCAAACAAACAGTCGCTCCAAGGTGAAAACATAACCTTCTTGGTGGAGGTGAAAAAGCTTTTAATCATGGTACATCAACAATAGGTTGTTGGTATTATATGCAGCCACCAGGGGGAGAATAACCCTAGTTTTCAGAGGAAAGGCTCAACCACCCACATTTTATTAAGCATTTGGCTTTGAGCCAAAGGGCCCACGCTGTTGTTTTTGTTACATTTTACAAACATGTCCCCACAATGTTAAAAAATACAAGTGAACATGTTCATAGCAACAATAAACTCGGGTAAAAAGCTCCTCCACCATCTGGGCCAGTTTGATCAAATGTCCTTCTTTTTAACTCCATACAGAAATTCGGTCATCTGGGGGGGGCATGTGTGAACGAGCTTCTGAGCAGCTTCAATACTGCTTCAGTTTCACTGACTGCATGTCATTTGGGTATTACAATGTTGATTCTGTAGTACTGTTTAACATAAAAAGCTATGTAGACATGGTCACTACTACTAAAAAAAATCTGCGACTTTCCCAACAACAAACCATGACTTCTGCTGAAAACCTGCATTATGGCATTCTGAACCAGCGAATCCCAGCAGTACAGCATAGCCGCGTCAGTCCTGAAGACTGTTATGAAAAATGCAAAAGCATCCTACAAATGGAAGATTGTCATTTCGACAACTCAGAATCGCTTAGCATGGCAAAGTATACATCCCATCACCAACCAAAGCGACACAAACTTGACTGTTGGCAGCTGGTCTTCATTGGCAGAGCAGCTCAACCACTATTCTGGTCACCATGTGGTGGAAAGAAAAGAGAGTCATGCCCACCGCCCCAGCCTCAGCTTCCAACAGCCAGTCACTCATAATTCACACTGTTGATGCTACACACACATTCTGTAACATCAACACATGGAAAACAGCTAGCCTGGATAGTATTCCAGGATGTGAGCTCAGAGACTGTGCTGCTGAGTTAGCAGATGTATTAACCAATATTTTCAACCTTTCCATGTCGCAGTCTGTTGTCCATTCTTGCCTTTAGACAACCACAGCAGTGCCTGTTCTACAGTGGTTTGCAATAACCTGCCTCAACAACAACAGAACAGTGGCATTAATGCCAGCGATCACCAAGGGCCTTTAGAAACTGGTCCTCAGGTACATCAAGGCTGCTCTCTCAACCACTCTGGACCCCCATCAAACTTATACAGAACCAGCAGGTCAGGCGGATGATACTTCCACCCCCCTCCCCATAATACTGCTCCACATAGAAAAACGAGGAGCATATGCAGGACTTTCTGTTTGTGGATTACAGCTCCGCATTCATTCTGCTCATGTTCTCTCTGCTCATTCTTCCACTGATCTGTGATGGTGTGGTATGGCAGCAATTCTGTGGCTGACAAGAAGACTCTGCGGAGTCATAAAATTTGTCCTGAAAATGATCAATAGACACCCGCTTACCAAGGAGCACTTCTATACCTCCAGTTGTCTGCACAATGCATCCAGTATTGTAAAGGTCTCAACTAACCCTGCCCTCTGAAGAGCGACACAGATCCATCAAAGCATGCTGCACGAGATTAATAAACAGTTTTTACCCCAAAGCCATTGCCGCAGTAAATGCTGCCCTGAAAGCATACCCCCAAAACAAATACCATTATGCAACACTATCCAAAATATAGACAAAGCTCTCCTCCATTCTGTGAAAATGTCCTTATGATGTTGTTAATCGTATGACAAAAGTAGAAACATTAGCAGACACGTTCACCCTAATTGGTCTGTGTACGCCCATGTAATTATAGCTCACTTCTCACCAGTGTCTGTTTCCTCCATTAATCTATTCATCAATCTGTTGATATGCCAATCTATCAAGGAGCTGAACAGAACCTGTAGGGTAATGCAGCAGAGAGTGGTTGAGCTGATTTCCCGAGTTTCGAATGAGGAAGTGACTGAGGAGCTGCTACACGTCAATGATGACCTCAACAACATTTTCCTCCGATATGAGAGGTATGAGCAATCAAATTATCAATCGCACTGAATTTCTGTTCTTGTTTCTGTTATGCTGCTGTAATTATGAGAGAAATCCACATTATGTATTATGCCAAATCGTTGAAAAATCTAATTCTCGACAGAACATGTTTTACACACAGTCAGATGTACGAGTGTTGCAGAGCTTATATGAAGAATTGGTGTGATTCACTCCTTTAAACATCCTGCAGAAACACTATTAAAATGTTTCCCTCATGAGGCTACTGCAATTAAATACCTCAAAAAAATTCTGATAAAACGATTAAGGTTTTTGTGCTGCTAACAGGTACGAGAGGTACAGGTCAGGCAGAGCCGCACAGAACAATGGGGTGAGTGCCGTCAACAGAAACTCATCAAACGTATTACTGTAATTCACCTTTCATCACATCTGCATCTGCATCACCTGTGAAAACTGTAATATAAATATCATAGCCATTTTTGTGCCGGAATATAAATAAAATTATAATACTTTATCCTTTATTAAATACATAGTGAAATTATTTCCCTGCTTTTGACCTAGCAGTGGGCAGCCCCTTTGAGGCGCACAGGGAGCATATGGGTTCAGGGTCTTAATTAAGGACCCTGTTACATGTAGACTTACTGGGGCTGTTCCGATGGGCAGATGGCTGCTCTACCCACTGAGCTACAGCCTAATATCTAATGCAATCAAATTTATCTTAATTAGAAATGAAAGTAGAACACTTCCACAGTGTTCACAAAGAACACTGGTTCCGATCCGCTAGAGAAAAGTATCGGTGATTGACTAGAGTATTGGATCTCTGCCTACATCCTGCAAAATCTTTGTTTTAGCAATTTGTTGATCTTTCTTTGTGTTCTGTCTGTTCATGGTGTGGCTAGCTGAAGCAGGCAAGTATGACATAAGTACAATGTTAAGTCTTAATCAGCTTGTTGGGATGAATAGAATGATGAGCTGTTGAACACGTCTGCTTAAAGGAGCTCATGCGGACCCATTTGATGTGTAGTGCTGTGTAGATACTTTGTCCTCCCCTCCTTCATGCCCTCTGTCATACACATTTGAGACTGAGTCTGTTTAGTCCACCCTCAGTTAAACCCACAATATTGTCCCGAACTGGGTACGTCGTTGCCCCGTAGACTTTAAATGGCTAGTATTCTCTCCATATACAAATGGAAAATACTCTGTAATCTAATAAACATGATAACATCTACAGTTCCATCAAAAGTTTTGGACAGTTGGAAGTTTTACACTTCCTTCGTCCCTGTTTGCTGGATGAACTCAATTCATCAATTATAACAAACCTCATACTGCATATTTTGAGTACTTTTTTGCTCCCATTTTCCTCCAGATATTGTATGAGGCCACAGACGACAACCTGATAGACTTGGGCCCAGGTTCGCCTGCCGTGGTCACACCCAGGGTCACATCCAGTCCCCAACACAACACCACTGAGGGGCCAGTTGCCTCCCAATCCCCTAACTCCACCACATCCTCACTGCCCTCTACATTGGCAGGTCTCGGTAAGAAAAAATTATGTTGGAGCTGTCTTCTAATGTTGAGAAAAAGAAAAGAGGCTTCTTGCCTTGAAATCTCGCTTCCTCCCTACTCCTCAACTAGTTGTTGCAAACCTTGCATTGCTCAACATTTCACAACACACACATTCCATTTCTAGCTCCACCCATTGTGTCCAGAATATACTTTATCATGCACAATATTATGGTTAAATCTTGGATGTATTGCTCTTCTTGTGTATCTAGATATAGAGGCAGCAACTTAGTGCTAATACGTAATTCTGTCTGCCAAATCTTTTTTTTTATCCAACTGCTCTGAGGTGCTTTCAAAGTATAAAAGTAAAAAGAACCCCCTTGAATGACATTTCTACCAGTTGTTTTTGTACAAACCAAATTTAAACACAAGTCAAATTAATGAAATATAGGATTTTGGGATCATGAACTTTATTTTTAAACTTAAATTGTTGTCAATTCAATGTTAAAAAATGTATTCAACATGATTTACCACAATATAGAACAAGCATAGAAAAAACAACATGCAGAAATGAACACTGTCATCACACCTTTTCTTCACGGTTTAGTTTCTTGCTTTGTTTTTCTTGCCTGTTTCATCATCTTACGTGTCTAGCCTCTAGCACTTTTTATCGTCTGGCTTATGTGATGTGCACCAATGGACAAACAACGGGATCATTTTGTCTATGTGTTTTAGGCCTTTCCCAACATTTTCTCTCAGGTTGAAATCAATAAAATATATTATCTACAAAAGTAAACACAAGTTTGTTTTGGAAGCCTGTTTTGAAAATATAAGTAGTATAGAAAGTTCAGATATGTGTGTGAAAATGTAGGGAGTATAAGTAAACCACTGTAAGAAAGGTTTGATGCCTGAAAGCTTTATTTAAGTACAGTAATAATCTATTTGTAGTTAGTTATTCCTAACCTTGACTTTACACATAAATATAATCTGTTCTAGGTTCACTCAAGGAATGAAGGGTATGTCCTATATGGATTCATTTTTTTGCACAAGTTTTGTAGAGGTTGGTGCATGTCATCTTCAATTGACAAATTTATCAATTATTTGCTTTTGTGCTTTCTACCTCTCCAGAGGTTGCTGCAGAAAGTGTGAGCAGTAAACTACCCTCCCTGTCAGGCCGCAAAAAGGATGACTTTGACATGTTTGCCCAGACTAGGAGCAGCTCTCTGGCTGAACAGCGCAAGAAGTAGGTTTAAATTCCACATATGAGACCCTGAGGTCTGCATCCTCTTGCATTATTTTAAGTTGATATTATTTCAGTTAAATGGTTATTCTTTGCAAACTTTAATAGTTAAAATAAAATCTATTGTCTTTAAATGTATGTTTAAAAAAATCAGGCAGAGAGATTAAATCAGATAAAATAAGGATTAGAGAGAAATAAGTTTTCAAGTTTACATTGTATTTTTGCCGACTTTAACTCCCTGAACAACCGCAAAGAAATTGGTACTTCCCCTATTCTTTAATATTACGGATATAGTCCTCTTCTCGATGTACATTTTGTGGAAACTGACGAAGATGGGAGTTTTTGCGTGTCTAGTTGCTCAGTATCCAAAACTTCATAACATCACACTCCCTGGTTAAAAACCAGAGATGTGTTGCATGTTATTCTCCTCTTTCTTTCTTTTTCCTCGATCTTGTACTATCTTTTAAAGTCAGTATTAATAAAAATAAAATAAAAAAAAGATAACTGAGCAACTAAAAAACCTTAATGTTGATATTTGAACTGGTATTTATATAAAACACATTACAGTCAGTGGATGATAGATAATGGCTGTTTTATTATACTGTACTGGAGCTTTTTTGACAGTGTTAAAATACATTCTTTTTTTCCCCATGGCTTTAAAATTATGTGGGATAGAGTTGTCAATATGTTCTCCCGTCCACCTGCTTGTCGGTAATAAATTCTGTCCAGAGCATATCTCAAAAATCTCTAAACACTGATTTACCAAGTACTGTATTAAAATAACTTTTAGTTTTAACTTTTGTTATTTGGAATTTATTTTATATCTTGTTGTTTCAATTTAAATGTGATTTTTAATGTGATTCTCAAGGGTGGGAATTTTGTTTGACCATACGTGGCAAACTGTTGCTTCGCAGAACTGTGCACATATAACCGTATCATGAAGTTGACCCTTTTGACAGTTTGAATTTTAAACTAATTTCATTTTTGTGGTTTCCAATGTAACTCTAAAGTGGTGATATTTTGGTCTCGAGCAGCTAAAATTCTAGATTAAACAAAGTTTACATATGAATAAATCAATGACTAGTTTTTCTCTTTAATATTTAAATTTTTTTTCGACCCATTTTTCAGTTTTCCATTGAAATCGTTTTTTGAAATGAGTCTGAAGGTTTTTCTATCTGCTCCGTATATCCAAAACAATATACAATTCATCTAGAGTATATGTGTCACTGATTATAAATTGATTGTACAATGGTTTTGGGGCTGTCACGAGGACGTGCAATCTCCAGATGACCATTGGTTATGTTATTTTGGATGTGATTTTCCTATTTTGCTGCTTCAAGACTTAGCTGTATAAATTTATATTTTTGTGCACAGTGTTAAGTACGAGGACCCTCAGGCTCTGGGTGGCCTGGCCTCGGCTTTGGATGTGAGACAACAGAACACAGGAGGGGTGAGTACACTGATGCCTTAGAGTGTGGGTTTGCCGGATAATTTACAAACTTGACAAACCTTTTCATGCCAGGCCTCAATCTCCTCGTCCTGTGCGGTGACATTAGAACTTTGTGCATCGATTTTTGTTTGAATAGTTACTTTCAAAGCAATTGTCTGAAAGTCCCTTTATATGTGAAAGTCTACTCATTTATATTTGCCTTCAGGAAAAGTCACTTTTTCTGTGTTAATATTAGTACTAGTAGTTATGTCACTTACCCGAACATACAGTAGAATCTCATCCTTAAAAGCAGTAGATAATTACTCAGATAATCAGTTTGCAGAAAGAAAGTCCAACAGTCAATTTATGTGCCAGTTGCAAGGTTTTAGTAGACTTTCTCTCTGTCCGAACACTTTGAAATATATTTGTTATCACTATTTCCACCCAATTCTGAAGCCCGAACTGCCAAATGGAAACATGCCGCTACAGGCGAGCACACACCGTTAGTGGAGAGTGAGCACACCATGCCTTTTTTGGTACCACAGGTACCCTCTGCCTCTTCTCTTTCCTCTTTCCTTTTCCTCATTTTCATCTTTATGGATTTTAAGCTTTTCACCGCTTTTCTCCTGTTTTCCCCTCTTTTCTCCCCCGTTTAATGATGGCCTCACTTGCATATTTGATTTCTCATCTGTCTCTCTCTGCACTGTGTGCAATTGTGCTATACTGTGGTGGGCCTGCGACCTTTCATTTGTGTAAGGTGTTGTTCTGTTGTTGATTCAGCTGAGGGTAAAAGGGGATGATAACCCAGCAGATCAGGAGCTGCCCATAGACAGCTGGCTTATTACCCAAGGAATGGTGAGGACTCCATCCTCAGTGTGTCCTCCTGTCCCTCCCTCTTCTCTATCATCACCCCTGCTCTCAAACACCTGTAATTTTATCTACTATCCTCATGAGCTGTGCTTCATTTTTCAGCCTCATCTCACTGCTTCACCCTGGAATGCTCAAACAAGCCCTTACCAAATAAATATCCCCTCTACCTCCACAGCATGTGCAGATGTAGAAATATAGTGTTGGGCAATAAATTAAGACTTAAAGCGTTAGTTATTTTTTAACCAGCTAATTTTCTCTAGACTTTGTTGAGGTAGTCATCTCTTTCTATCTCTTTCTTATCTCTTATGATATTTTAGGCATTGTTGCAAATCAATAAACAGATTGTTTTATGAAAATTGTGAATGAAATAGACAATTACTGATGCAACCATCTTGTCATTTTAATATCAAGAAAAAATATGTTACTACTTTTGTACAGTGATATTTTAGCCATATTGCCCACCTCTATAATATTAACATGGTCAAGTATTTCTAATGCCTTCCAATTCATCGCCACATTTTAATGAATGGAATATTCCCATGCGTTCGATTCATCATTTAACAATCACATGCTAATGATACCTCTGCTACACAGCAATGTCAACAATAGTAAAAACATTGTTAACGTACTGATTTGGAATGGACCAAATTTCTGCCTTATCGATTATCTGAAACGATATTCAGCAGTTTTCCCCATTATTGTTATCAGTGTTTTTTTTTTATGCCCCTGCTATCTATAGATAGATATATATCTATATCTATATCTATATCTATAGATATATATCTATAGATATAACCTATATCTATAGATATATAATCTAACCTAACCCTAACCCATATCTATAGATATAGATATATATCTATAGATATATATTGATCTATCGCTTCTATCGATCTATATCTATAGATCTAGATCTATATATTGAATATATGTATATATACTCTTAAGTTATTAAATATTTAAATATATAGAGGGTAGGAAGTATAGGGTAGCAAAAAATAGTTATGAGATTCTTTTTAACTAATAATCTGGTATCCATATCAGGCAGGTAAGAATCGGTCGATTGCAGGTACTGATGAAGTATCGTCCAAGCACAAATAAAAGGAAATTGTACTTTGGTGGTTGCTGTGTAGTATATTTGTCAGCTGTCCTCTAATTGTTTTTGGATCTTAGATAATACGCTAGATGTAACATCCTTAACTGTCGTCTACCCAATTCACAAAAGTGCATGTTTTTTTTCCCTTATAAATCAATTCAACTGCCTCAACCTTTATTTTGAAAGGCTCTTTCATCGAATTAATATATAGGAAACCCCGCCTGTTTTTTTCACACATAAAAAAGCCACAGGTAAAGGATGGAAGAACGAGTAATTTAAGTATTTGGTGTGAGCTCGGTGCCTATCCTGCTTTAGTGAGCAGTAGGCGAGTAGCTTTGTTTCCTTTCTCTGGATGGACTTTCTTGACTTTAGCCGTCATAGGAAGTTACCTTCTTAAGTGAAATACAGTGTGAAACAATACACCTTCCAAGCTATCCCGATTCACTGTGATCGTTTCGGGGACACACAAGCAGGAACACAAACGCACACAGTTTGCTGATTCATCATCACTGTCACTGCACGCCATGTAGAATTCATGTGTGCAGTCTATTTGTTTGCACGATTCAAAAATTGTATCCTATGGAATTAACCTGCTTCTTGACAGCCCCTGTACATTCAGCTTCTCCCATACCATCAATCTCATTCAACAATTTGCTCATTAACTCATGTTGTGGAATAATTAATGCTGCTTTGTGACATTAGTCAGCAGCTGTTAAGCCACAACGATTTGAATTCAAATAATTTTTTTAATCATTTTGTTTTAATTTACTCATTTTATGATTTTGTGGTGATAATGTTCTCGTGATTTGTGTGTATGTGTGTGTTTTGCCTGGTTCGGTTGCCCATCTGGTGTATGGCTTTTGTGCTACCCCTTGGTATGCCCATGGCTTTGTTTCATAGATCCCCGTATCGCAGTCCTCTGTCATGGATGACATAGAGGAGTGGCTCTGTGCTGATGTGGTGAGACTTATTTACATTGATTTATTATCTTTTTCTCTCTCTTTTCTCCTCCTTTCAGTTCATCTCGTTTTCCTTGGTTGCATACTTCCTCCATTCATCTTTTATATTTCTGCATACGTTTATTTTTAGTCTCCTTTCAAATCACTATCTTTCATTCTATGTGTTTCACTCTTATTTCCGCCAATGACTAACATTTAATAAATTTGATGATGGTGTACAAATGTCAACATAGTGCTAATGATAACTGATTAATTTAAGCATCCTCAACTAGTTTTTGTGGAGGTTTTGATGCTTGCCTAGGGGACAACTGCAAAAACAACTGCAAAAAGTGCAGAAGGATGTGTGACTTTCAGATCCCTCATAACTGACTTCATACAGATTTGTTTGATATTTACAGATATTTTGACAACTTATGGTTTTTACGTTAACGGAAGTTCTTTTTTGGTCTTTTTCAAGCAAAACGATCCTCCTGCCCGAATGTGTTTATTATCTCATGAACTCATCTTGTGGAGATTATATTATTATTATGTCATTGTCAATTTTATTTACAGAACACATTTACAACAACCGCAGTTGATCAAAGTGCCGAACAGACATAGGAGAAAAACAGTGGATTTAATTGATCATAACCAGTGTTTCTCTTTTTATCAGAAAGGGGATGCTGCCGAAGAAGGGGTGACCAGTGAAGGTATAGACCGATCACAACCTTTTTTTCCCGGGTTCATACTACAGGAGACCTTTGATCAGCCCTAATGTTAAGCACAAATGATCTGGTAGTGTTTAGCATTTACAGATCCAGTCTTACACCTTAAATCTTCCTGTGGACAATCGGAGCCACACTGATACATTACAGACTTTATGATTTTCTGGTGGCTAAATCTAGATGATTTTACCAGTATTTTTCATTCAAGATCATTAAACCGAATAAGAGAGACTCAGTTGAGCAGCTGATAGTACAGCCAAGCAATAATAAACATTTTGCCCTTTAAATAAAAGGTAATCAACATTTAAGCCTTTTCCGGGCAGCATTACCTGGCGAACTATTGTTGACATTACTGTTGACAGTATATTAAATTAAATCTCACCTCCAATTCTCGCTGAAGGACAGACGAGCTATGTTGCATGTATTGTCCCAACCGTGTCTTCATCCACATTGAGTTCCTATTTTGCCTTCATTTCCCCACATTAAAGTCGGACATTCATGAGGGCAACAGTTATTTTGTTTACATGTCTCAGCTGCTTCTAGAAAGATCGCTTGAGACGGTGCATTCAAAGCTTTCTTGTGCAAAGAACCTGATGCCAAGTTATTTTTGAATTTTTTGTAGTGTGTTTTTTTTAAGATTAAAGTGAAAATAATCTGTGGAGATTCTCGTTATGTGGTTGATGAAAACCAGTTTCTCATACAGTTAGAATTTATGACCCCTTTCTGCGAGCCTGGCCTTATTGATTAAAAAATACATCACTGATGAATCATCAACTCTCGGTATCTCTGATGAATCAATTTCTTTGCCACAGAGTTTGATAAGTTCCTGGAAGAGCGAGCCAAGGTAGCAGACTCTCTGCCGTCCCCACCTGAAGCCAAACCGTCTCACCCTGTGCGTTCCCCCGATGGCTCCCGCGGGAAGACTGAACGGACAGAAGACTCCCTCTTCGCCTTGTAGACTCTCCTCAGAGGATGTTTATCCCTACTCTAGGGCATCTAAAGTTCTTTGCCCTAAGTGATTCCTGCAAAAATGTCCTGCCTTTCCCATTTAATTGCTTACTGGCAATGGTGTAGAAAATTATCATCACTTCCTTGTCTATCTCATCCCTCCGTTTTTGCTCTAATATGCCGAGGTCAAAGGTATTTACTGTGTAACCCTGTTGTGTGTTACTATCAATGGATGTATTAATCTGAATGTGTGGGCTTTACTTCTACATCCCCAAGGTTTAACTTGTAACGCACCACCAAAGGAAGACAGGTCGTTTGATGTGGTTTAAAAATGTGGTATATTACTGCGAAATTAATGAAAGATTTGACTGAAGGTCAATGATTTGAGTTAGTATGGGAGCATACATATGTTAGTTAACAACATTGTAATTGTGAAATTATCGATTATTTTTTGTTGTATACTATTAACTAGCCCCCCCCTTAACTCTTGATGAGTACATGCGAGAATTCCTTTAGACAAAGGGAATAAAAAAGACTAAAAAAATCTCACCATTCACACATTCACCAATAGTTAAAACTCTCTATTATGTAACTCAAGTGGATAAAGGGACAAATGTGGTCATGGAATTTTTCACACAACTCATTTCAACCCTCTGGAGCATCAAAATGAAAATATATTCTTTCCCACATTCCAAAGACTATTAGGGCTTTAATCACCAACTTGTATTGAACTTAACTGAATGTTTATCACGTTTAAGTGAACATTTTCCTTCCTTTGCTATCCTTATATTTGTGGACAAAAGCACATCTTTATTTTTTAATTCTTGTTTATAATATTGTTACTATTTTTCTAGGGTTTGGGATATTGTCCTTAAGAGTAACATTTTGCACAAGATTATTCTAATGGTCTAACTGCAGCACATGCCAAATATAAGTGGATTGATGGATTATTAAATTAAGACTTAGAAAGAACTTAGATTAAAATTTACATCAATATTCTAGAGCCAATATAGCTCATAAATGATTGGTTTGACCTAATGCTGGCACCATGATCGACTAAAAGCCAAACTTATGTCTTAAAGTAATTAACTATTGTAAAAAAATATATTCATATAAGTAGATCCTCACTTCATCTATACAGTGTCATCTATATACCTTAAAAGACAGTGATAGTAGTTTCTTTGTATGGTTAAATGTATTGGCTCATACTCAGATTCAGGGTAAAAGGGGGCTTGTGTATCATTTCATCCAGTGAACAAATTTTTATTTTTCATGTGAAAAAGGAAGAAACGTGTCTGTACCTTTCATTAATTGCCCCTTTGTGTCTGGAACACAAAGCAAAACAAACAAAACTACTATTTTTGCTTTGTTTCAGAAAAATACTTGTAATTTCATTTTTTTCTTTTCTTTTACATTTCTGGTTTAATTTATCTGCTTGTTTGAGCTGCTTCAACAAATTTCAGCAAATTTTAGCCAAACAGCTGTGACTTGAATCCTTTTCAGGCAAAAATAAATCCTGTCTTCATTCCAGCTCATTTCCTGCTCTTCACTAAAAGATGACCTTTTCTCACTCCAGTTAAGAACAATAACCTTGTCAATCGAGGTATTTCCTTTGAATCTCCTCCCAAGCTGTAAAAGGCTCTTCGTGCATCAAATCTACTTGTTGAATTCTCATCAAATTTTAGTATAGGTCTACCACAAGCGGGAAATATTTGGTATTGTTGTCATTAAAGCAATGATGGTATAGAAATTGTGTCCACATAATCATTTGAATTAAAATAACTATTAATAATATCTTAATATATTTTAATTGAGAAAATAAAGTATTAATTAGCTTCAATGCTTTTAATGATATATGTTAATTTTGGTGTAGTATGGTTGCCAGATATCTGACATAATAAATGTTAGATTTAACGTCAGCCATTGTGTTCGCGTTAAAAAGCTTAAATTTACTTGCAGGTTGAAAAAAGGATTACTACAGACATCCTTAAAAGGGAACTGCAGTATTTTACTATGTGTTTAACATATCTCTGGATTTGCATCAGTATTACTTGCATTTATGAGGCTTACGTTCTAATTGTAACATTTATTCCTCAAATATTTTTGCTGAAATGGTAACTGAATGTATTTTAATACTGATACTACAGAATATTTAGCTGAAGTTTTTTGGAAACGGAAAGGAGCAGAGGCTTGCTTTCTGTGGGTTGGTGTCCTATGTCTGTTTGGCTTTGCAGTATGCTGCCATTACTGATGATGAAAACTTTCACTGTATGCACATCTGTAACTGCCCAATAAAACACTAGCAATGTATGTTGTCTACCTCACAACTGTTTATGGTTATTTTACATTACACAGATGGCAAACTCCTGGTTCTCCTTGTCGCACATGCTGATGCAACCCACCCTCAATCTTAAACTGTACTACTGGTCAGTCATTGTCACATGAGCTCTTCACCCCCACTCTACCTGTAAAGTTCAGTTCACAAAATGTAAACAATTCTTGTTCACATTCTTTCAATCTCTGTGTAATATGAATGGCAGGGGGTATATGAAGTGAAGTGAGATACACCTATAAATAGATTCATCTATTCATCAGCAATACCTGATTTGTGACAAAAGTTTAAAATTCCTTTAGTACAATGGTAGTTTTGTAATGCTACTTTAGGTCACTGACCTAATTCTGTCCATGCTTCTGTGGGGTTCACTGAAACTACCTCATAATATTCAGCAAATTTTTTTTTGTAAATGCATTGCAGGGGATTCTTTAGACTTTTCATACTGTTCTTTGGCCAAAATATACAATTTCCTTATTTTCAATATTACTTTTTAGGTACCTTTATCCCTGCAGGATAATTCCTTGCTGTAGCGCAACCGCGCTGAGGTACAAATTCATGATGTAATCACAAGACACAGAGATGTGACGTCAGATCACCCCACTCGGTTCCTGAGCTTCCCATTGGAGGAAATCCCTGGTTCTACAGGCGGAGCTTTTGCTTCGAGTCAAACAAACTTGCTTCAGGAGGGCACGCCTCGAAAATCTCATTGGCTATTCGAGGCAAGCCCTCAAACAAATCCATGCTGTTTCGCTCAGAATACTGTTTAAATTAATAAATTACTGATATCATTATCGCTTTCATAAGTTGTATCTAATTTATTATATATAATGTGTATTAAACATATAAAATAGATATACATTTTTTAGGTTTGTATTGCGTTTGACAAATGAATACAATAAAGTATCTGGATCCATTATATTATTTGATATATTAATAATCAATTCTAAAGGTACTGTACGGCATAGTAGAAATATGCCATGTTCCACATGCTGTTTGGTCCAGTCAGATAATCACAACAACCCTCACCTAAAGTACCCCTCTTACAAGGCACTGATTGGATAGCGCGCCTGTCAATCACTGAAGGATAGGTGGGATCGTCTCGTTATTGCCGTAAGCATGCTCGTACTGAGTAATTTTCAGTGTTTGGCTTGGTTTGACAAGCTTCTCTGGACGATCATGGGGGAAGGACCGAGTATTTAGTTGACATATCAGTATAAACCCGCGGCTAACTTTTCGAGTGTTTCCGCTCCACGTGGGATATTGACGTTTTGTTTAATGTAGGGAATTGAGAAGTTTCCCAATTTTCGCTCTAAGCGGTTTGAAGATCTAGACAGCTATATTTGAAAGCCGGAAATATAAGAAGATGAACCATTTGTCTTTTGACGATCCTTCGTTGGATAACCTGGATCCAACACTGTCGCTTAATGATCCTAGCGATATTGATACGGCACTCTTAAGCGACATTGACGGTAAGCATACCAGAAATTGGAAGCTATCTATGTCAAGTTTAACGTTCTTGTATAACAATAAGTCCTATAAGTTGGTGCTAAAGTTTCCTCCTGCAAACCTTGTGTTTCATTTATTAGCGCAAATCACACCCTGTGCTCTCCATCCAACATATATACTAAAATAAAATCCTACCTTAAGACACAAGTAACATTTTATGGCTGCAGTTAAGAGCGTAACAAGCATTATTAATATTTATCTTGAAAAGCTAGCGCTAATCTTTGAGCTATCATTTTTATTTTGTTCGACGCCAGCTGTTGTGATTGGTGAACTTGTTGAATGTTCGTCTATTCATCTCTTGCAATATCAGAGATTAAACGCAGAATATATGTGTATTTTAAGTCAAAAATACCATTAGAATTTACGAGGTGCTAACAGGCGAGTTAGTTGTCGCGAGTATGCCCCGCCCACACCGGCTACACACAGAGGTTACTGCCGTTCATTCCACCCCCTAATGAGTTCATAGTCTCAGTTGACCGAATTGATATATTGTCTACAGCTTTAGTAATTTTGCTTTTGTTTTAAAGCTACCAATTGCTTATATACCGTTTTAAGTTGAAGACAGTGAATGCATGCATAAATACATTAATAAATAGTAACGGCTCACTTCGATTTAAATTTGTCAGTGGACAGTTTGTCTCTGAAAAATTGCTGTTATACCTCATATGTGCAGGTGCAACTTTGAGATTTGATCCAAATGTAAAGTGCATTATAAATTAAATGTATTATTATTATTATTAAGTGAAAGCATCGCTGCCTATGCCGAATTCTGTAATAACGCGCTTGCTTCGTTTGACCGAAGGTAACCCTCGGTGATGCTGCTCTATGGTAACCTCTTGTGAAGCCACAGACAACGCTTCCTCTCTTTCGTGTCTTGTGCTGATCGAGGCTCCAAGAAGCGCTCCGATTGGCTAAGAGCGATCACCTCATACAGAACGCAGGATTAGAAATTCAGGATCCTGAATTTTAATGCAGGCATAGTGTTCAGTGCACACTTAAGTACCATTCTTGAAACATATTCCAGCTCCTCAGTCTTATGTCAAAATGGAAGACTAAAATAATTGGTAAATGTAGCATTACAGTCATTACAGAGCAGAATGAAAAGTGACTTGAATGAAAGACATTGTCACGTTAATATATTTTTAATTTTAATTGCATTAATCAATAAAGGCTGATTTATTCTATTGCGTCACAACTAAATACTGTTAATATGGGTTGAATAACTTCAGACATAGCAATTATAATATGCCCAACACCCATAACATTATTATCTCTAACGGGTATAGTTATAATACCATTAATGATCTCCTTACTATGGCAGCTGGCTGTGGATGAGACATGTTTTGCAGATAGTTAACATTCTTCCTGGAACTTTTTGTCTTTCTTTTTACCCGGGAAGTTCATGTGTTGGAAACAGGATAATGAACAGGTGTACGGATCTTTGCAACTTTGAGAAAGCCACATTGTGCTAACTCAATGATAAGATCAAAACATCACCAAAACTGAACTGGCTCTTATTAGTTATTCCATTTCTGCAATTGTTAGCACCTACCAAATTGGTCTGAGGAATGACAACTGGTGAACTTCGGTGAGCAACAGGGTCACAGGTACCCAAGGTTCATGGTGCCCAGATGTAGAGAATAAAAACCATCCCACAGAAGAGCTACTGCACAAATTTCTTTAGAATTTGTATGTACTTCATAAACATAAATTATGGTGTTCCTGCTTTCTCTGGCTTTCAGACATGCTGCAGCTCATCAGCAACCAGGAAATAGAGTTTGGAGGACTGTTTGATAACTCGCCGTACACAGGACCTTCACCCACCCAAGACCTTCCTGGTTTTACCCTTACTGTAACCTCCGCTGGCCTTCCAGCCTCCACCACAACCTCCCCATCTACATCCTCCTCCTCCATCCTAAGCAGTAGCCCCCACCTGGATGCACTCCTTGGCCCCCCTATTACTTCTAGTTCCTCCACCCCAGACAAGACCTTCCAGCCTCCCACCTTTCAGCAGTCCCCCCTGGCCCAGGTGCCCAGCTCCACCCAGAAGCAGCAGCCAACTTCCATACAATCTTCTGTTCCACCGCAAAGCCTCACACAGCCGAAGGTTGAACAGCCTCAACCCATTCTCAGCCCATCTACCCCAGCCCAGGTATCGTCAGCCCATGGCTCACCAGGAACAAGCCCAACGTTCAGCTCTAAACCCCAGGCCCTCTTTATCACCAATTCAGCCCAGACCTCACCAACACAACCACAACCACAACCACAAATACAACTACAACTACAACTACAACCACAGCCACAGCTTCAGACCCAGACCCAGACTCCACCCCAACTGGCTCGCACCACCTACAGCAGCCAGAATGGTTACACAGGTAGGCACGCTTTGGTGGTTTTGAGTTTTTATTCTGGTGCATATAAGAAATATTTAGATAATATTGGATATCCACACAGCTTTTAAAAATTTAGTTGAAGGTTCCAAATTAAGCATTGTGGACTTAGTCTTTTAGGAGTTGTATGTGTGTCATTACATTAGTTCAATATAGAGTTCATTTTTATACTTTGGTTTTTAGTGGTCTAAGATTCATTTTCATCTGCGATTATGAAAGTCCATAATTCCTATTTGGATCTGAAACCTACGAGTTCCCTGTATTAGAGATCTCAAATGTTGAAAAAAGTTGTTGAGAATGACTTTGTTTTGAAGCTGTTCAAGATGTCAATTTTTGAGTCACTTCATTAATTTTGTATGGATTACAACCCAATGTGGTTAATGCAGATTTATGTTTCCAGTCCCAGTTTTATATAGAAAGCTCTCACTAATAAAACCTTAACACCTAACATATTGACTTTTCCCATGCATGGAATTAGTCAAGATTGTCACTGGTTTTTCTTTTAACAGGCAGAAAAGAGTTTAATAAATCACTGATTCTGGATTGTTTTAAGTGCGGTACAGTTTTATTTCTCCCGGAGAAAGTGCCCTAACCCTGATACTGATAGGAGATTGCAACTTTCAGCCCAGTTAGAGCTGATAAGAAACATAGTTTGACACACTGAATGTTCACACCCTATGTGCTAATGAGATTGTTGCTCGCCTATTGGCCTACAAACCCACAGACCATAACTTGCACAGCAATAAGTAGGGTCGGGTATTTCAGGGAATTTTTGTACTGTGATATATTGAAGCATATTGAAAAATTCTTATTTTGACGTGCACAGAAAATGTAGGAAATGCACCATACATTTACTATTTTGAATATTTCATTGTGCTTTATGACGTAAAGAATGAACCCAATTGGTATTTTTATGCATGTAGTCTTAATAAAAAAGACTTGTAGAACACTTGTATAGAAATATACTATTCTTGAATTAAACTTCAAGTAATTGTCTTCTATCTCAATAAAACCTTTGCCCCAGTCTGACAGCACAAATGCGATGAAATAATATTCCACTGCTTTAAGCAGAAATACTGTTCCCACACAGTAGTAATTAATAGTTAGTAATGAATCTACTCAACAATATTACATAACAGATGAGCCTTTCCCAGCTGACATTAGGTTGGTTTACATGGACACTTTTCTACTTATAAGTTTGAAATCAATCCGAAAGGTTATTCCTGTAGTGACTGTTTACATGAGCAGTGATTTAATCGGAAATGGTGTTTAAATTCGCTGACACATTAATCGGAAGAACTGTTAACTGCTGTGTGATCAACAGCAGGTGGGCGTTTACCATGTGTTCGGGGCTGTTTTTGCTGTGAATGTGATGCTTTTAATGAAGAAACAATTAATGTTTACTTCTATACTGGAGACATGCAGGAGGTGGGAGAGAGGAAGGAAAATGCGTTGCCTTTACCTCCGAGTGGTTACTCTGACTAGCATTACAACGTTATCAAACATTAAGTTATTAGTTAGGACATGTTACATTAATCAATCAACCGACATAAAAAAGCAGAAAATCTTCATCACAAGCTTTTATTCTGAAAACCCAAATACTTTCACATCGGTCTACTTCCTCTTTAATTACTTTATTTATTGTTGCATAAAACTTGAAGTTGGTCACCATAAATATTAAGATGATCATCCATAACTTTTATAGCAGAAACTCATCAGGCGCTTAATCCTGATATAACAGACGCACGTCATGACATAAGTCTTTGATTCATTCATTCACAGCCAATCCCAGCTCCTTAAGTACTTCATTAATGCCCATTAAGAGGGAAATCGGTGGGTCTGATACACTTGAATGTCGTAGCATTTATGCATTTGTTGCTGATCAACAAATTGTTATCTTTAAAGTTTTCAGCGCTTTTTAATTGGTTCACAGCATCTGTCTATCACAGCTCCTGATGAGTTTTCCTGGATGTGTTTGTAGAGTTCATTAGTTCTTAGGTCCCAATATCATTTTTGGAGAGTTTGCATTAATAACAAACTCTGCTGTTGGCTAGATCATTAAATGCCTGCATTGCGCAAGTGAGCAGCGCTGTTGGGCATGCGCTCACTAGGGATTATTCCGAAACATCATGTACATGCAACAGTTGCTTTCCCTACGTCTGTGTCTTTTCCAAATCTATTTGGAATGAGGCTGTCCATGTAAACCCACCTAGTGAGCGAGAGACCAGATACACCCTGCACAAGTTTCTAGCTCATCACAGGGCCATTTAGACACACAGATTTTCATGCTCACATTCATAAAATTCATAGGTTTGTTATTTTGAGGCTGTTAGGCAAACAGTATTTCAGCACAGACACATGTTAACCACAGAAAGATGCCTTAGAAAAACCCAAGTTTATAGGATATATTAACAAGAAACAACAAAACATCCAACAGACAAAAATGACCAAAATTAGTTTAAGTAAATCGGAGTAAAAATCTCTGGCTGAGAGGTGCCTAACCAACAGTCCCTCTCCAGAAGCCTCCAACTGCTAGTACTGAAAAAGGAGCTTTTAAGCACTTCCCTCAGATCAGATGGTCCTCAAGGGCAATCAAGACAAAAAAAACCTAACCAGAGCTAGAAAGAAAGGAGGGGAAAAGACAAGAACTGTAATGTAATACTTTTTTTTGTATTTTGAAACATTGTATACACGTGCAAATTAATTCTGAGATCTTTATCTTCAAGCTGTCAGTCCCATCAGTGTGAGCCAAACCAGCACCAGTTTATCATCTTCCCATCCTAGTATCCAGCCACTAGCTATTCAGGCTCATATCCAAGGGCTGACCACCACGTCTCCTATCCTGACGACAACAGCAAGCCCATCTGCCCAAACCATCACATCCCATTTAACACAGTTACCTGTAAGTATGGAAAACTTCCATCCGTATGAGCCTAATTTGCGAACACAAAATGATTGCACTATATACTCCTCGATTGTCTATCGGATAACAATAAAAGAAACTGAATATTTCTTAATGTATGTACTCTGTGTTTTCGTAGGTGTTGCTGCAGCCCCAGTTCATCAAGGCTGAGTCCCTGCTGCTGACTACTTTGAAGCATGACCCCTGCATCGTCACTACTGTTGCTTCTTCCACATCCTTGGCCCATACTACCACCCCTGTGCAGAGCACTTCACTACAGGTTGGTAAATGACGTGCTGCTCAGAGATGATGCTTTGTTGAAATATTTTGGGATTTTACTCTTTAGATGTTAACTCATCAGTACTGAAATGGTGATCAAAGAGTCTTTGGCCCTTATTGAACAATGTATTAGGGGTCCACTTGGAGATCGCATATCTCCACCAGGGCTTAGTGTGCCCAGCAAACATAAAAGACCGTAACATCTGAAACTGCTAGCTTTATCATCTCCATGTCGATCAGCATAATCATTTTTATTTCTGTGTACTTCATAACACTAGTAAAATTATGTCTTATCTAAATATATATCAAGACAACACATAAGCAAGGATGTGAGATCACAGCCTCGGTTTTTATAATACATTTAGAAACAAAATTATGAAAGGAAGAGGATTAATCACGACAGCATAACATTCAATTCAAGAATGATGACGGACTAGAAAGGCACTCAAAGAAGATATACCCCATATACCATAACAAATTTGTTGATTTGCTGAATCAACACATTTTTTGCAACTGCAGCTTGATCTGGAAGCGCATAAAAATCTATACTCCTCTTCCCCCTTCCAATGGCCATCTCTCTGCTAAACTACTCTGAAATCTAAGTAGAACTTAGATTCTGCTCAGCATTGAAAGCATAACCTCCTCGGCTGCGGTAACAATGTTGATTTGAGGTATCACATGATTTCTGTATTCTGTTAATTAAGTCTCTTTTTTTTCTTCTTTTTTTCTGCATCTTTTCAACATCTCTCCCTTCTGCCATGCCCCCTCAAAACTCCTCAGGCCTTTATGGGCGGTGGCACCATCTTGACCACTGTGCCTGTCATGCTAGACGCTGACAAGCTACCGATCAACCGCATTGCCATCAGTGGCAAGACAGCTGTCCAGCCACACAAGGGGGAGAAACGCACAGCCCACAACGCCATAGAGAAGCGCTACCGCTCCTCTATTAATGATAAAATCCTTGAGCTCAAAGATCTGGTAGCTGGAACGGAGGCTAAGGTAGGAAGGAGATCCTCTGATGCTGTTTTGTGAGTTTTGGCAATATTGATAAGGGTAGTAAGCATCTAATTTACTATTAAGTGGTAAATATTGTTGTATTTTTCAACTTTTATTTAGCTAAACAAGTCAGCAGTGCTAAGGAAAGCCATCGACTACATTCGTTATCTGCAGCAGACAAACCAGAAACTCAAACAAGAGAACCTGGCTCTAAAATTGGCAACCCAGAAAAACAGTATGTGCCCAAAGTCTCTCTTCTTTATTCTGTAAAGATATCTATGCAGTTTATTTCAGTTTTTTCAAAGCACGTTATTCAATCGACTTGTTCTGATGACGTTTCTATCCTGAAAGGACAAAAGTCAGGTCAACAGTAAAAGTTGCTTATCCTTTGTACCTCCAACCAACTCTCTAACTCTTCTTCACATTTGTGACTTACCTCAGAATCTCTTAAGGACCTGGTTGCCATGGAGATAGATACTGATGTAAAGAATGAGCTGCCCACCCCACCAGCTTCCGACGTGGGTTCCCCCACTTCTTTCTCGCACTGTGGAAGTGACTCTGAGCCAGACAGTCCAATGGTGGAGGATACCACGGTAAACATCCATGCATCCATCCATTTTCTTCTGCTTATCCGGGTTTGGGTTGCCGTGTAATTCTAGATGTCCCTCTTACCACATATAAAACATAAATAGCTGCACCTTTCAATGTTTTGTCTTTTCTACAAATTATTTTTTTCCACAGAAAATGTTTTAAGGTGACTCTTGTGTTTGGTCATCTTCTCCATAGCATATATCTGAAACATGCACAGGCAAACCAAAGGAACTGAGTATATATTATATATATATATATATATATTTTTTTTTACTCATCAGCCAAATGTAGGCACACCAGACAGATCGGCAGCAGGAGGCAGCCCTGGCGGGATGATGGACCGTTCCCGATTGGCTTTGTGCGCCTTCACCTTCCTCTTCCTCTCAATCAACCCCCTGGCTGCACTGCTGTGCTCTTCTAGCAGCAGCTCAACTGAAATCCCAACTTCTATCCATCATGCAGGAAGAACTGTCCTCGGTGTGGATATTGCAGGTAAAGGAACAAACATGACAATTAGCAGTTAGTCTTACTGTGATGAAATGTTCTCATTTGATGTGACACTATAAATCTTTACTGGTAAGTAAAAAAATGTTTGTTTTCTGTAGCAGACTCATGGGGCTGGATGGACTGGATGCTGCCCACTATACTGGTGTGGCTCCTAAATGGGGTTCTGGTATCTGGGGTCTTGATTCAGCTGTTGGTGTATGGAGAGCCTGTGACCAGACCACACTCTGGATCCTCTGTGTTGTTTTGGAGGCACCGTAAACAAGCTGACTTAGATCTAGCCAGGGTATGTTTTGTTTTCATACAAAGAGATTGAATTTGATGTTCGTTATGGTGACATTTAAGAATTCTTGCAGCCCCACATAACAAAAGAAAGATCAACACCCCTATATTATCTTTTTTTAATTGTCTTTGGCACAGGGAGATTTTGCTCAGGCCAGCCAAAACCTTTGGACCTGTCTAAAGGCTCTTGGACGTCCCTTACCAACCTCCCAGTTTGACCTGACATGTGCTGCACTATGGTCCCTAGTGCGATTCTGTCTCCAGCGCCTCTGGCTGGGCCGCTGGCTGGCCACCCGGGCTGGAAGGCTCAGATCTGACAGCCCTCTGCAGGAGGATGCCTGTAAAAGTAGCCGTGATGCTGCCCTGGTTTACCACCGCCTGCACCAGCTGCACATGACAGGTGGGTTGGGAAGCATGTTTATGTTTAAATAATTGCCATGGACGACAGGTTGCATATTGAAGTGACAGAATCTCAGATGATCAAATGCCAACCTAACCCCACTTCTCTTTCTAATAGCTTGTCTTGACTCAGTGCCAGAAGAAGGCTCAGGGAAATGCTGTAAATTCATGTGGCCTAAATAACTAAACTATTACTTGGCCCTTTTACCTCATTTTTATGACTACTATATCAACTATATTTCTGTAAAGTTGTATATTTAAATAACACTAATGAATTTGCTTCCTTTCTCTTTTTGCATACAGGTAAACTGAATGGGAGCCACCTGTCAGCGTTGCACATGGCTCTTAGTGCAGTGAACCTCTCAGAATGTGCCGGTTCTTGCCTACCTGTAGCTTCTCTGGCTGAGGTCTACGTGTCTGCAGCTCTTCGGGTCAAAGCCAGCTTTCCAAGGATACTCCATTTTACCTCTGTAAGTCCTCTTTTTATTCCACATGCACAGTTGCTCTCCTCAGCTATTTATATCGTGAAATGTAACATTTTATGTTTAATTGTTTTTACCTGAATGCTGTCAGAATTATATATTCAAACACTATTCTGTTGCTTGTTTAAATTTCAAGTAGCTGCATTCAACAGCACAAAAGCTTTTAGACTAAGTTTTCGCAATTTTTCATTCATCTTCAATGTTTAATTAACATAAGCTGAGTTGTTAATGACACTGGGACTTGCCAAGTTGAAATAAACTGATCCAAACTGGACCAAGCACCATTAGTAGTATATACTTTCTTCTGACAGCGTGTGTTCCTGAGCAGCGCCCGCCAGGCATGCCTCTCATCCAGTGGCAGTGTGCCTCCAGCAATGCAGTGGCTATGTCACCCGCTAGGTCACCGCTTCTTTGTGGATGGCGATTGGGCTATTCGCAACATTCCCAAAGAAAGTATCTACAGCCAGGCTGGAAATACTGGTTGGTAAAGAGTGTACTCTCCATGTCTACCTTTGATATGTAATAGCTAATTTAATGCATTGAATCTTTCTAAAACATTTTAGCTACAGTGAGGCAGGTCATTTTAATTTTATTTATGCTAATTGTCTGTTGTGCCCTTACAGTGGATCCTCTGGCCCAGGTGACTCAGGCATTTAGAGAGCACCTCCTGGAGAAGGCCCTGTACTGTGTGGCCCAGCCATGCGGAGAGAAAATCCCCAGCCAAGGCGAGGGGTGAGAAAACAAAACAGAATTCCAAATATCTGTTATTATTTTTTTTTGGTGTGCTTCAGTAATAGTAGAATCTTAGGGTGCAATAACACTTTTATATTTAAATTTGAAGGTTTCTATAATTTTATAATACTGTGATATTTTGAGTAAATGCTTTAAGTCTCGGTTTCTCATTGAACCAAATATCAATAAAGACCATTGCCCCCTCATTTTTTCTCCATGTTTGCCCTCTGCTCATTGTGTCTTCTTGTTAGATTAGGTTGGGCTTGCCACCCTTTTTTAAAAATAATTTTTGGGGTCTTTGGTTCATGTTACGTTTGTACTTGCCACATGATAGTATGTTTTAAAACCGACATAGACCCCTATGTTCAGGGGGCCCCAGGTGTGCACCAAAGCCTGGATTGCTCTTGTTTATGTGAACCATACTAACTGAGTAATTGTTCCCGAGTAGGTTTAATCAAACCAGATGTTTTAAGTGTGAATACACCCTTAGTTTAATAAAACATTTTATAGAATTGGTTTACACTCAACAAAAGAGATATTGATTGATCATGAATAAATTCAAGAATACCTTTAGTAATGATACACTGGCACTATCAAGAGTTATTTATGTGGGCATATAATGACTTTTCAAATCGTGCTTCTCCACAGGGAGTATGCTGATGCCCTGGAATACCTCCAGCTATTGATAAGTGCATCAGATGCGGCCGGTGCAACCACCCAGTCTTTTGCCATCGGTTCCAACATGGCTACTGTTACCGGTAAGTCACTTGTGGTAAATTTTAGTTGTGTCAATAACACACAATCGTCGGTGCCATTTAATGGAAACTGCAAAATGAGCATCTAAAGCCTTTACATCAAGTTACCCACTTGATTCCTTTAATAATAGAAACTGTGTTATGAAGTGCATTTTTCTTTTATACTAATGTGTTTGGCTTCTGATAATCACTCTAACTTCCACTCTCCCATCTCTTTATTTGTCCTCAATGATGTGAATTAAACCAAGAAGGTGAAAGGGCAGTTCAGTGATGGCCTTGAGAGGGGGTAGTGTGTGGGAGATTTTGCAGGGATTTTAATATAGAAACTTTACTTTGGAGATAAAAAAGGCTACTTTCTCTCAGCATGTTGTGATCATTCCAGAGGGAAGAAACAAACTCAGAGGTCAAGAACAAAGTCAGCATCTTGTGTGCCATTGACTTAATTATTCCAATTATTAATTATAACTTCCAGGCTGCGACCCCCACTCCAAGTGGTGGTCCTCTGTTGCTGTGGTGATCATCAATTGGCTCCAAGGAGATGATGCTGCTGCGGAGAGACTGTATCCGACTGTTGAGCACCTGCCCCGCAGTCTGCAGATTGCAGAGTAAGTTGGATATGTGTACCTGTATATGCTAGATACTGCAGCGACCCTAAAAGTATGTTGCATACATTTTTTTCTCCTGATTCTAAGCAGACACATATTTCCTCTACATTAACCTGTGACCCCTTTCTCTTTCCCATCTCGGCTGTCAGGAGTCTCCTGCCAAAAGCGTGTCTCAACACATTCAGGGCAGTGCGGGCTCTGCTGTCTAAGCCAGAAAGCTGCCAGCTGAGTCTGAGCTACAGCGACAAAGCCAGCACACTGCTCCGAGATAGCCTCAACCTAGGACCACACTGCCACAGCTCCAGTTTAGACAAGGTACCAACTTACACACATGGCACATTAACTTGTAAAATGCACAATCCTACGAGGAAAAGTTTGTGGCAGGGATAGGACCACATCAAAATAATTTTTTACAATCTACACAGTGACCGATGTGTGACATGTGTGGACATAATCACTCAGAAAAGTGTGTCCACATTATCACTTTAGTACGCACCATTAATTCACAAAGCAAATGCACAAACCAGAGTCTGAATCCACTGACTGTGTCCTTCCCTTTATGGTGATGCTAGTGGATAGGTAACTCGCAGTGCGTGTATGTGTCTATGGCTAGGGCTGTGGTGCATTGTAGTTGCATTGCATGTGTGTTTAATCAAAGTGCAATGTCCCTGCAGTGCAACAGAGAGCTGGGCCACTAACGACAGAAGGCATGCAATTTGAGAGGACAATTCCCCTCAGCTTTGACTAGAACTAATTGAATATGAGGCTGTCAATAATGATTATTTTCTCTATAAATTAATCTACTGCTCTGGGTCACTCTACCCACTGGCTGTAGCTCATCAAGTAGGGGTCCGTCTCCCAATCGGAAGGTTGGAAGGTTGAAATTTTTGTTTGGAAAAGCCCTTTTTATCGCCATATGAGTGGGTTATAACTTACATATGGAGTCTGCCATGTTCGTACAGACACCTGGAGAGCTTTTTCGTATTAGTTGTTACCGCGTTTTGACAGATGGAGGATCATACTTATATTTAGAACAAGAGAAAGCGCCAGCCTCCGGCAGTAGGGAGGATAAAATTTGACTCGGCGCCGGCAGCTTCTTTCCCAGCAGCCATACAGAGGAGGAGGGTGGCGTCATTGGCTATGAGCTTCAGTGCGCCCCAATCCCGCCCAAACCAGACCGCTTCCTGGGATCGTGGCCTGAGAGGGCATCTCTATTCCCAGTGGAAGAGAGCATCTCTCTTCCCAGTGGGTGATTACACCAGGTCCGTCGAGTTGATTTCAGTAGGTGAACTGGATGGACCTTACCAGAACCAGCTCTAGTTCCCCATTCACATTCCTCTGTGGTGGTGCAAACAAGTGGCTCTGGGGCGGCTTAGGAAAAATTCAGGTATAGAAAAGAGGGTCAGAACATTTTCATAAATGCAGGTCTTGTTTGGTGTTCCCAGTCTGCAGTGGCTACCATAGTGATCGAAGGAAGGGCAGATGGTGAACCAGCAACAGGGTACAATAGAACAAATTGCTGAAAAGGTTAATACCGGTTCTGCTAGGAGGGTGTCAGAACCCACAGTGCATCATAGAAAGGATTTGGCAGCAAAAGGTGGCCCTACATAAAACTAGGCAGATGGTATTAGTTTTATGGCTGATAGGTGCATGTTAAATAGGTCTCAAGCATGTAAACATTTACTGCTACTCTCAACTGCTCAGTTAAATCTTTCCATGACTCTTCAAAATTACGTTGAACAGTGACTTATTTTTAAATTTCTGTAAACAAACACATAATGTAAACACCATAAAGAAGTTAATTTACTTAACAAGTAACTGGAACTTATTTATTCCTAAATATCTAGCACAAATTTTGGCCATTTTGATTTTGAAAAAGTCCTAAATTTAATTTATAGAAAGTACACTTAAAAGGTCTTTAAAAGCCTTAAGTTTATGTGTTTTTTCCAACCAACTGTCCATAACCCACAACTCTTTATTCATGAATGACAAATGAAAGCAGCAATGTTAAAAAATAAATGTTAAACATTTGCTTGAAAAAAATACTTAAACAATAAATTTATCATAGTTAGAGAATAATTGTCTTTTAATTCATCACCTAATGATTGTATCTGTTGTCAAGTCAGATCTCTACCACTTTCCTGTCTCTGTCCTAATCTAATGTTCTTCTTTCTGTAGGTCATCCAGTTGCTTTTGTGTGACCTCCTGCTGGTGATGAGGACCAATGTCTGGCGTCTGCAGCAGCAGGGAGCCGGTCCTGCAGGGTCTGGGTTGGCTGGTACCAGCAGCCCTACGGGGGTCCATCAAGCCTCCCCGCCAGAGCTCCAGGGCTTCCAGCAAGATCTCAGCTCCTTACGCAAGCTCGCGCACAGCTTCAGGCCTGCAATGAGAAGAGTATGTATAACATGATTAATTACCACATTTTACCTGTAATCTTAAATTATTTAGCCATCAGTAGTTTGATTGATTCCTTATCTTCATGACATCCAGTGCATCAATTTTAAAGTTTTCTTTTATTTGAAGAAAGGCATAGATCTAAACACAATATTATCGCTGGTTCACTGACAGATACTCTGAGAAGTAGCCCCTGTCAAGACATAGTTTCTACATGTATTTAAATATATGAATGACAAATGCCAGTACAAAAAAGTAACAATTTAAGTGACGTAGATAGCAAGTACATGTGCATACTACCTGTGCACGGAGTTTCAGGTAGTCCGGGGTACAAATCTCTCTGGAAATTAATGGAGAGGTGTTGAAAAACAAACTTCTCAGACTAGAGTTTAGCAGAATGATACTTTTCTGATTTACTTTGAATTCTCTTCGAGATAGCACTGAACTCTCTCTATGACTCATCACAAGCTGTCATTTCTATCTTCTGTCCATCCATGTCTATCTAGTTGTTCCTTCATGAAGCTACAGCCAGACTGATGGCGGGGGCCAGCCCCACCCGCACACATCAACTCTTGGATCGCTCACTGCGACGCAGAGCAACGCCTGGAGCAAAGACAGGTGTGTTTGCAAACATACTTTTATTTTCCCTCAACCACTCATGCAAGCAAATGTTTTTGATCTAGCAAACAGGAATGTAACTTGGGTTCTTAACTACTTGCTGCTTTTAATGATTGCTGTTTGTGTTTTGCCTTTTTAAACTCATGAATATAGCCGGTAAGGTAAGAATATTGAAGTATAAAGGGTTTTCTTGTCTATCCATCTATATGTTACGGGGAAGAGTAAATCCACATCAATTCAAAAACTGCTGGTAAAAATTCATTCAAATTTCACACAGTTTTTGAGGGGTCCCAAGGGTGTGCATTCCATAATGGGTTTCTTTAATTTGCTTATTTTTTTTTACCAATTTAAGCCTATTGGAACTAAGGCAAGTATCATGACTGTTTGTCATCTATGATAGGGGACGTAATCTATCCACAATAACACTAATTTTCCGGTAGCAGAAAAGAAGGGGAAACCGGCTCTCACTCTACCTCTATTGGTCCCTGTACTATATTGCCTTATGTTATGACATGATATTCCCAGGTGATTTTTAAAAAAATTATTATCACGTTATTACATTGGTAAAAATAAATCCAATTTTTGTTTCAATATATTCAATTGATTGAGGTAACTTATATTAAATGTTTATAAATTCATGCATTAATTCATCCAAGCTGGCATGGTGGTGTCCCTAAGAACTGTCTCGTCTACTATCTGTTGCAATGTTTTGATTCTACTGAGCAGTGGTCGACATGCACAAGTATTTTTGTTGTCACTATGACAAAATCTTTTCTCTTAAGTGCAAAATATTATCTCATTATTATGATACAACTGCTAATTATGAGATCACTTCTAAGTTTTTTTTTTTAAATAGGTGAAGACCGTGCTTGGCCATATCAATAACATCTATCCTGTGTTTTTTGCATGCAGAGGAGTGCGAGACACGGCCAGGCCAGAGAGAGCAGGCGGAAGCTGTGATGCTGGCGTGTCGCTACCTTCCCCCTTCCTTCCTGTCGGCTCCTGGCCAAAGGGTGGGAATGCTGGCAGACGCCGCCCGCACCCTTGAGAAGCTGGGGGACAAGAGGACTCTCCATGACTGTCAGCAAATGATCATCAAGCTGGGCAGTGGCACGACTGTCACAAACAGCTAGGAGAACAGCAGGGGGAGAGGCTGGGAGAAATGCATGGACGCTGTATATATAAACATCTCTGTTCAAACAGACAGGAAAAAAGAATCCACCTTGCAGACAAACAACTGTATAGCATTTTAATGTGCAGCTATTGAATAGATGTAATAATCTACATAGATTTATATCAAACTGTCAGGATCTTCTTCTCGGATTTTCCCTCCCATCACCCCAACCCCAATTCAGGACTTACTTATGGAATTTGCATAATATCGCTGTGGACCATGACCAGAATAAGGGAAACTTTTTCCCGCTAAAGAAGATGAATCCCCCTAGTGGGAAGACATTGCAGTTCCACAGTTTGTCCACAGAGAGGTGCCATCTCGGTTTAGTGTGAACGGAGTGAGCTGAGAAGCAGTTGTGTTGTTTACTTAGCATTTATTCAATATAGTCCCACCCCTAGATATTCCTGACTTTGATGCACCTTTTTAAGGCAAAGCATTCTCAGTGGTTCGGGTGGGGAGCAACTCTGTATGGCTGCAGAGTGATGTGTCATTAAATGATGAAACTGACCGTGGGCTTGTTCAGTGGGAGGCCACGCCACAGGTTGTTCAAACGGTGTTGCAGCTGATACGTTTCACTGGTAACAATCTGAGGTGAGTCGAGCTACTGCACGAGTTCAGTTTCTATCTGCACTAGCCCTGCCAGGCTGATTTAAGTGAAAGGAGTAATATGTCTTTATGAGGTTATTTACAGAACGGTTGTTTTTTTGTTTTGCTGTGTAAATATATTGATATGTATTTATAATCTTAAAAAACTTTGATTAAGCAGTATTTTGCATAAGCAGAGTGATAAATTGTTATTTTCTTCCATGGAACTGGTTTTATTTGGTAGCTTTTAACCAGGCCTTGATAATAGTTACAGTATGGAATCGCCCGGGTTATTATTGTCATATGTGTCATGATAGTGTCAAGTCATTGGTGCCACATAACATGACTCTATTGACATTTTGTGCCGTTGCACTGGTGCAAATGTTATTCCAAGAAGTTTGCTGCATCCAATTCTTGCACGACCAAATGACGACTCAAACATGAAGTATTGGCAGTTTTCAGACACATTTCATAAGTCATGCAGACAGTTTTTAAATAATTTCTTCCAAAGAAGGCCTGTAGTGAATCATCTGGTTTTATTGGTAATAGCAATACTTGCTCCTGCAGTCATAGAGTAACTTTTCCAGAGAACCGCCAATTATTGATGCAAGTCATGATAAATCAAGAACCAATGAAGTGTCAGTAATGAAAAATGTTGGATTGAGATAAATGAGAAACAACTATGTGTAAAAGTATTATTAATGTGTCATTTTTAATCCACATCTTTTCATCTCTTCCCTGTGCTTTGATTTAATTCTAATGTGATGTAAATATTAAAAGCATTTTGTAAAGAAGACCATTCGGTTGCCTTTAGTGCTTTGTGTTTTATTTGGATAATTTGATTCAATACTCCTCTTTCCACTGTGATTATGCAATACAATTTTTGCATGGGGCCACATGACTTGACAAAGCTTTTTAGAAAATTAGGGCAAATGGTTAATCATCACAGTATAACACCAAGTCAGTTTAACTTCTGGGATGGATCTGTCCTGTTAAGAAATGTAAGCAATTTTGAATCTGTTTCAACTGCTTTGGTACAAATGAAAGAAGCACCAAGTCAACCTCCAAAAAGGAAATGGTTCTGCACTTGTTGGCCACAGACAATTTCACTCTTGCATTTTGCTACTGTCTTTATCTCTACTGCTAGCATGATTTGGTACCCATCAGCCTCTTCAGGTTGCACAGGTAGTTCAGCTACTCCAGGATGGCACATCTACAACTGCTGTCACAAGAAAATGTTCTGCGTCTCTCAGAACTGTGTCAAGACGGAGAACTGGAAAGATAACAGTGCAGCAACAGGACCGGTATCTGCCCCTTTGCAGGACAGTGCCTGGTCTCTTGTGACCAGAGTGTGTAGGCTGTTCCTGGAGGATGAAGGTATTGATACCATTGACTGGTCCTCATGTTGTACGGACCTGAATCCAATTGAGAAACTTTAGATCGTTATGTAGGCTACATCAGACGTCATCCAAATAGAACCAGATACTGTCCAGGCGCTCACTGATTCCCTGATCCAGTTCTAAGAGGCCATCCACTAGAACACTTTCTGCAGACACATCAGGAGCATGCCTAGATGTTGTCAGGATTGCCATCAGGCACCTGGGGGCCAAACCCACTACTGGCTTATGAGTTGTCGTGATGAAATTCAAATAGGTTGGATCAGCCTATGATTTCAGTTTTTCACATTGATTTTTGGTGTGACTTAAAATCCAGTCCTAAATTGGACTAATGCTTTTGGTTTGATTTTGGTGTTCTCAACGAAGTTCCAGGGTAACAAATTTTACCCTGGAGTATTATATTAATTGAGATTTGAGGTGTGATGTAAGTGTTGTGCTATTGTTTTGGAGCAGTGTAGTTGGTCTCTTCCACAGTCCAATTAATTGCTCAAGGCTATTTATTTTTCTTATTAAAGGAAACTTAATGTACTAAAGAGTAAACCTCCTAACATGGTTACGGTAAAACAGGACACTTGAACCGCAGCACAGTTTAACTGCAAAAGTAAGGAGAGGGAGAAGTCAAAGCAATCCAAAAGGTGTCTATCGTGAAGAAATGTCAGTGCGTGTTCAGTGAAGACAAAAGGAGAAGGCATTGGTCATAGTAGCATTGAAAGGTGCTGGTATATTTAACATTGGCGTTACAAAAAACATTTCAAACAAAGTGATGCTGTGTCATTGATTCCAAACAGAGACATGAAAATAATTGGGCATGCTCCAACTTAAGACAAGTAACATTCCCAAAAAAGGTTGTTATTTTTTCATCAATGGATTCTTTTAATAACATTTTATAAGCAATAACATATTCCATTTTATAGAAAATAAACATCTCTAGGAAATACTATACACAATTATATTAGTACATCACATCTTACATTTAAACAGCATCAAATACTTATATACACCATTAAATAATAAGCTCCATAAAAGAGAAAGTTTGGTGTGGTGTTGTCTTTTTTTTGCACTTTCTTTTATGCTTTAATACTTAAATATGTCTCCATTTATCATGAGCAGTACTTTTACTGTGACCCTCTACAGGGTGTTGTTAAATAGCATGTAGGAGTGAAGGAGGCTACATTTGAGATACACAGGTGTGCTATGATATCTGAGTAGAAGGTAAGTCTTTTCTGCAGTGCTGTGATAGGTGAAGTAATCATACATCATGGTAATGTTAACAGTAATACCTCTGAACTATACATAGATGTGGGGTGAGATGATGCAACTCCCGGTTGGACCGTCAGGGACCTGACCTGCTACCTGTGAAATGATGACGGTGACTGTACATATTGGATGTGCAAACAATTAAAATAGAGTTACACTCTTAAACAGAGTTATCTTTAAAAAAAAGTTTTTTCTTTTGTACTTCTAGAATAACACAATTCTTGACATACCAAGGGTGGCGCGATGATGTATAGTCATAATGCACATCAAAATACATTATCATATTAAAATACTGCGTCCATTTTTTGTAACTGTTCAATATTGGAATATTAAGAACCTGTAAAGCACATCATCATGTACAGTTTCCCTTTTTTTTGTTTTAAACACAGACTCGCACATTGAGAGAGAACATCCAGTGATTGGCTGCTGTTTTTTTGATGATGGTGTCTTGTTTTGGAAATGAACGGTTTCACACACTGTTGAAGTGACCATAGAATGACAATCCTATCAGAATCACACACACACACACACACTCATGCACCCCTGTTGACCCACCGACAAGGTGACTAGAGGGATGCTCTTGTCCGATCTGTGTCCACATGTGTCGGAATATGATAGACACTCGTCAAAAGGAAGGAAACGCGCACATTTTTTGCTCTGCATTTCAAACACACCACTGTGCATATAGGCTCTAATGCAGAGTTTATCCTCATGTTAAACAGGGCTGCTGCCTTCCAGTCAGGGGATCTGAGGTGAAAACACATTTCCAGGCTGGGTTCAGAGAGCACCCATTCCTTGGGGAGCCATTTTCGGGGTTTTGAATTTCTCCTAGCTCCACTTCAGTGCAGCCTCTTACTCTCCTCCAGCCTCACTGGCTGATGTGCCTGACCGTCATCAGTCCTCCCCATGCTTTCTAGGTATCGTTGGTTGTTATAACAGCATTTCTGCTTGCCTTCCTGGATTGATAATGCTTGAGTGGCTGAGAGGTGGTGTTGGTGGTGTTGGTGGTGGATGTGGCTTACGGGGATACCTTATAGGTCCTGTAGAAAATGGAAAGACTACATAAATTACATTATATAATAGATAAATATAAACACACACGGCCAGAATTTGTGGGGTCTTTCCCTGTATGTCTTCCCCCGTTAATACCAGATTGGCCTTGCGATCATAGCATTACAACTACCTGCCAATACTGTAGAAGTCCCCCTTTTTAACACCCAAACAGGTCTGATCCGTGGAGGCACGAGACCTCTGAGCTGTGTTGTAGAATCTGGCATCAAGGTGTAGCAGCAGAACCTTAAGGTTTTGTAAGCTGTGAGCTGCTTCTTCCTCATAGTTCACTGTGTATTCTGAACCTTTCTATCAGAAACCCAATGAACCTGTTCAGCAATTTGTGCTTCAATACTCATCTATGGGATTGGACATCACAGTCTAGCCTCCACTCCCTATATACATGACTGAGCCTTTAGGGCCCCTGACCATCTCACTCATTCAGAGAATGATCTTTCTTAGACCACCTTTGGTAACCACTACAGACACCCAACAAGACCTGCAGTTTTGGAGATACTCTGACCCAGTTGTCCAGCCGTCACCGCATGGTCCTCGTCAAGATTACTAAGATTCTTACTCATTGTCATTGTCATTTGCTTCAAATATTAATAAATATTTAGCACTTTGAGATTTGATCCAGTGTAAAGTGCATTATAAATTAAATGTATTATTATTATTATTATTATTAAATAAATCAACCCTGAGGGCAGAATGTTCACTCCATAATATATCCCACCTACTGACTCCTACCATTGTAATGGGGTAATTAATGTAATGTGGACATCACCCTGTCAGTGGTTACAATGTTATGGCTGACCGGTCCACTCCTGGCACTGATAAGTTTTCCTCCATTATACATAATGTACAATGTTCCCACTAATTGAACATTATACATTATGTTCTGTTGGTACGTTTCCAGACTGGTTTTAGATGTGTTTCAGCAGATAAACTGGCGCTGGAGGTGCCACTCGGAGTACGCCTGCTCTACATGCATGTTTGTCAGTCTTACTGCAGACATGAAGGAGAGCTGGCTGCAGTGTGCAGGAGAGGATATGTGAATACAGCTGGCCAGTGAACCTGCCACTGTGTGAAAGACACAGCAGGAACGCCCACTAATTGTAGTGATGTGGTGGTGGAGGTTGACTGTTTTCTTTGCCCTCATCCTCCTCTGCAGCTTTGATAATCTTTTTCTCTGCCTTTTCCTCTGAACTACCGGTTCCCCATCTTTATGGCTTCCTGGAAACAGACCATCAGCTTTGCTCTTTCTTTCTTATCGCTGCCTCATACTCACTCTTTCTTTCTCTCTTCCTCTTTTCAAGTTATCCTCATACCTTCTCTTTAACTGGAGTAATTCCCATCATTTAACTCCTTCAGTTTTCTGTCTTTATTTCTTCATCATGGAATGTCTTTCTCGATTTCTCTTTATATCTCTTTTTTTCTGTCAATTTCCAATTTAACTGCTGCATCTTTCTTAAGTTCCTCATCTGCAGCACAGCTTCTCGCTCTCTAACCTCAGTATGTGTGTAAGTGTGCTTACAGGTGACCTGTTAATGAACCTGTGTGGAACCCACACACGGTGAGTCCAGCACTCCAGGCAGCATGGGGGTACAGTGCCATCAATATGTATGTTCCATTACCTGAAACCAAGCCAGCAAAGGGAGGCAGGGACCCATGGGTGGGATGGCTTTGCTGCTTGTGTGTACGTGTGTATACACTTGCGTCTGCTCTTCCCTTTGATTAGGCTGCTCAGCGTAAATTGGCACAGCACAGTCCCACACACACAGACCTTTAGTTCCTTCAGCTGATGACAGCTCTGCCTCAGCCCGCTAACAACACCCTCTCACTCTTTCTCTCTGTTTGTCATACTCTATTTCTGCTGCTCAGACGTGGGAGTTGAGGTGCAGAGGAGTAAAGACAAGATGAGAGAAAAAGCGGGAGGAAGGGATGAGGAGGGATGAAGGGAGGATGACTGAAAAATGGAAAGGGGAACTCGCAGGAGATGAGAGGGGAACAGAGCGAGAGAGAGCAGGAGCCGGAACAGCAGGGAAACGGGGACGCAATGTAAGGGGAACAGGAAGAGAAATAACAAGAAAGATGGAGACCATTGGAGAGAGAGAGGAAGGAGAGAGCATGTGGGAAGGATAAGCAGGCAGTGATGCTGGGTGGGTGTTTTGATCAACAGCCAGCTTTTCATCCTTGTCAGTCTGCACAGAGGAGAGCCGGAAAGCAAGAGGGAGAGAGATGGGGGGAGGGAAAGAGAGATGCTGCGAGGGGAGGGAGGACGGAACGCAACCGCCACTGCTGCCTGAAACCACTGCTGCTCCCCGCTGAATGTCAAAATCTCAGCCTCTCCCTCAAGCCCATTCTCTGCATTTGACCTTCCTTTCCGTGCTGCAGTGCAAACACCCCACCATCAGATGGCACGGGTCTTTGAGGAAAGCTGACAGTGGGGTGAGCTCGTGCCAACATGGAAACTGTGAAACATTATAGCTCCAGTGATCTCCAGTCGTGACAGTTTCAGATGATAGTGGTACATAAAGGTCCCATGAATAAGTGTGGTTTATATGGTATTAGCCTTCCAAGATACAATACATATCGTTACTGCATTCTACAAGATGAGATCCTAGACCGATTAGTTATATACTTCCATATGGATATGGTCCTTAAAACTGACCGCTTAACTGAGCCATTGCATTTTCTGTTAAATAAATGCTTGGTTCTTGTACAACAGCTGACAATTGTGTTATCTGCTTTGCACTAAATCATGGATCCAGCTACGGTGCTGCTACTTCTGAAAGCATTGTGTGAGCTCAATCTTTTCATCTCTGAGGAGAGGGATGGAAGGTTGAAAAGAGTGACAAAAAAATGCAATTGGACAAAAAGGGAAGAAAAAAATCAAAATGCACAAGTGGTTACTGAGAGGGTCTAATATTTAAGATGGGTACACACGCCGTAGAACACCTACTTCACATTATGAAAACCGTCGGAGAGGTTTTTATTCTCTAAGATGATAACTTGCACTTCCTTGATTCCACAAAAACATCTCCATCTAACCCTTCAGCCTTTCTTCCGTTCATGACTCCCTGTTAAAGCAGGATACAGCAGTAATTGGCTGTCGCCCCCTAGAAGTCTGCTTAAAACATTTTAAAAACATCAAAATTGATACTGATATGTATTGATATGCAGTTACTAGCGGACTTTGCTTTTCTCACCTCATGTTTAGGGCATTTGATAGAGAAGTCGTCCTCGTGGAATGCGCAGCCTGGGCAGGAAGAGAGAAAGCATTGAAAATGGGAGATTAAGGAAAAGTGTTAAACATAGTCAATAACAATAAAAAAATTTAATAGTATGAGGCGCATTCTCAAACCACTACTACTAACTCCTTGAAAAAGCCATAAATGACAGAGAGGTTGGGTTAAAATGAAAAAGAGCAAAAAAAGAAACAGGGAAAGAGAGAGAGAGCAACAAAGAGAAGAGAGAGAGAGGAGTGGATGAGTTGAGATGCAGGCATGGAGTCAGATGTGGCTCGTGCACTCAGCAGGATTAAAAAGGGCCTCACTCTGCTCCTTGTGGGTCCGTGTATGTTTTGATATTTCGTTTTTCTTTTCAGAAACGAATATTGAAAAGCAAAATAATAGTGGTAATTAGATTTTCTTTCATTTGGAGACACAAGATTGAAAATCACGACATTTTTCCTTTTCAAGACCAAGTGGGGATGAGAGAAATTGGAAAAATGATTTGAACTTTCATTTTCCTAATTTGATTATGAAAAAATAAAATCACGAGGAGACAGAAACGGAGAAATGGTTTGTTTTTTTTAGTTTCCTGAAAGCGGATGTGGCCGTTTACGAGGGATTGACAGTGGCGCACTGAGTGCTGTCAGTCATCACTTTATCCCCCAGCACGTTGCTCTCTTCCTCTCTCGCTGTGGTCTCTTACCTATCTCTTTGGCGCAGACATAGTGGTATTTATGAGAGCAGCCTCTCCAGCAGCAGCTGAGGGACGCCCCAACAATCTGGCACTTGTAGCAGCTCTGGCGTTAGTCAGACAGACAGACATATGGACAGAGACCAATAAAGGAACAAATTGATTGATAGGGTAAAGAGAATAAAAAGAGGGATACTAGTTGAAAGAAAACAGCAATTTCTCAAAGAAGATGCACAGACTCTGAGAGTGGCTGCATATAGTAATCAATTCAGATTAGTAAAATAATCAGAGTTAATAATTGCTATCATACCGTTTGGACTGACTTGTTGGCAGCCTCCTTCAGTCCGTATAGCCTCCCAGCAACCATAATTATTCCCTTGGTCCAAATGGCACAATTTTCATGTGCCCAGTGCTCCTTAGCCTCTGCCTCCACTTGTAGCCTTTGGAACATGCTCACACTGCCCTCTTGATTGCTTGAGGGCCCTGTGCTGATGGCTTGGAGCTGCCTCATCCTCCTGAACCTCTCTCGTAGAGTTATTCTCCGTATAAAACCCTCCTGAACCATTCTGTCTGTTCTTTCTGCCCGTCTGTGGCGCCAATGATGGTATCTGCTATTGCTACCCTCTTGAGCGGATGCCTCTGTATCACATTCCTTTTTTGCACTGCCCTCGCCCTCCTGTTTTGAGCATTGGCCTGGTTCTTCACTGCTGCCGCTGTTCTTGTCATTGGTCTTCTCTGACTCTACTCTGAGGCATTCTGTGTTGCTTATCATCAAAATCTTCCGGGGAATGCTGTCCTCGGTGTAGTACGGCCCACACAAATCACCCAGGTCCCTGTAATTTGCCGGCTTTCCACACAGGCTACACAGAAGACACCTGTCCCTTAGATTTGTATTTAGTAGAGGTCCCTGTAGCATTGCAGCTGTGTGTTGAACTCCTTTTGCCACTGTGAACGGATTCCTCATTCTGAGTATGCCCTTTTTTCTCCGTCTCTGAAATACAACAGCATGCTCAGGCTTGTTAACGATGGCACACCAAGAGGAAAAGTCTCTGGAGTTGTTGATCCGTATGTAAGGGCAAAAAGACAGTTTTGAATTTTGATGAACTGGCTTGCGCCTTATTCTTTTCTCAGAGAAAGTCTCAGTCTGTTCTTCTGATACTGTTACTACAGGACCTACAAAACATATTTTCGGTTTTTCCATCTTCTCTCCCTCATAACTTTCACTTTCCTCTTTTTCTCTCTCCTCTTTCTCTGCCGTTTCACATCCTGCAGCCCTCACTACTGCCTCAATAACCTCAATTGCATCTTTCATACCAGGCTTTGGCCCCGGTTTTTTGTGAACCTTCAAAGGTTTGCCAGGGATCTGCTCTAGCGTGACTTTGCCATGTTTCCTCTTGGATGAATTTGCTGATGGCTTTCTGCCCCTCCTGGGTTTCTGAATGAGTTCGGTACTGGAAACTTGGGGGGCATTTGGGATTTCGTCAGGGTTTATTGGCAGAGGTATTGTGAACTCTGTGGTATTTACCTTCTCTTCTCCTTCCGGCTCTTGTTGTTGTTCTGCTATTTCAATATTTTCCTCCTCAGCTGTCTCTGTTTCTTCCATGGCAGTTTCACACTTTCTCTTCTTCCTCCGCTGTTTTAGATGCATCTCATGGTTGTTTTTAATGGCCCTCTGTTTGGCTAGTCTTGGTGTTGTAACTATTAGGCTCCCTGCTTCCAATGCTACTGCCGAGGGATCTGTACTCTCCACCATGGCCCACCTCTTCCTTTTAGTTCTAGATGACTTAGTGACAGCAGAAGATACCTCTTCAGACGCCTGCTGTGCCCACTTCTCAGGAGATTGAACTTCTTTTACGGCTTCAACTGTGATATCCTGCTGTGTCTCCTGACAAATGTTGGTCTGTCCAGTCTCTTTTACATTTACCACCTTGTCTTTTCTCACATCCTCTGGAATAGGTACTACTTGACTCACCTCGTTATTTTTTGTCTCTTGTTTGATTTCTTCTTTCTTCTGTTGTTTCATTCCCTCATGTCTAGACTCTATACTTTTCGCCTCTCCCTCTATAACCTCAGTCCGATTATCAAACATCAGTGTCTCGTCTTCCTTTAAGACATGTTGAGACACAACCTTGTTTGTCAATTCATCAGTTAGATTGTTGTCCGTCTGGGGAATCGGAAGGTGCTTCTTCAAACCGGGAGATGTGATTTTCTGTACCATAGCCTCATATTTCTGTCCTCTGCCTTTCCGTGGAGGGAGAACTTTTGTTTTAGTGGGGCATTGAGGGGGCATCACAGGTACATTACTAGTGACTTCAGTTTCACTGATCATGGGAGGAGTATCTTTTTGTGGGGAGATTATCGTAGATGCTTTTTTGGGAGGCCCTCGCTTTCTTCTGTGGCCTCGACTACCTTTCTCTTGAGGTGTAGCAACAATCTGTTCTGGCAAAGTGGTCTGGGGTTGTAAAGGTTTTGGTTTGGGCTTTGGACCCCTCTTTTTCTTAACTGGGGTTGTGGGAAGCTCTGAGATAGGTTTCCGTTTAAGAGGAAGTGATGTCTTTTGTTGTGATACCTCAGTTTGGACTGATGAGTCAAGAAGAGCGGTTGGATCTGGTGGAACATCTGTGTTTTTGATTACATTAGACATAGGAATAAGAAATTGTGCCACAGTAACGGACTCCTCTACCTTTCGAGAAATGTCACTCGCTTTGATTTCTCTCAGTGCCTGGGGAGGAATATCCCCCTCAATTGTTTTTTCTTTTACTTTTGAGAGTTTTTCTTGTGAGGATTTTCTGGATCTCAAAACCATGTTCTTACCCTCCTTTTCTGGGGCTTTTTCCTCATGTTTTGCTTGCTTTTCATCATGTCTGGCTGGAGTTACATCTTGGTTTTCCTTTGATATTGGAGCTTTTGGGCTCTTCCTGCCCTTGCTTTGCAGGCCTATTGAATGCTGAATGGTTTCATCTTGTGGCACCACCTTTGCTTTTGAGACCGAGCCTTTAGGGCGACCCACTGTGACCTTGGTGGGTGCAGTATCAGCAAGGTGTGAAACATCTATAGATTTAGGGCCAGGTTTAGGACCTGGCTTCAAACTTGGTTTCAAAGTTGGTTTTGCAGCAGTTTTTGCTCCAGGTTTCGACCCGGGTTTTGGTTTGGGTCCTGGTTTACGCCTCACAGTAGAATCAATTTTCAATTGCACCTCTGTATCATTTGTCACAGGTTTTGACCCTGGTTTCTGTCCAGGTTTAGACCCTGGCTTTGGTCCTGGCCTTAAACAAGGTTTAGGCCCAGGTTTTGGACCTGACTTTGCCCCTAATTTTAGCGCTGGTTTTGATCCAGGTTTTGGTACTGGTTTGAGGCCAGACTTTGAACCTGGTTTTGGACCTGGTTTTCTCTTCCCATGAGGCTCAACCTTGGGTTGTAATTCTGGTGCATTGAATGAGCGAGTGCACATTCTCGAACGAAAACCATCAGTTAGCATTTTGGGAGTAGGGCTCACAATGGATTGTTGATGAGCAAGGTCTATTTGATCTGAGAAAAGGACAGTTTTGCTTGGGGTCATGCAGGGTTTCTGTGTTGGCGAGGGAACTGCCTCCTCTTCCTTCACCCCCTCCTGCTCCATCCTAAGCTGTTGCCTGATTCCAACACCTGAATGCATGATTCTCCTTCTGCCCCTCGTATGCTTACGTCCAAATGTCCTCGGCTGAGCAGATGGAGCCACAGGCTCTGGCTTGGCCAAAGGGGTCACAGCACTGGCACAGCTGATGCCTCGCTCCATGTCCTCATCCCCTTTTTTTGGAGAGGGCGGAGTGTCCGCCCAGGAGGGGGCTGATGGAAGTATTGACTTTCCTGGCAGCTGAGGAGAATCTGGCTCCAGCACTTTAGCATCATTTTGATCGATATGATCCATGGCAGGAGTGGGAGGTGTTGCCTTATCATTGAGAGCTGAGAAGACTGGCATAGCTGACTGAGGCTGAGGAACAGTATCACCGATGGCCGATTTCGTTGCAGAAGCACCTGCAGCTGTCGGCCTCAGATGTACAGACACCCGTATGGACTCATTGTTAGTGTGACGCTCAGTACTCTGACTCTCTGTCCTGCTACAAAATTCTCCAGAAGGCCTCTCTAGCTCATCTTCACTATTCAAGTACTCCTCAGTTGATGACTGACTCCCGTTATCTCCTAGCCCCAGTCCCTCCTTAACCTCTGCAGTCAGAGGAGAGGTGAGTGTTTGCCTCTGTATGTCATATTTTTCCTCATCATTGCCCAGCTCATCTACTTCCCCTTCCTCTTTATCCTCATAATTTTTGATCTCTATCTTGTCTAAAGTTTTCTCATTCAAAGCTTCAACTAGAAGGTTTGAAGAGGTATTCTCTGAGCTGTCGTCCTTCTCTGTGGAGTATTGATCCTGTTCAAGGTCATCCCTTGAATTGAAAGACTGTGTTTTCACAGAACTCTCAGAAGCACTTGGAGACTCAGATTTGAATGTCTCAGATTTCATGTCTTGTCCAAAGTGTTCTTTGTGGCTGGAGTCAGAGAGAGCTGCGGGGGATTGTTCAGCTGAGTCCCTTGCATCACGGTCATATTTGCTGTGGACCTCTTGGTACATATTCTGCTTATAGCAATAGCTATTTTCTGACTCCCCTTTCTTTACTTTGCTGTAGATAGTTCGGCATTTCTCTTCTTCGGACCATTTCTCCAGATTCTCTGAATGTCTAGTTGTGTCTGAATCTCTCTCGTGGTCAGGGCTTTTTTCTGTTGTCACGTCCTCTTTTTCAACCGATTTTTCTGTCCAGGCAGATTCTTCAAAGTTTTCTTTGACAGGCTCTTCGATAAGCTGTAGGTCTGAAGGTGAGTCCATTTCTTGTTTCATAGGACTGGGGATTGTAATGCTTGTGGGAGACCTCTCATCACCAATGCTCTTTACTGGAGTACTAATTCCATTTCCTCCCTGCCCTGACTGGCATCTAATAGGGTCAGGAGTTAAGTTGTGCATGCCTGAGTCCCCAGATCTGGTGGACATATCATCTGGAGATGTCATGGAGCATGAAGAGATTGTATCCAAGCTGAGTTGGATATTATTGTTAGCCTGTGCAGGACTTCTGCTCTGGCCACAGTAAAAGTAGCCTCTTTCCAATTGTTCATCACTACTGCTGGAGTAACCTCCCTCATGGAGTTCCATGGGCATTGACTGGTGCTGGGGAGTGGAATAAGGGTCCTGCATGGGGCCTCCACCAACATTGCCACCAACAGCATCTGGATATTGAGGACCTTTGTACTCTTCGCTCTTTTTGGAAGATACTCCACTTCCAGCACTGCTGTTGCTCCCTCCACTATTGCGCTTACTGGCTTTCTTATTGGCCACCAGGGCTTCTGAAAGCAGCAACTGCTGGACATTATTAGAGATGTTCTCTACCTGAGAGGTGAGGGCATTCAGGCTCCACAAACTTGGGTTTGACAACAGCTTTTCTGAGAAGCGTTCCTTCATGGTGGGGACCTGTTGCGTGGAAGTATAGCTGTGAACGGCTGAATGTGGCACATTGGGTGATGGATGTGAGCGTGGGGGCATCAACATGCTGTTGGAACTGGCTTGATCCTGCATACCAGCTGAAGAAGATGAGGAAGATGAAGCTGCCCCTGGGGTCATGGGTAGTTGACCATACTGGAATGATTCTGGATTGGTCATTAGTGGTGAAGGGGTAGAGCTGTATGAAGGGGAGCGCCCTACCGAGCGAGCAGGAGAGTGACTTGAAGAGGGGCTACAAGTCTGATAATACTGCTCCGGTGATCTGACCGACAGCTCTGACAGACAGTAATTTTGTTGGGGTTGGCTGTAGTGTTGGTATTTAGGGTGTGGCTCCTGGGGATTAGTCATGGCCTGTAAATGAGACTGCTGCTCGTAACCTCTGGAGGGAGGCTGCTGGTAGCCGTAACTGTTCTGAGTTGACCTATAAGCTCCCTGCTTTAGATTGCTGTGACTGCTCATTTGTCTTCCATATTGGGAATTGGGGGGAATGTTATAACTTTTATAACAGTGGGGCATAGGGTTACACTTTTCCATATATGATGAAGGAGATGGTGAATGCTGTGGGTAGTGCAGATGACTCTGGGGGTACATGAGAGGAGAGGGGGCAGGGTTAGGTGCATGGGGTTGGTGGAGTGGGCTGTTATATGCAGGGGTGGAGGACTGGTGGCACTGGGACTGGGATTGACCCAGTATGTTCTGGTCCATATACTGGGAGGAGCCAGGTGCAGGTGTACCACTTGCCTCAATTCGCCCCACCAAGTCCTGGTCATACTGTGCTAACTGAGCTGGGTCATCCCATTTCTGCTGTAGGTGTCCTTCACTTATATATTGGGCTGAATAATTGGCAGGGGCTAAGTGGTTACCATAGCCCCCAGGACCCTGTCGGAGTTGACTGTGGTTTGGTGGTGGCGCTTTGCCTCCGCTGTAGGCCTTCTTTGCCTGGGAAGTTGCTGAGCCCCCATTTCCACTCCCATTCCCCCCACTACTGCCTGCATAACCAGGGTACGCTGGCTGGCTATAACAGTCCTTGGGTCCAGTTCCGGTTCCTCCAGTTTGTCCTCCAGCTGTAGGCATGCTTGTGAGGTTTGTCAGCGCATGGACCTCAAAGCCAGACCTTGTGTGCCCTGGGCCTGGGCCTGGATGTGGACCAGGACCTGGATGTGGGTGCTGAGGGTGGGGATGATGTGGTAGTTGGCGGTAGGTCTCGAGGCGAGATAATTCATGGGGCTCCTGCTGGTAGCAGGGTTGGTTGTTGTGGTAACCACCACTGCGCTCACGGAAGGACTGCATTACTCCCTGTGTCTGCAGCGGGAGCAGGGAGAGGGAGGTGAGGTGGGACAGAAAAGGGGGAAGGGGGGTTATGGGTTCTGACGGCAAGGAGATAGGGGGAAGTGAGAGGAAAGAGGAAAAGGAAAAGTGTTAGTGCAGTTGAATATAAGGTTTACATAATTTTCTTCCTTTACTTTTATATTAATTCCAAAATTCTGTTTTAACATTTGTTTTGAATCATTGCATTTTAAGAGGCATTGAAGATTAAATTAAACATATCAACTCATTGAGATCATCATCATGGCATACTCTAGATTGCTAAAAACAATAATGCATGTTTTCTCTTGTCGACCTTTGAGGAAACTGTGAATGTGTGTTTATGTGCATGTACCATTGGTAAAGGCTCCAAAACCTGTTTTAGCCTTTCAAGATGGAGGAACATGCATGTGATGTTGTCCCTGGTAGAATGATTGAAAGGTTGTCTTCAAGAGAGAGGAGGTGAGGAGAACGAGTACTCTGTGCAGATATATATTTATATACAATGTGTATTGTATGTACATATGTGTATGTGTGTGAAAGCAGCATGACTAAGGCAACGGCAATCAGACAACATTAGAATTCTTTGTTGGGTTTAAGAACAATCAAGTTTTCCAGCTGATTCTGTATAATGTAAAATTAATGACAGTTTTAACTAAAATTAGATCCACACACTTTACCTTCCTTTTGTTTATCACCACTCCAGGTCATCACAATTAATTACTGAAACGGAGTAAATAATAATTTCTGTTTTGTTTTTGATTCACCAAAGGTTCAATCAAAAATTGATTCACCAAAGCTTCAATGCTTTCTTCTCTTTCTCCTTCCTGTTTTTTCCTGCACAGATGCTAAATCCAATTTCCTCTGAGGGGAAGTGAAAAGGGCTATAGTGCATATTCGCGTGCATGCTTTCTGGAGAGCAGCATGGGTGTCATAGAATGTGTTGGTGTTCTTTTGTGTTTGGTCGAGAGTGTGACTTCCCCTTGCCATATTTGTCTGCAATCTTTTGCCTGCCTGCGTATTCCTGTCTGTGTATGTGTGTGTGTGTGTGTGTGTGTGTTTTTTGAGAATGTGGGTGTGTGTTTATACATTCATACAAAAGAGAAAGGAGGAAAGGAGGGGTGGAGAGTGCTCTTGTTCTATAAAAGGAACAGAGTCACCTGGAGACAGAGCGCAAAGCCTCTCTGTGTGTGATTGTCGGTGTTTGTGTGTGTGTGCAATGTCATTTCTGTGTGTGTGTGTGTGCGTGTGTGTGCGTGTTTTTGAGCCAGTTCTAGCACAAAATCCTGGCATTCAACCCCAGGGACAGCGGTGCATCCCACCAGATGCACAGTAGCATTATTTATCTTTGAAACACACTTTGTGTATGTGTTTATGTGTGTGTGCCTGTGTGTTTGTGTGTGTGTGAAAGGAGGCAAGGCAGTGTGTGAATATTGCATGCATTGATTTCTGGGGGTGCATATCTGGATGAGAGTTTTGTGTAGTTCTACTTATGTTTATCTATTTGGGTCCAGTGTTTTGCGTTTGAATAGACACACACACAGAAACGTACACACCTAGAGATTCCCCTGGAGATTCTCTGTCCTCTCTCCTACCTTCCTAACTCTATTGCCTGAAGCCTACTAAAGCATACCCCGAAGCGGTGTGTGTCTGTGAATGTGTGTGTGAGGATACTTGTTTACACAATGACCTAAATAAGACGCTTTTAGGGGACAAGGAGCACACGCCTGTCGAGCACAGCAGAGAGGATACACTGAGACCCACATTTCGGTTTCCGATGTTGTGATGCCACGTGTCAGTTGTGTATTTGTGTGTCTGTTTCATATCTCTTGTGTCCAAAAGAGCCTATTATAGGACATAATTAATTGTATTTTTCACTTCTTGTGTGTCTCACTAAAAACAAAGCAACCCTTTCCCTAATCAAGTTACTCTTGGTTCTGTCTTTTCTTGTGTACTCAAACACAAAAATTAAGTCTAAATTCAAATCATGTCTCCTCACTACTTCTTTAGTGCACCTCCTCCTTCCACGGGGAATACTGGTATGGTGCAACTGGCCAACTGCTGTGTGCACGTATGACTGCACCACGTCATGTTGCGCTGCTCATCGCCTCAGTAGGGCACATAAAGGACAAAGGAGGATAGATACATGCTGAGATGGCCAAATCCCCTCAGTTGATCTATGTATCTATTCATTAGATAGGGCTCTGATTTGCTACTGCTTGACTACTTGATCACAAAGATGGGATGATAGCTTTTACTAACACACACACACACACACACACAGACACACAAACACACACACAGACACACACACACACACACACACACAGACAGACACACACACACACTTACGCACACACACACACACACGCACACACAATGCTCCTCTTTCACTTTCTTTCATTTCCATTGACTGCCTGTGTCTTTCTGTCAATCTTTCAAAACAATACCTTCTGCACTGGAAGTGAACCTTTCTGTTCTTTACTTTCTCATCTCTCCTTTTTCAACCTGCTCTAAATTGCTTCTTTCACTCTCAAATCTCTGTCCGGGGCCTCCGTGCCGTGACTGGAGGGGAGGACAGCAATGGAAAAGGCAACACAACAGGGTTTTGGCTGTATAGATGAATGATAAGTTGGAAGAGTAGATGGATGAGGAGAAGCGGTTGCAGAGGAGGATAGATGATTTAGTGAGTGGGCTTTACAACCTGAGCTCTTGGGAAATATGATCTGCCACATAAACATCTGCACACTTTCACGCATGCATACAAAATGGTTGATCGTGCCCCAGCTGACGATGCAGTGGGGTCCATAATTATCCAAATGGTTCTCCCCTGCAGATAGACATAAGCTGATAGGTCAGTGATTGATTGTCTTGGTGTTTGGCCACCAATAGGGGATCAGCCTTCAAAAACAGCGTCGTCATTACAGAAGGTTTTAAATCTTGAAATGGCCAGAGTGAATGTTTGTGTGTGCTTTTAGATAACATAGCCCAAAGGACCTTAGACATCCAGAGCCTTAGAGTGTGTCTATCTGTAAAGTGTGATGACGGAAGGAGAGGAGTAGGCAAGGAGTAAACATTAGGGACGGAAGGTGGAGGGGGAGGGAACAAGGAGGGTGAATCTGATTGTTCCGCTTGATAGTTCATAATGCTGAGAGCTGCGACTGGTTGCAGTCCCCCCTTCATTCTTTTTTTATCCTCTCACCCTGTCGTTCATCGCATCATCTTCAGAGGCAGCCAGAGATGAGATTTATCTTCACGCGCTCTCTCTCTCTCTCTCTATACCCCACCTCCTACAGACACAAACAAACACACACACACACACACTCAGACACACACATACACACACTCACTCACACACAGACACACACACACACACAGACACACACAAACACAGCTCTCACCTTCCATCTTCTCAGATGCACTTGCTCTCTGTCTCTCTCCGACACAAACACACACATGCAAATGTGCAAACACATGCATACTGGGACCCCTGCATACACATACACACACTTAAATGGAGGCATGAAGAGTTGAAGGATGGAACATCACCTTGTGTGTTAACCTCCCCAGTCATCCTGGTTAATTATGCATGCAAAGGCAGTTTGCTGGGGAGGTGGAGCAGCCGGGGAGGAAACACACACACGCTCAACCCATCACGCATATTCACCAACACTCACACTTAACCAACACCGGTATCAACACGACGCTCCCCGGCAACGCAATCACCACAGCTCATATGCTCCTTGACGATCAACCATGCTCTTGGAAAAAAAACAACAAAACGTGGCACATTCTCTGTCCCATCACCACATCACAACACACACACTCTCTTCTAAACCATCTGCCTTAAACACTCAGTTCATCAAAGCATGTTCCAAAATAACACAACAACCCACCCAGCCACTGCTCCCAATCAGCACGCTGTTAAATTCTTCCTAATAAAGCACAGTTCAGTACGACACCACTAGCATTAAAATGCCTCCAACAATCATCTACCCCTCCTCTGATTGTCTGTCTGCATCGTCCCTTCTCTATGGACACGGCGCTTTTTAACATGATAATGGAACTACACAATAACGCAGACAGACATGAGGACACATCCTCCCTCTGCTTCTCTCCCCCTCTCCTCTGCAGTTTCCTGACCATGATGTGTGGGTAGGTTCCTGCCCAAGGGAGCAGCTTAGTAAGACGAAGGAAGCCAAAATCTGCTCTGACATTTGTCAGTATTCTATTGTCATGACGCATTGCTGGGGGTCACTGTGGTCACCAGCAGGAGTCAGTCCCATATATCACAGGTGGAGGTACTGAGGGGATGGAGACCAGCCATTGATCCACACAGACAGGCGGACGTACAGACTGACAGATGTGTCTTTGAGGCTACTGGAACGGCAGCAAATGAACCTTATTCCATGCTTGATAATGCATGAATATTGTTTACATAAGCTTTTAATTAATAATGCAAACAGTCTGACTATATTGCGAATGTTCACACATAAGGTTGCTCATGTCGGGCGTGAATTATATGATTTCCATCGATAATCGAAAAATGACCAGAAGTGAAATAAAAAATAAAAAATTGTAATTTGTAGGAACTGGGGACCTCATCTTAATCCATCCTTTTAATATCAATGCCCATTTTCAATCCTCATTCCAACCAAACATGCTAATATGGCATTAAAAAAAACATAAAATACTTTGAAATTTTCCAAAGATTATCGTCCTTTCCAGTGAATACATCCGGCACTAGGGCTTCGTTAAAGTGCTTCTGACACACTTTAACAACTCACTTACATGTTAAACTGAGGAAACTGAGCCTTACCCATGTCAATCTATTAGACCATTTTGACTGAAGCTATTTAATGTTGTGTGTGTGTGTACTTGTGTGTATATGTGTCTGTGAGTGTTTGAGGTGCAACTGTCTCATCTCTGGGGTTTACGATGACTCATCGACATTCACAGGAATAGCTGTCTTTGTCACTGTCGATGTAAATGACACTCAAGAGGCAAATATCTGCATTTACACACACAGACACACACACATACACACACACACCAAATCATAAATGCAGATCATACACTCATGCAGACATCACTTAAATGCATGAACCTCTGAGAAGAAAAAAGAAAGTCTCGATTGCAGAAACAGATGCAAATACTGCTGCTGCTCCAGCATGATAGAATCCATAAAGGTCAGAGAGAGAGACAGAGAGAGAGAGAGAGGCAGGTGTGCCTGACTGTGTGAAGACGGGAGGGATGCATCAGCCGCTATAGCTATCCACTTTGAGGTTTTGAACTCCTTAGCTCTTAAAGAAGTAGGCAGTAGCAATAATATCACTCTATACTGTAGAAAGAACATTCTTCCTTTGTGTCTTTGTTTTTGAGATGAAAAATGAGAAATTCTAATCATTAGAAAGATTGCCTGAGCATGTGAGGACATGTTTCTCCCTTCTTTGATTGACAGGTCGCTGGTGTCTCGTGACCTCTCTGAGAGGAACAACTTCACACCGTTCACAACAACAGCAATGACAAAAACATGATCTGTAGTCACCATGGTAACGGCAGAACCAATCAATCAAGCAGAAAGCCTTGGGTATGCATGTTGCCTGAAGAAATCAAACAGATAAATATGGAGGACACAATGGAGGAGTCTGATTGTGAGTACACAGTCATGGTTGATGTTTTAAACTGAGATAAACATACATATTTTTTCATGTATATATGTATGATAAGATGCTGGATGGTCCCGCACAGATTGTCAATCTGGACTTTTCTCGAAAAATTTTAAATGCACATTTTGTGAAAGCATTACGCATTTATGCGTGCAAATACACAGAAAAACCACAAAACCAAGCCAGTTTTGAGTTGATGTCACACACAATTTCAAAATAAAAGCGTCATTGCAATGCTGATGAGGTTAAAATAATCTGATCAATCTCAAAACTGTCATCACTAAATTTATTTTTTAGCATTACATCATGGGAAAATGAAACTCATTGGTTGAATATAGCTGACTGGAAAATGCTCCTGAGTTTTAATGTTTTATTTTGACAAGGTTTTTGTGAAGGATTTCCTTGTTGCATCATTGAGAACCTATGGTCAAAATGTCCTGCACAGAAAAAGGGAAAGACATCGACTGATGTGAGTTCAGGAGGAAACCGACTCAAACAAACAGCATGAATCTGGCACTTTAAAAGACAAGCCCTGATTTAAGTCTGCTGCATGTAGCATAATTTGCTCTAAATACACTGAAATACTGAATCACTTAACTCCCTCAATGAACACTGGCCAATAAAAGTGAGCATTTGAACTGTGAAAGGACAAATCCTTATTACATAGGACATATTACATAGAAAATATATTTTTTTCACTTTCTCAGCCTTCTATCCTAGACCCAAAAATCATCCAGGCCTCCCTTTTTATGCTCTTCTGTCTCCTTTATCTCTTTTTCTATCTGTCTCCTCTCTCTCTCTTTCCTTGCTAGTATAGCACTTTCACCTCCAGTTGCAGAGCGTTGGCCTTTGAAGGACTAAACCTGGCTATGTTTACATGGCAACGGATAGTCAAGAAGGGGGATTGAGAAGGAGAGGGGTGAGCAAAGAAAAATGCAAGCCACAAGCACACATCACATGTTTCCTGTTTATTTTTTCCCTGTGGAAGGTGGTGGTGGATACTGATCAGCCAGTGTGTGTCGACGTGCATATGTGCAAAGTGAGTGGATGTTTGTGTGTAGGTAGGTGTCTACAACAAACATGAGTCATTTCAGCTTGGTTAAACATTTGGCATAATATGTTGTCATACATGCTGCAGCATTAACATGAGCTCGATTAGAGCGTTCATGATCAAGCTTGACTACCTGCAGCGCCCCTGCAGTATGAGAGTGTGGGGGACAATGGTGGACTCTAGCTAGCCATCCACAGTGCTAAGGGAGGGAAACATACACAGAAGAACAACAAAGAGAAAGAGAGCGAGAGAGAGAGCGAGAGAGAGAGAGAGAGATGATCTGAAAGTTCATGTTACCACATTATTGATAACTTCAGCCATGCCCACACAATTCTTCTGTGTTCTGTTCCTCTATCTCACATACACATATGTTTTCAGGCGAACAGGGATCCTCTAAAGTGGGCTGCAGAGCTACTTGGTATTCTGTCAAAATCCTCTGGTGAAGGAGACTTGAGCTATGTCAGAAGCATCGAAGCAGGTACATGGCACGAGAGTAGATGACAAAAGCAAAGCAATTAATAGCGAGTGTGTCCGGTCCGACTTGTTTTTAACTTACTTCAAAGACAAACGCGTAAAGGTATACTACCAGACTCCTCAGAAATTTGAGGTAGGAAACAGATGTGAAATTGCTCATATCTCTTAATGACCCATTTTGTTTTGGTCCAGCTGGGCATCTTCTGGCCACACACACTCCTCTGTCCTTTCCAGGGTTTGTGGTGGAGCACTCCACTGAAGTAGACGGAGTGTTACTGGAGCAGGTTTGGTGTCATATCCATGCATGGATTAATGGTATGATAAAGTCGTATGCATTCGATATCTTCAGACATTTACATGTACACCCAAGTACTCACACATGGGCACATGTACACAGATTCACCTTCCTTGCACACACGCGCTGATTCGCACCTGCTCCCTCTTTGTGCCACTTTGGTTCATCTAATTGATGATGCTGTGTCACTTCTGCTGTCTCTCTCTCACGCACGCACACACACACGCTAACACACACACACACACACACATCATGCTTCTTTTTCTCTTTTTTTCGCTCCGTCCTCAAAATTGTGCCCTGTCCTCTGTTGTCCTTCATGCCCTTTCCTTCTGCTGGTGCTCACTTGCAGCTTGTGGCAGTGGTGCATGTGTCTTTCTGCACGAGTATGCGTAAATGTGTGTCTGTGACCTTGACTAGAGCCGGCAGCTCTTTGGTCTGGCACATTGAACCCATAGCCTGAAGGACAGATTTGTTGTGGCATTGAGCAGCCTTAGACATTGTCCTCCGAATCTCATGTGTTTGTAAATAAGTGCGAGTGTGTTTTCTATGCACACCAGCATCTGCTCTTCACAAAATAATCTGATCTCTTTTTAGTGACAGGAGGGAGATATTTCATTGCACAGACTCAGACTCTCTTTGACTTGCTCATAACGTACTTATAATCATTTGTCATCAATACTGAGGAGGCTAGAGTTCACATAGTTCTCTACATATGTGTGCATTTGGCTACCACATACTGGTACATACAGACACACAAAATCTACTTATTTAGTTTTAATAGCTCGCTAAAGTCTTGTTTTATGTGCTTGCAGATGGCAGCCGCTTACAATCCCTTACAATTCACTTACAATCTCTTGAGGAGGTGCACTTTGATCTAAGATAAGGCCTGCTTAGATCAAAAGTAGTGCCATTAAGGAGAAGGTGTTCGGATAATGGCAGGTATAAACAGCATGATTATTTCTTAAGAGAACAAGCATGCGTTACGGTTTGAATACAACTGTTTCAACATGCTGCGGTGTATATAAACCATGTATTTACCAGAAAGTAAAGTATGAAGCCATGGATTCAGTTACTTAATTAGTGCTACGGCTAAGCATTACTTCCTGTTGTTTTCAGAAAGCAGCTGTGTCTTCCAGCTCCAGCCATCTTCAACTCAGGGAGCGAAGCTTTGTTTACATCTTTAAATTAAACAGGATATAAATTGCTTCTTCCACTTACCACTACTGGCAGCTTATCTCCGTGGTCACATGAGGTAATGAACGTCATCATGTCTTACTCCAAAGAGATTTGGATCATGGTTCATAAGATGTTTAACCTGTAACCAATTGTATTCCTCTTCATGGAATAACTCTGCACTTAGCGTTGGTAAGATTTCAGCGTATCTGAGGAAGCGGCATCCTAATGTCATAGGCACTTTTGCTGATTTGTATGAAGAGGGTGCGTTTATGTCAGACACGGACATGATAAGAAAAACAATCCCAACGGAAAAGGACAATTTTGGAGGTTTGGACATTAGCACTTTGAGATTGGATCCAAATGTAAATAGCGTTATTATTATTATTATTATTATTATTATTATTATTATTATTATTATTATTATTATTATTATTATCTAACCTTTAGCAGGATTGACATGAAGATGGCAATCACCTCTTTGAGTGTATTCCTCTGACCTGAGAAACAACATTTTAGTCTGCCTTTGGATACACTACATCTGGGGATTATCCAGTTATCTAAACCTTTCTGGAGAACTGTTTTTGAAGCAATTAGCATCTTGCCTGGAAACTGCCCAACAAACAACAATATTTTGTTTCAGTAGACAAGGGCCTAGAATGCAGGAAAAAAAGTGGAGAACTTTTGTTGATCCTGGTAGTTCTTTCTGCCAGAACAATAATTACACATGGGAAAACATTTCCAGGGTTTAAGTTTTTTTTACAGGCCAATAACCTGTTGCAAACAGGTTCATGTGAGTGCATGGTTGACAAAACTAAAAACAAAATAAGGTAAGGGTGCTTTTCTGGGATCTTTTTTTGATCAATTGCCTGACCTGTCAGCAGTTTGCATATGGTCGAGTGAGTTCGGCATGGATAATCATCGATGGCATATATATGCTGGATCCTATTTTTGTAATTTTCATGTATATTTCCTTATGGCAATCATACCATATGTATGATGATGTAATGTGAAACAGTATACTGCCATACACCCGTGATAAAAACAATAAAAACTCTCCTGCAACTTCATAAAATCTCTACTTGTGGCTTTCAGCATCTCCAAGACGATGTCCTTGGTTGCCTGCACCTCTCCTCTCAGTCCCACACATACATACACTCACGTGCAGAGAGCCTGCGAGGCAGGGGGATTCTTTACTTAATCCACAGATCCAGATGTACCAGCACCAAAAGGAGACCCATGATACACTCATGGACCGATAAGTGAAATGGGAGGAGAGGAAAACAGTTGATAGGATATGGCCCAAAAGAGTATAGATTTGAAGCAGGAAAGGAGGAAATGGTGTGAGGGAGAGAGAGGGGATGGAAAGAGAAGAAATGCAGAGATTGAGGAATAGGTGAGAGAAATTGGTGGGAGAAAGAGAAATATCATACGGCCGTGGGAGAGGATGCAGATGAAAAGCTAGTGGGAGAGGAAAGGAAGGGAAAGCAGCTAAGTGGCGGGATTTGAAGGAGGATTTTAAAGAAAGGTGATAAAGTGAGGGACACATCAAAAGAGCAGCTGAAAAGGGGAGATGTAGGGAAACGAGGAGAGTATGTCAGATAGAGGGCACAGAGACAGGAAGAGTTGGGTATTGATGCTGTAAGATGGGAGGGAGGCGCAGAGAGGTGAGAATAGAGAGATGAATAGAGGAGAGGAGAAACAGAGATCATTATTGCGTGGCCGTGCTGCCTATTGATTTGCGTTAGTTTCTTGAGCCGGTGAAATTACAACGGAGCTGGGATGCAGACTCCCTTGTCATCAGCAAACAAAGCTCTCACAATGTTTGTGTTTCTATGTACATCCATGATGGTGTGTGACCATATATTATATTTGATGTATGATTGAGAACAAGCGTCGTTAAAAGAACTGAGGAATTGAGACAGACAGTTATTTTTAACACTTATTTGTCTTTTTGATAAAAGACAAATAAGGACAGAGGAGGAGGGAAGGAGCAGAGAGGCATGCGAGAGCACTGTGTGGGTTGCAGTCATGATGAAGATAGAGATGCTTCAAAATGTTGCAATGTCTGGGGTTGATGCTATGCAGCACTCATTTCATGTGACAGATCGATTGGTCACTTTTCACAGGTGGTTGAAGAGAGACAAAGTTAGCTTTCACTTTTTTTCCGCAGCATGATTGCGGCGATGGAGGTGTGTCGCCAGGGACACAAGAAATGTGAATATGACCATTGAAGTCTGCCAACTGAGCGCTCTGGATGTGGGGAGAAAGGCTAGAGGAGGGGGGGTGAGGAGGAGGAGGAAAGAGAAGGAGGAGATGAAGAGGAGCAGGGGGGGAACTCCATCCTTTGTTCCTCATTGATGAAAGGAGGAATGAATCCTCAACTCCCACTCTCTTGCTTTCTCTTTTTGTGATGAGCCTTGATGTGTTAGTGTGTGCGAGCAAGCAGGAGGGACACACACGCACACACACACACACTCACACATATGCATACTGCTGCCTTACTCCGCTCGACTAAGACCCAAATGACTCGTCGCTCACTAATTAAACTTTAATCTCCAATAGTGCGCAAATTACCTGCCACGCAAATGAGCGCTGAACTACGGGGATATAAGGGGGAGAGGGAGAGAGGTATGGAGCGATGGAAAGATGAAGGAGGGAGAGTTGGAGTGAAGGTCAAACTCTACCTACAGAAGAAAAAAATTGTATCTCATCCAACGTCTTTCCTGGTTGTGCTCGCTGTGTGTGTTGCTCATACATGTATATGAGGCTCTACATATAAATGGAGCAATTGTCTGGGGCTTCACTCAACAACCTGCCCCCCCACATCTGCATGCACTCAGACTGCCATTTTGTGCCAACCAGCAATAGGCATCCCAAATGCATGTCCGTGTGGACTACTTGGTTAATCACAAAGAACTAAAGATAATTACCACTATTTTCCTACCTGTCCATTCCTAAACCTGAATGATGTTGTGTACACAGATTGAGTGAACTACAGGGAAATAAATGTATTCACATTAAACCCCCATACATGTAAAATGCAATGTTAACTACAGTTCCATAGAAGTTCATTTTGTAAAATGAAGTGACACACTAAACACAGGCAAGAGTTATGCCCAATTTAAATCATTTTCCTTGATAGGTTGAAACCATGTTTTGTGATGGATGAAAAACTGACATTAATGAGGCACTTCCCCTTTTTTGAAAGTTATAACTCTCAGCAATCTCTCATGTGCAAAACCTTGCTTGAATGACATGTTTACAGGGTTTTTCCAAATTTCCTTAGGCCCCCTTTACATAGCAACGGTTTTGATCGAAAACAGGAAGTCTTTTCCTTCAGCGTTTATATGATCTTATTTTTCTTCTTCCTGCTGTTCCCTTTCGCGGCGCGACAGCAGATCATCTGTTTTTATCTAAAGTTACCGCCGGTATCCTGCTGGCTAACAGTACCAGTGATTGTATTTGTTAACCCGAGCACCAAGGGACCCAGTTTGGAAAACAGCTTTCTTTTTACCACGCCACCCTCCCCATTTACTCAAACTTGGGATCGGAACCAGAAGTATACTGTCTTGCGACCCGTATGTGGCTGGGGTTTCAGCGTTTAAATGATAATTTAAACGCCACGACTCAACACCACAGAATAAAATCCTGTGCCTGGTACAAACTGGAGAGTCCGCCATTGTCTCTGATGATGTTTCTTTTGCGTGTGTACATGAGGCCATAAACAAATCAGCCATGTGTAAATTAGGGCCCTGTTGTCACAGATTTTAGTAGAATTGTGTTTTGCCTGTTTACGAGACAAAGTTTAAGTTTGTGTTTACGAGCCCCTAAATGCTTTGTTTCAACAAAAAGTCAAACCTTGACAAAAGATTGAACCTTTTCTGCAGAAAACCATCGTTGTGTAAATGGCCCCATAGAAAATACACCAGAATTGTTGCATTCAACACACGAAGGAAAACCGTGACTCGGAAGTGAATCTGCACCGGACGTTGTTCTTCCTCCTCTCTGCGCAGGAAGAAGCACATATACAAAAAATACAGTATACAGAGCACTCATATTTGAAGGCAAAACTCTTCCTTTATTCTAAACCTTGGAGTTGAAGGAAGCAACCAAATGATCTACTACACAGCCCTATTTTATAGATGAACTGCTTCTGCCCCGATATCCCGAGATTAGATTATTGATTAAATACTGCACTGCTAATGCAGGACCACGGAACTGAGAACATACTAAATGTTGAACGCCTCTATCTAAACTACCTTATCATACCAGTGAGCGTAGAAATATTTTGCTTGCCTGGATCCACTGGGAATTAAAACCTCTAAACTCTGAGTGCTTAACTGCCACTCTCCGTCTTCAGTGCCGTTAAGTCACACATGGAGTAACTCCATCCAGTGCAGTCGCTGTTAAGACTGCTCATACTGATGTGAAGGATGTCTTCACACTGCGTATCACCTGCAGTTGGTGGTAAGACTCACAATTGGGAACATCAGGAGACAATCAAGGGTATGATCGTCATGCAATGTTGCTGTTGTGTGTTCGAGTGTTTGCATAGGTGTGTCTGTCCTGTCTGGTGCTGTGTGTGTGTGTTAGTGTGCACACTGCTCGCCATATGTGACTAGACTAGAGTCAGGTATTCTGGATGGGGCACTGACACAATGATGTGGCCATATGCTTGAGACTGATCATGCAAACAGGGAGCGGTGAGGGTTCTGCAATACACCAGTGGTGCATGACTTCATCCTTGGCACAGGCGGAAGGCATACTGGGAATTTGAGGATGTGAAGGGATGGTGCTGGATGGACAGAGGAGTAAAAAGAAGGAGGTGAAGAAAACAGAGCAAACTTAACATTATGCCATTATAGATAATAAACCATCAAATCTGTTGTGTCTTTCTTCTTCTTTTCGCCTAAACCCAACCACTAAAGGCAGAGGAGCAGCCACTTTGAGCCAAAATGATCAAAGTTTCTGCCCATTAAAAGGCGGTTATTCCTTGTTACTCGCAAAGGACTTGCTTAGGGCGAAATTGTTGGGTATGATTAAATCACAGTCTAGCCCTGCTCTTTTGGAAAGTATCATGGACTAACTTTTGTAGTTACTTGGCACTGTTTAATTAAAAAAATGGTTTGACTGAATTGATTCTCCATATTGTTCTTTTTCCAAATAAGTCACTGGTTTCCAGTAGGCTAAATGAACGCTTACACAACTAGAGTGGGAAATTTGGTGTGTCATCTTTGCTCTGTATCATTTCTCAAATTCCATGAAATACATTACTCGATTACGTAGGCCAAGTCTTTAGCATCAGTCTTGTAAATGTTCGGTGTTATCATTTGTGTGTTGGGGTAATTGCAAAGTTAACTCCATGAGGCAGCAACAGCTCTGTTCCGAAGCCCTGCTGATTGGCAGAAATCAAAATATCCCAAACTGAATCTGTTTCATGACTTTTGTCAGTTGCAGATAAATGTCAGCTGCATATGCCCCAAAACAGCTCTGCATGTGTGTGTGTTCAAACATCTTTTCATCAGTCAGCATCAGCATTTCCGCTAAACATCAGTGAGCTTCGGTGTCAATGCTACAGTTACCAGTTCACCAACTGCCTGACCGTAGACCCAAAGAATCCCCAGCAAGACCTGCAGTTTTGGTCCTTACACTTGCCCATTTGTCCTGCTTCCAACTGATCAACTTCGAGGAGAAAATGTCCACCTGCTGCCTAACATATTCCTTCAACTGACCGATGTCATTTTGAAGGAGATAATCAGTTATTCTGACCTTATCTGTCAGTGGTTATAATGTTATGGTTGTAAGATGTAAATGTTGCTCACATGCACAAGCACTGTCCTTTGCTCACATCTATCCATCATTTGAAGTTAGCTCGGTTAGATGTTCCAACCGACGCTTTGAAACCGACCCACAGCCAATTAGGGCCAAGCCATCCCTGTTACCATGGAAACACACCACTGGCCTCCTAATAAACATCTATTTCTGGCCTTCTGCCTTAGGTGAACCTGTTTGTGTCATCCAGTACCAGTACGTTTGACAGCTGCAGCCATAAATCACTGCAACATTGATTTAAGGACTTCTGAAACCGATGATTGATAAACCCACAGAGAAGATTGTCTGCAGTTTGCAAAGTGTTCAACATGGTTGGGTTTAACAGAAAAATGCTGAGCTGCTTTTGTGCCACAAAACAGAGCTGAAGCTATCAGAGTTTCTCACTGTGGCAGAAGGAGAAAGGAGAGAAAGCCCGGTGATAAAATCCTTTCCAAGATGTTTATCCTTTTCACGAAAATGAAAGAGAAAACAAGCACATATGGAGGCAGGGGGATGTGAAATAAGTTTTGTTTCTTCATGAAAAGCGGCATGGGGATTTTGGAAAAACACGGACATGGTTTTCAAAAAACTGCAGATCCAGCAAAACTGTTGGGATGAGACTGAGGCGAACAATCAATGTGTGTCATGGATGTCCTGATGATGACATTAATGCATCAGGCCTATGCTAGGTTTGCATTAAATACCTGATGTGTCCTACAAATGTTTATGTTGCATGTTGAGGGACACACAGATATCTAACTGAGAGGACGGAGACTAGGAGGTGACAAACCAGCTGCATCACTTCCTCTTTCACCACTGCTCTATCCTCCCCTTGCTCCATGATTTCATTCTGTCCATATCCCCCCCAACAAAGCCCATTTCCTCCCTGTCTCTGCTGCCAGTCCCTACCTGTCTCATTTGCATATGATGCCTAATTTACATAGATATGAGATAGAGAGAAAGAAAATTTGTGTGCGAGAGAAAAAGAGGAGGAGAGGCGAGATGCGCAGGCAGGCGGTGGCGGATGAAAAGAAATGAAAGGGACCCCTTTCAAGAGGAAACCACAACCCTCTTCGCTCTCTTTTCCTCCTCTCTTTCACCCTCTCTCTATCAAATGGGTTCTCTTCACTTTAGGTCACACCTTGAAGAGTTCCTGTGGAGGCCCCATTAACGTGAAATATCTGACAGAGAGACACGGACAATGAAAGCGGTAAAAGAGAACAGATAGCTGATAAAAGAAGGGGATGGAGCATGAGAGAAAGATACAGATAGAAATAAGAGAAAGGAAACAAGCTTGTACACATCAGCCATCTATCCCCTGCAGCAGCCTGGTACCGTGTTACCGCGGTGGTGGCAATGGATGGTTGCCTCAGCAGTACAAAACTGATTAGCTGTGAAGTACCCCCCTTTTTCTTTCCCCTAGGAAAGAAGGCACATGATAGACCCCTCCCCCCCGCTCCCGCACACACAAACATACTCATCGAAACACACACACCAAGACACTGAAGATACAAAAATACACCCTTGTGTATCCTTCTGAATTCTAGACTGGCGTACAGAGATGAACAATGTTTTGGTATTATTCATATGTAATGGTCGGAACAATAGACCAATCAAAATGGGCAAACACACATACAGGCACACGCTGACAGACACACTGACTTGGAAGCCTCTATGATATTAACAATCTTCACCCCCCTCTCATATCTGCATCAGGCCAACCCAAATGCATCCCATACAATCTGTTCCTGATTGCACACAATCTCCCTCCCCTCTGAAGACCCTCCCACACACACACACACACGCAAACAGACAAGTGTGCACACACACACACATACACACACAGTCATATTTATCCTGCTAATTGCATGTGTCTAACCTGGTGTGGATAGAAACCAGAGTAGTGTTGCTTCTCGTCTCTCTGTGGACAGAGTCCAGACGTGAGGCAACTGCAGAAGCCAGGGATATGAAAAGGCTGTGAGAGATTGGAGGAGAGTAGACAGATGTGTGTGTCTGTTAGTGCGTTTGCATGCTCATGTGTGTGTGCTCATCCTCTAGTCTTTGTTTGATCTTTCCGTCCAGTCCTAAAATGCTGCAGCCAACCAGGAATAATAACTTCCCTACCTTTCATGAACACTATCGGATCTGATGCGTGTGTGCATACTAAGTAATACTGCCAACAACACACTCGCACCCGCACACACAATCACACACACAGACACACACACTTGTGTAACACATGTGTATGCAATCACTCAAGCGTGAGGCATCTCCTGCGTGTCATCAGGACCGGATGGAGAGGACGGAGGGGGGTGAAAAGAGGGAGAAAGTGATGAAAAGTGGCAGGGGGTAAGGAATTGCGATGAAAGTATGAGAGGGAAGGAAGGGGAGGAAGTGGGTGGGGGGTGGGGTGAGGCTAAAAGGGCAAAGGAGAGATAGAATAAGGGGAGGAGATAAACAAAGAGGAGAGGAGGAACTGAATTGGGTTGAGGGAAACAGGGAAGGACAGATGTGCTGACTGCTTATTGGATGAAAAATAAGAGGCGAGGGAGAGAGGGAGAGAGGGAGAGAGAGAGAGGGAGAGCGAGAGAGACTGTCACCCCCAGTCAGTGGCTATTAGCAGCAGTAGCAGCTTTGAGACACCATCCCTCATTCTGCTCTGGCAGTGCTGCCACAATTAGACACACACATGCACATACCGTCATGCACACGCTCGACCATCCGTCTTTTTCCTTCATACACGCGCGCGTGTGTGTGTAGCTGAGACTAATTGAGTGTGTGTGTGAATCAGGCTACGTCTGAGCTCCGTTCTCTCTGTCTCCTGGTTAGTGTGTGTGTGGGTGCGCGGGTGTGTAACAGGAAAACGAGTGAATGTAATTGTGTTTGATCTGCCAGCGTGCATACATCTGTGTGTGTGTTTGTGTGTGTGTTTGAGACTGAGGGCCCTGTGCCCAGGCCTGAGAGTGAGCGATAGACTCCATGCCAACTTGAGCTGCATGCCACAGTCCTTACGCCTGCACCCATGTCCTGCGACCGCGGCTGCGCCACCCTCCTCACTCTCTAATGGCCTCCTCCTTCTCTTCTCCTCCTTTCATGCTTTCTCAGTTTTTATTTGATCTCCCTGCTCATGCTCTTTCACCATCTCTTGTCTATGCTGGATCGAGTATTTGAACCCTCTTTAACTACTGGCACTACGTGGTTTTCATCTCATCGTTCTCATACTCATTTTATATGTGGGACACCCCGAACCTTCCGTCTGGCCCACGATTAAATTTTTATACACCTTACTTTAAATTGTCATGGTCTTATTGTACGTGCTATGCTTAACTGCCAATCTCGCCGTCTCTCTCTAATTTTTTTTTTCCTGGAGTATATCTTGCAAACTAAACTATAGTAGCTTCACCAAACTTCACACTTACAGCGTATCCAATAAATGTGTTACAAACTTTGTTTTTTGTTGTGTCCATCGTAATGTGATGTCAAAGTGAGTCTGAAGGATGGTCATCTTATCTGGAGCATATCTCAAAAATGATACATTCTAGCATTACTAAACAGTTGGTCAATCCTAAATTGACCAAGATAAGCAGCTGAGTCTTGTAATATTTAGATTTTTCATTCTTTCTCTTTTTTTTTAAGAAGATGAATTAAGGTGACTCTGAAGGTTGGCCGTCGTCCCCATAGCTTTTGTATATCCAGAACAATATTCATGGCTCTAGCCTAACCAGAAGAATGTTTTACTTTTGTTGTACAATTTATCTGGGGAATTTTGGGAGATAAGTCATGTCCAGATGAAAGCTGAGGCTTCACCTATGTTCCTCTAATGTTTCAACATCCTTGCTCCCTGTGGATCTTCTGTTTGAAACCACGAAAATCTCCACATCTTTTATGTCCACATGCCACCACTAGTGGCAGCTGTTCCTTATTTTCCTATCCATTTACAACCCCCTCCTCCACTCCATCTTCCTCTTTTTTTTGACCTCTGTCCAACTCTGAGGCATCTCCATTCAGGGCTTTCCGTCCCTTTCATCAGAGTCCTCATTATACAATTCCCTTCCACCTCTCTACTCATCTTCCTTCGTTCTCTTCCGTCTTCCCTCTTCCCACTCCTGCCTCAGTCTCCTCCATCACCTGCTTCTCAGCGGTGCTTCTTCTAATTTCCATAAAACCCAGCAGCCTGCAGGCCCCACTGGCTCATATCTGTGCATACCAACAAGGAGAAAAACACACACACACACACACACACACACACACACAGACACAAACACGGACACACACACACAGACACACACACACACACATCCACAAAAAAACATACTCTCACACACAGGCATGCACATTTGGTGGCTTCCTGAATCCACAAACAAACAGGCCATGGAAGATAAGCCCATGAAGAATTTATGTGATTGTTCTTTCACAAAAGCAATACAAACACCCCATCCGAGCTTTAATGAGATTCTGTCCCTATTGTATTCTTCTCTATATCTTCCGAGCAATATCTTTACAAATTTGCTTACAGTCATTGTTTATATATGAAATAAAACATTTTTACGAGCAAATTAAGTCTAATTTGCTGCTTTCATGCATCCATTCCCTCCCATTTTGGCCCTTCATGTATTCCACCATTGTTTCATGCACATTGAGATCAATTAATTGACCAGAGGAGGCCTAATCTCTCCCAACCACCTCTGTGGAGCGCGCGAGACATAGCTGGGAGATCTGCTGCTGAAGCACGGAGGCTGATCAAAAATTAGAGCTTGCTGCTGGAGTGATGGGCTGCTGACCGTTGCATTTTGTAGACCGACCAGCTGGTGCAAGACCTCATTAAACTTAGCTGGAGGTGGTGGAGGTGGTCTGTATTATTACCATAAGGGTTTGCACTAATATATTTTGTCTTTAAACAGTAGTTTTCATCATTTCGGCTGCAGCAGTGCGCGTACTTGTGGATTTATCTTTATGGAATGCCTTTTGTATTTGATCAGAGCTGATCAATGTGACACACAAACCGAAAGAACAGAAGTCTGTAGAGGAATCCCTGCTTATCAGGCCACCGCTTACTATATGAGTGAATGGTTGAGAGTGAGAGAGAGAAAAAGGAGAAAGGGAGATATATTGAGCGGTGAACTGGGGGAGCCAAGGATCAAGCAGCATGTAGCACGACTGTTTGCTGTCCTCAAGGACAGGTCAAGCTATTTAGTTTAAGGAGGGTGACTCTGGACTCCCACTCTCTTAGTGGAAACTAGGCCTACACTGATGTCCCCAACAGCAAGGGTAAATGCCCCCAAAAGCCCCCAATACCCTGCTTTGTACATGCAATCCCCCTGACTGAACTCCTCAAATTAAATGTGAAGTTATGCCTGAAAAACAGTGTTTTTTGTGAAATAACTCCACCTAGCGGGTAAAATATGAACTATTAGAATACAAAAAAAACAAAACAAAGATAAATATCCTCCATTCGATTCATATGCACCAAAGAATGGATTAAATCCCTAGAAATTATTGTCAGGAAACATTTGGAGATAAAGCTCCAGCTTGTGTCAGAAATATACAACTGACTATTAACAAAGTTAATCCAGTTCTACCCGCTAAGGTCATGTGGTTATAAAATTTGAGAATAATCCATGAAATAATTTGGAATTATCGCGTAATCACGACCAATCTGCAGGGGTGGATGCAGCGATGATGATGCCATGATATCCTCCTAACTTTAAGGGAACATAATAAGGACAAGAACACACATAGAGGAACACACCTACAAAAAAGTGTCCATGCGCAAATGAATGTGACAGTACATGGAGTTATAACTGGCACTGAGACCTGTCTCAGGTAAGGTAAGGTAAGGTAATGGTCAACCTTGGTAACGCACGTCTTTGCCTCATCTTATCCACTTGCAGATGAAACCACTGGTTCACAGAGTCCAGGGTGGATGGCTGCATTCTTTTTCAAGTGCACTCCCTACCCACTCACTGTCTAGGGAATGTTGGTCACAATAAATGTGTCTATTTGGAATGCTATTCAATGTTATGAATGTGAACATGACATATACTGTTGAAATGTATGTCACACAAAAATAAATAATATGTATGAATTTTTGGTAACTGGTGGACAAACACCTTGTCCACTTCACAGGGAACTGAAAGGAAGGACTTTTGTCCCTTTCTTTGTGACACTGTAAGCTCAGAAAATGCTAAAACAATCCCATGTGTGCAGTTTCAGAGACATGCAAGCACCCTCTGAGCATCTGTGTGTCTGTGTCTGATGGAGAGAGTGTTAGTGTGTGTGTGTGTGTGTTAACATCTGTGACATTTTATATACTACAGTGCCTGCAGTGTCTGCTCTATAGGACTGGGGCTGCTCTCCGTTAACATGGCAGGACGCCTAGGATTGCACTCGTCGCATCGCATCTCATCACATCACATCATGAATCATTTCATCATGTTGCATGTCCTCTCTGTTAATCTGATATTCTATTTTCAATGGATTTTCTCATTGTCTGGTTTTTTTCCATCTCTTTTTTTGCTAACCTGGTACTTTCTCTTTAATGCTTGAACATTTTTTCTCCCTATGCTGTCATTTTATAATTTTACATCCTTATTCATGATTTTTTTGGAGACTCTGTCTCTGTCTTCCCCGGCTGCCCTTTTGACCTTTCATCGTATTCCCTCTTCTTTAAAGAGACTGATTTGTCTCCTCTTCATTTCACTTATCCTGGTCACCAGATCTTCTCTGTGCTGCCATCTGGAAGATGCTACAGAACTTGAAGAACTCACACTTCCAGACATAAGAACAGCCTTTACCCATGAGACATCACAGAACAAAAATTGAACAAAAATTGCCCCCCTGCTGCCCCAGCCACAGCAACCTCATTAACCTTATAATATTCCACATGGACAGTGTCTACTCAATACATAATGTGCAATATTTTATTATTTTATTGTTTCGTATGATGCACTTGACTAAACTGCTATTTGTGAATGTGTAAACATATGTGCGCATGACTGTGTCACAAGATTTTATGAATCGTTTTTTTAGTCACAACACAAGCAACTTTCGTTGTACAATGACAATAGAGCCATTCTATTCTACTGTATTTCATCCAACTTTTTCTCATCTTTCTCCCGTCTCCGTTCCTTCTTGTTGGTCATTTATCCAGTAAACACACTGTCTCTGTCCTTCAATTCCAATCCATTCCTGTTTCTGTCTCTCCTGCTGTCTTCAGCTGGTGCTCAGCTCACATCAGGCCAATTATCTTCTATCAGTCCACTCCTGGTGGCTCAATAAGACTGAGCAGGTAAGGTAGAGTTCTATTAAGCAGGTGTGTTTGAGTGTGAGTGGGTTCCTCTACAAAGAATCCCATGGAAGACTCAGTTTATGAGCTCTGGTGTGTCTGCTTGTGTGTACTCAGTCATATCCTTGTACACACACCAAATACACACACATTAACACAACCATACACCCACACTCACACACCCAAGTGTTGACAAGCAAACGGCATGCGTGTACATACAAACATGCAAACATTCACATCTGCTCATGAAAGGGGCCCCGCCATGCACGCTCCCTTGGCCAACAGATAAACAAGTGTGCCCGCATCTCCTGGGAGGTAACCATGGCAACGGTCTCCCTCGCCCTCTCACTCGCCCCCTCTCCCTCTCTCTCTTAGTCTGACTGAGCCGCCTGGTTGGCTGCTTGTGCTGAAGGGAAGACAATAGCAGGTTTCGAGGCCAATGTCACTTTTTATCCCCCACCTCCATTGATCTGCCAAATAAGGAACGTGAGAATGAAAAAAAATAAGATATCTCTCTGAATTGATATATGTGATGTCAAAGGTGGGGCGGCAGCCATGTAGAGTAGCGTGGGGGAAACATAAATTCAGTGAGCTTTTTGCAGTCCTCCTCCAACTCTCTCCCTTTACCCCCACATGCCTTTCTTCCGTTTTTTTGCATAATGTGGACAATTGCCTTTTTCCCTTTGTAGGGTGCAAGAGGAAAAGGGGATTTCATGCAGGCTAACTAAGCTCCTAATCTTCTGTTTCATGCAGTTCCCTCTGCTCTCTGCCTCCCTCTGTCCAAACACACACTCAGACATATTCAAAGCCTCTGTATACAAACATACCAGATCCAAGAAGGATGGTGGAATTAAGATCAGAAACAAAGTATTAGCAAGTAGTTAAAGTATAGATGACTGTCACTGTTACTGTACACTGTAACATATAAATTCTGTCAATGACCAAGGCGAAGCCAAGCTCTCATACTTTACTTCCTGTTTAGTGGTTTCATCATAGTTATGAAAGAATCACAGAGTTACAGTTTGTAAAAATAAATTCTGCAATCGAATTATTACTGTCATATAAACTCATTTAAGTAAGTATAAAACCGAATAAGTATAAATTGAATAAACTGAATTAAAACACATATTTTTTGTACGCAGCAAAAACAAGCTGTAAACACAACATACAGAGGGATCTTTATAAAGTTCAACCAGGAAAAGTATTAACATGGTTAAACGTTCAATAGAAGCATTAATATGACATGGTTTCTGGTCACCTGGTTAACCTTATTTAAATGGTGAGTCTGTTGCAGCCTCCTTCTGCTTTTAGAAATGACACTGCCCAGTGTGGTGAGAGTGTGTCTTAACTGTATGGTTGTTGGTTGAAAACCATAAAAATGAGTATTGATTATGGGGGCTTTAAATTAAGCAGCCTACTTGTGTAAATGCAAATAATTACTTAACACCCCGGGGGCACCTCTGTGACTTGTGGTCACAGATATGTGAGAGAGACGCCATTGCTGCAATGCTCCTTCAACGTATCACTGACTCTCATGTGTTTTCCACCCATATGAAAGGACGGTGAATGCCTCAAACAATGTGTGCAAGAAGCCAAGAGAGAGGAGAGGAGAGAGCTGTCAACCGCTCTGGCTAACCATCTAATAGTTTGCCATACTGAACTGACATTTGAAGGCTGTGGGAGCATTAGTCCTGAAATGAAAAGGAGAGATGAGAGAGGGAGAGAGACCAGGGGAGGGAGATCGGGTATGCAATGAGTGTGCGGTGGAGTCGGCAGCCCTTATCAATGCATCTGTCTTTCCATCCACACCACAAGCCCTCATCTCCAGCCTATGATCTCCACCCACCACAGTCCTCCGTCTCCACGCGCCATCCCTCACCCTCTATCTCCCTCTATCTATCTCGATCAGAGAGAAGTGAGGGGAAGGACGGAGATGAAAGGAGGAAGAAAAAATACAGTTGGGGCGATCCAGAGGGATGAGTAAAGCATAAGACAGGGGAGGAGGGTGACGGGAACTGAGCAAAAGGAGAGCCAAGGACAGAGACGGAGAATCTTACATGCTTAATCTAAATGCCTGATGTTGTGCAAAACAGGTTGCAGAAAAATAGACATCTATACGGGGACCAACGGAGAGGGGATGGACAAGGGGACAGCCAGACTAATGATCGGAGATGCAGACAGGCGGACAGACAGATATCTCTTCCTGAGCTATTACGTCAGTTTTTACCAAGTGGGTCGACCTTGTAAGTAGTAAAAAGGTATTGAGGAGAAGTTGAGGCGAATACATCTACAGCAAAGAGAAAATAGCATCACAGTTTTGGAGTCTGACAAACAACCAGGACAGATGTAAAATGGCGCCTTTCATCCTGTGTCGCTGCTCTTCTAGATTGGAAGCTTCCATTGACAGGTGTTCTCCCCTCTACCAAACCCCCCCCGTCCTACCCAGTGGTCTCAGCCAGAACCTCAATGACAGTGTTTGTTCTCCTGGGGACTCTTTTGACCGAACACTCTGGAAGACACAGGGGCCAGAAAAGGTGAGTGTTTGTATAACTTCACCAGCACACACTTTGATCACAATATTTCAACAGATAGATGCTAAAGTACTGTACTAGACATTTTTATGTGCAGCCATATTGTCTGATTGTGTACTTCTTCCCTTCCAGCTGAGGCCAAGCACCTAATAGAGCACCGGATAATAATAATAATAAAATCACTGAATAAATATGGAATAAAATATTCAATCAATAGTAGCAATACAAACTTAATATAAAATGTTGTTGTTCAAATATCACAATTAAAGTGCAAAGTGCCATCATTAAAGTGCATATTAATAAATTATTATTAACATAAGTCCATCTCTTTTCTTCCATCTCCCTTTCAGAGTTCCTATTTCAATCTACTGTGAACTATTAAAGGTAAATGCTTTTCCAAATATCACAATAGTTTCATGCAAAAAGGCAAAATCACTCAATAAATGCTGGAGGAGGAAACAATGTTGCTTACTGCTACCAACTTATCTGACTCTCATGACCACATGGTCAACCAATGCTGCTTTAACAGGGACAACAGTGACTTTATGGTTCGTGTTTAAAATTAGAAACATTCGGTAATACGTGTACTAAGTCTTTGGTATGGATTGTGATATTAAACTCAATTATCTCAAAGAGAATAAATCAAATACATTATGGAATGTTATTGGTTAAATGTCTATAAATGCACAAGGAGATTCCTGAAGACAGTTAAATCCTTGGCTGAGTGGCAGGTGTGGGAATAACCAGGGTCCCCACAATATGATATTCTCATGATCATTTTTATACAATATTGATTGGATTATTTTGTAACATTTTGCAATATGGTTTCTATTGTGATAACTTGTGATGGAATAGATATGTTGCCGATTATTATCTTTTTCAACTGCAAATCATGTCCCTATGTGACAGTTAATCATCTCAGTTATATTTGTCGGGTTTGAAATTGGACTATCAAGCAGACAGACTGGCCAAAACATGATAAGAACATGTCATGACATAAATGTTGCTGCACCTGACAAACTCTTTCTGATGCACCCAATCTGTCCTGGACTTTATGCTTGTCCTTTTTGAGATCGTGTAGGGCTGTATTCGTGAAAAAAAAAGTTGCAAAGGATTCACATACCAATGCTCTCTTTGGAAGGTGGTGTGTGAGGTGAATGTTCATATTATTTTGTATTATTTTATTTATATAATATTGCCATATAAAATATTTCGATCTTATGCTGTATCAGAGTTTTTCCCCACCCCTACCGGCTAGTCGCTGACAGTTACCGATTTTGCTTCTTTGCACTGCAGCGAGCAAAGTGTACATAGCTTTGTGAGTCATGCAGAATGAACTTGTAGATAACCCCTGTTGGGTCTCATTGGCTCCTTTCTAACCGAAAACAAATCTTTCGTCAAGACCCAAGTGCTGTGCTCATATCCTTCCAAACTAATACCATAAACTAAAGTCAGATTTTGCTGGGCAATATGATTACTATTATGCTTTAATTAACCTTCACTGACTTTTTTTCTTACTAACATCAAGGCCTTAAAGTGAATATCCCTTCCTTACTGAACATCTTTAGAGCTTATGTATGCAAGATGAATTAGCAGGTATCCTCCTTCCCTGAGCGTTGTATCTTTAATTCCAAATTTTAAAATTCATACTTGGATGATCGCCTTTGAAACAAACATAAGCAAGCGTTTGTTTCAAAGGCTGTTTATATATAAACAACCAGCCCTTCAACAAAATCAATTTTAAACACAAACACAAGCAGACGCTTGTGTTTGTCTTTATGCTTGTGTGATATACCAACTGCCACTTAAGCCGTAATTAGTTGACTGTTTTTAGTAGTGCATGTAGACCTTCATACAAACTCCCATCTGCCCTGGGCTGTAAAAATAAGAATCGGTCTCATATGCACACATGTACGCAAACACACATGTGCAGATGTGATATGTGCAGCATTAAGTGGTCAGACGGACACAAGGAAGATATTGATATCTAACTTTGTAATAAAGTATAGTAGTGCATGTATTTATGGTTACATATGTGTGTCTGCTATTGAGTTTGTTTAAGGTAGACTGTAAAAATTGTTCGTATATCCGTGTGTGTATTTGTGTGTTTGTGTGTGTGTGTGAGTGTAGGGAGGTGATAAGCACCTGAGCCCTGAGGCAGCCTTCAGATTTCCCCTCACGTCCTTGGTGAAATCAGCCCAATCACTGCACTGTCATCTGCCTGCCACAAGAGAGAGGCCTGTGCCGCATACTGACAGGCTAATTTGCCTAGCAGTGTATGCACATGCATACACAGACATACCTTTGCACACATGAACAAGCACTCACTCGCAGGTACCCCCCAAGTCCTTCCACTTTCTTCTAAAATCGAGCTTAAAAAAACCCACTATGGGAGACATTTGTCTTTTGCGGGGTAGAGAAACATTTCCTTCTTGATTCATACCCCGATTGAAGTGTCATTGTTTATGAGAAGGACAGGGCCTTGCTGCCAGCCAACCACATTTAAACCTGACAACATCATCAAATAACTTAATATTCTTCAGATAAATGCCACTGTTTGTATGAGATGCATTCATTATTTATGTATGGAGGAAGTAGAGAGGAGGCTTTGCATTGATTAGAAGCAACTGCCTTGATTCTGTCATTATTAAAGATCCTCATTTAAAGGCCCTGTAGACTTTATAATTTCTCTTTGGTTCATCTTTGGTCTAACTCAGTCCAAATTTGTTGCAAATGAATCGACCCACTAGGAAATCTATATTGTATATATCGTAGTTTAATCTAGTAGTTCATATTTTATTCACCAGGGGGAACTTCACATTTAATTTGAGAAGTTTAAGTGGGGGTTTTCAAGGATATGCCCTTGTTGTCTGGGATAATAGTGTGGGCGGAGATATGATTATTATATAAACACCCCAAAATTAATTTTTGAATATTATAAAAGATAGAGGAATCCCCCAAATTGAACAATGTGGTAGTAAACTAAGGCATTCTTTGCATGGGGGAACTTCATACCATAACCGACTAAGATAATGCATTACATACTCTCTTCTGCCCTGGCAGATCATGTGCCCGGTAAAGTGTTATTATAACAGTATCTTTAAGGATAAAAGTAAATAATAACCCTAACTATAGTACCCATCATGTCAAAAGGTTTCACGGACAGGGTGTAAGCATCTTGCGCTCTAGATTTGTCCCATGGTCTGCCAGTTTCCCATGCAGGGATTCCTAAAATATGCATTGAGCAGCGCTTTGTAAATACAAAATGGCATAAATAATCAATTACCTTCCATGGTACATGGCAATTAATCACCTTGACTGCACAGAGATGAACAAGCCTGCAGTTCGCAGACATTTTCGGCTGATTTTTCTTTTCAGATTGAACTGCTTTTAGCAGTAAGCTGCTTGTTAAATGTCCCTGGTGTGGTTTTCACACTTTTTCAAAAATAACCACCCTGTCCTGTACTGCCACATTGCCAGCTTATTCCATTTATATAGATGTGCATTCGGCACTGCAGCTACCTTCACTAAGCTCACAGGTGGAGCAACAACAACCGTCCATTATGACTTATGTGACGTTTGGTGAGGTGACATGCAGGCGCCCTAATCCTGCCCAGAGCTGCCTGTGTAAATGGGACTTATCCGTGATGAAATCTTATTCCTACAACACAATTTCCTGCTGGAGTTTGAACATTTGAGCTATTATCTCTCCAACAATCGATGTATTTATAGTGGGCAGGGCCCAGCTGGATAATGTGATACCAACATTTTATTGCACCAATACTAATTTTGCAACAATTGCAGATTTAAAACAAGCTTCTATTAACATGTTCACATGTTGCAGTGTACTCAGGCAAAAACTTATATGTAGAATGACTAACACACACACGCACACACAGATACACACATAGATTGGCTTGACATCCTTATGACCTAAAAATGTCCTTGAAGAAACATACTGGGACAGACATTTGACACAGAGGGGGAGGAGCGCTTTAACGACACGCAGTCAGTGTTTGTTGTGGGAGAGACAGAATGAGTTAGCGTCCAGGCATTCATTGGTGTTCACATGCAAGAATGAGAAAATTCTGCATGTGTTTTGTTCTCGGTGTAGTCTCTGTGCATGCATGGCGGCAGAAGCCACACAGAGTGCTGTTCCCCTGTCAGTGTAATTAAACGGCTCCACAGACGCAGTGTAAAGGTGGGAGGGACTGAGAGAGAGAGAGCGAGAGAGAGAGCGAGAGAGAGAGAGAGATGGGAGAGCGGATAGATGAGAAGACAGGGAAGAGCGTTAAGGGACGTGATGAGGTGAAGGAGAGAATCTTCAAAGTGCAGGAGGCCAGACAGTGGACACGTATAACGCTCCTCTCTTTCACCCTCTCTCTCTCTCTTTCCAGTGGTGCAGCGAGGTCATTTTTAGCCCTAGTCAAATCTCTTGCCACTGTCTGTCTCAAAGATTCAGTTTCACATGAGCAAAGCACACAAAAATAAAAAGTTCACCTTGCTTCTCCTACCCCACCCTAGAGGAGGGCAGGGGAGCATCCAGTCTGTGTGTGTCTGTTTTTGATAAGAGGTTTCCATGACAACAGCAGGACCGGCAACCCCCATGGACTCATTTACATGTTCAAGTGCAGCAGTGTAGTTGAATTACAACTGGAAATGAAATATAATCAATACAGGGACAGTGGATGGGGGATTGGATTGATAGATGGATGGAAGGAAGGATCAAAAGAGGAGAAGAATGGGTGAGACGTTGAGAGACTAGCTGACAGGAAAAAGCGAGGCAGATGATGCAATGGGTTATTGTTTTGTGTACAGGACGGTGTATATGTGTGAGTGCACCCTTTTTTTACTGTCCTTCAGTAGCTATATGGGGCCTAAAAGGGATTTTGTGTGTGAGTGCATGGCAAGAACAGACATAATTTTGCTGTGGAACATTTAGTCTAATGCCTCTGGAACATGTACATCACCATAATACACACATATTAACCGATACATTCAACTATCCATAGCTGACAGACAAAACATTTAAAGTGACACTGAGGGGAAAAACAAACTTTTCCAAGAAAATATTTCACTGTTTGACTCTTTGTATCTAAATCTAAACCCATTGGCAGGACTGTTGACTCAATAATGAATCCTCATATATGTGTGCAAGGCAAAATAAGTGTAATCTGAAGACAACAAATCCCTTCTGAGAAAAACAAATGCATCAGTATATGAAATATCCTCCATTTCTGTGGTTAGCCTAGCGTAGAGTTGAGTTGTTTTGGATATATGCTACGAAGAAGATGACCATGCCTCAGAGTAGCCTGGAAAGGACGCAATAAATATTTTTTTAATCAAAATGTTAAAAGTCAAAGCTGTCATGACGGTTAATTTAGTTGCAAAGGTTTGGTGAATATGTATGATTTAAATAGTACATAAATATCGAAATGTTCTTTGGACAAAAAATGACTCGTTCTGGCAGGCTGACAGATGGTCAGACAGACATAAGGATGTCTCCTCTTTCATGGTCAGTTGAGAAAAAGAGACCACTTTAATGTCCTGATCAACTGTTTTTTTTCTTTTGAGTGAGTGGAATAATGCGTGCCACTTGACTGAACGTGCTTTTAATACGACCCAGTGGCAGCTTTTATTGGCAAAAAGTGAGGGACAAAGGATGGAGCCCAGAGGGACATCGCAGATCAAAGGTCAGATTTTCTTTCACTGTTTAAAAACATTCTTGACCAAATGGTTTTCCATTTTATGATAAATTTAGAGTGTGTAAGATGTTAAATTAACAAATGCCCCAAAGAAATTAAAATATGCAAGCAAATAATTGTTTTTAGTTTTTTTTTATTAGTGGGAACATTTAAGGGTTAACGGTGCCTCTAGAGGTCAAACATCCCATAAAGTACCATAAAGAAATTTGATTTTATCGAATATTTTAACCTGAAAGTGAATTGCTGATGGATTTACCAAACTAAATTTTTCCAAATGATCCAAATCAAACAAAAATAAAGATAGATCATTGGTTGAATTCGTCACTATGTGGAGCAGGGGTTCCCCATGGGATGTAAACGAAACTGGAGACGTTGCAGACACACATAGAAAGAGTAAAAATAAAGTAGAATTTTTTTTCTGGACACTTTGTCCCTCTTTTTTCAGTGCAGAAACAGCTAGGACTTGTTATCCGTGGTCCACTTTCTTGAAAGCAGCACCTACCCATCTCCTCTAAGGCCAAAGGCTGTCTGAGCATCAGCATGCCACAGGGAAAGTGGATCAATCACGGTTTTATTATGATGAGTGAGTTAGTGTAGGTGTTTATGGAAGTAAATGGCATTACATTATGCAGTGCAATAACTTTTCATAACGGGAGGCAGCCACAAGAGGCTAGCACCAGCACAAGATGTTTACATAAACAGAAAGGGGAGGATGCTGACTGGGTAGATTTGGTCATGCATGTGTGTGGGAGGGTGTCTGAATATTGAAATAATGTTGTGTTTGTGCTGTGTGACAATCAACTGTATGTTAGTTGGCGCTTGTTTCCGACTTGTGTGTTTGAGCGTCTCTCTAACATGCCTGCATGCAACTGTTTGATTTTCTTGCAGTAGCGTAACGGTATGCCGGCTGGAAGATGAGACGGTTATCGGCAGTCGTTGTGACAATAGAACCCCAGTGGTCACATGGACACAGGAGTATGACGGGAGGAGGAGGAGGAAGAGGGAGGAGTAAGATGGGGGGAGGGGGTAAAGTCTGCAGGGGGAATCGCTGATGGGGAAAATGGATGGAGGGGAAGGGTGGGGGGCACTAATGGCCCGAAGACACAGCTGGCTGCAGACACCCAAGGACAGACGGACCCAAAGAGTGAGAGACATACTCAGAGATAGGGAGAGAGACAGACGGGGGTGGAGAGATGATAAAAATATAGAGGGGGTGAGGGAGATATGCGTCTCGCCATCACTATAGATGAGGAGGCTTTGAGGTTGCTGTGTTTGTGTGTGCGTTATTTTCTTGTCATGCCCATTAAATCTGTTCCCACCAGGGTAAACATACACACTAGAAGAACGAGCACAAACACACGATCACTGCCGCCATGCATGTCAATGAATTATCTATGGAGGGATGGCAACTCCTCACATTAATGAACATAAACCAGTGGACAAAGATGGAGGGTTTGGCCTAAAACAGCATGAAACTCTTCACTTGATTGGCTTCAGTAGCAAATATCATAACCGTAATTACCTTTTGATTAAAAGATCAATTATCCGTCCATTTTTATGGTATTTGAAAGGTCATCAGATGACATCATTTGCCAGTCCAAACAACCTGAATGTATCTGGCTTTTCGGCGAATGAATACGCCAGCTACCGCCCCGAGTGCCCCATAAGTCAGTTCTTCCTCCCTGTACCCCCCGAATCCTCTCAACATTAGCGCCTCAGCTGTTAACCTTGACGATGACATTATTCATGCTGAATATATTAACGGGGGAAAGGTGTGCATGTGTGTGTGCATGAGCATGTGACTGCTGAAGGAGACAGAAATATGCAATCATGCGTCATCCTAAAAATGAGATAGAGGGACAGCGAAGGAAAGAGTGATAAAAAAAGTGAACACCCAGTAATGAGGTGTAATGGGGATGAGGGCAGAATACTGAAAAGGGAGAAGATTGGTGTTAGATTAGCAGATGTGGGCTGAAGATGGAAAAAAAGGAGGAAAGGGAAAGGGAAGGAAGGGAGAAGACAAAGAGGAGAGAGGGAGGGAGGAAGGAGGTGTGTTATAGGATGTTGTGAGAGAGGCAGGAGAATGATGGAAAGACTGAAAGAGAGAGCTGTGGCTCACGGCGAGGGAGATGTCTGTGTACACCGCGGGAGGAAGACAGTGGAGACGAAGGCGGAAGAAGAGAGGAATAGCATAAAAGGTTAAAGAAAAGGGAGCTGGGGAAAGAAAAATGAGTAGCAGAGGCAGCAGGGAAAGATGGAGTGACGGAGGGGGAAGATAAAGACGGGAAGGGGTAACTCAAAGGAGGAAGGAAGAGGACTGCAAAGTAACAACTCTATATTAAAAGATGGAGCCGTTAAGGGGAAGAAGAGGAGATGCAGAGCAGGATGGAGATAAAAGTAATGGAAGGAAGGAGGAGTGTGAGAGGAAATGTGAGGGGAGGTCAAGGGTCATACGGGATGGATCTGGAGGTAACAGATTTATCTCTTTTATGAGAAGGTACCACCTTCACATTATACTGAAATAAAAAATAATAATACTGACACTGTGAAATCCCTTTCCGTTTTTAGAGGAGTAAAATAAAAAATCTTATCTTATCTTATTTGATACTTTGGTGGCATTCATACAAATTCAGAAGAATAGGAGCATGAGTGAGGGATGCTTTGAACGTTTCGGTGAGAGTGTGTGGACCCCTCCCCTCCCCAGATTAACTGGATGTTTTTGTACTTTAAAACAGGTTGCTACACTAGCATGACACAATCGCTTTGTTATTTCATCCAAGAGATGAAATAACATGTTTGAAGATATTGAAAAGTCATTAAATGTTTCCATGAGTAATCCAGAGCCACTTTTAATAAGGAGTTTTTTGTTTCTGTTGGTTTATTTTTCAGTTCATTGCCTTGTGTTTTCTTGGTTTTGCGTTCAGTTAATTTTCAATTTCCTCTTGATGTTTTATTTCCATATCTTGTCTTCCTCTACACTTCCTGTCCCTGTTTTGCCTTTCACATTTTCATTGATTCGCTCTGTTCTTCGGCCCACTCTCTGTTCTGTGTTTTTCACAATCCCCCTGTCCTCCCACATCTATTATCGCTTCTTTCCTTATTGTCAGATAGTCTACCTGTTTCACCTGTGTCTTGTTACTCTGATTAATTCACCTGAATCCCATTGTCTCCTGGCTCTTTCGGGATGTGTGTCTGTTTCAGTCTTCTGTGCCGGTTTGGCATCGATCCTTGCAGGACATGTTCCACTTTCCCTGTGTTTCCTCAGTGTACGATTTCCTCTGAGATTATCTAAATTCATATTTGTTTTCTTTTTGGATTGCCTGCTGGAGAGCCTGTTGAACTGGCAAATGTCTATCAGGATGGACTGAATTTGGATTCTGACCTCTGTCTGATTTATCATTCTGATTTGGAATAAAATCTCTGAGCTATACTTTCCCACATCTCTTTTGTATTTGTATCACACTTTTGTATTTGATTTTTAAAACAAATGTATTTATTACTTGCAATGATATGGTAATGCCAGTCAGCCCTCATGTATTCTCTAATGAGCTACAGTAAATACCCAATAGTTTCTTCTACTATGACTAGATGATGCTGTTATTACACTTTTATACACATAGCAATGATTATAGGGAAGCCTTTCAATTAACTATTTAGGGAAATGTTCCAAAAGGGAATAATCTTATGTCAAAGGTTCTTGATAGGCACGTTTTTGGGCTGAACATATATTTGGAGAAGTTTAAATAATAAATCACTTAAAATAATTTAAAATAGAACAAAAAAATCTCATTGAATATTGAGATGGCTTAATTGTCAACATACACAGGCAATACATGATATTTCTACATAAATACGGATTATTATTTTCTCACTTTTGCTTCGGCTTGTGTCTAACCTCACTATGTTTTATTGTTAAGTGTGTTTTTGTTTGTTTGTGTGCACCTGTTGGTGGGTGTCCGAGCAAATAAATAAATGAGGCCACGGAAATCGCCCAGGGCTTGTTGACTTCTCTGATGTTTAGATTTTCTGTTGTCACTTCTTCCAGCAAAACTTCTGACTCATTCGCTGAAAAAAGCTAAAAGGCTAAAAGTAACACTAGGTCAGCCTATTCTAATTTAACGGTGGGAGGGAAAACTGCTTAGGTAGCTTTGAAACGTTGCCATCCATAGCTAATTCCACCACCCAGATGACAAGGCTTGTTGTTTTTTCTGGAAAGATCGATGTGTGTGTTTGATGGCATTTCATGCTAATAACATTGACACATATCTTGACGTTAGCCAGCTGCATTGCCGGCTTGCTGTCTGTTGAGCAACCAGAATAAGTCTGTAGCATCCTGTCTGACTCACCGAGATCTCATTACAGATCTCTCTGGCCGTAGAAACCCCTGTCACTGGCCTCCCACCTCTGCCATCCATCCATCTTTCAGTCCATCCCTCCCTTGTCTCATCAATCTCTTTTGCCTCCTCACCCCTCTTCTATCTTGGTCTTTTTAGTATGCATTGCTACGTAGCCTATGGGTGCAGGTGAGAGTCGTTGTTTATGCATGAGTGTGTTTGTGTATGTGTGTCTATGTCTGTGTGTGTGCAGTGATGAGAACGCATCTGGTGGCACAAGAATGTATATGCAAGTAAATTCAGGCTCCTATGAGTGAGACTTGGTTGAATGAGTTTAAACTTGATCTTGATTTTGCTTGCATGCACAAGAATGCAGTCAAAACATGAGACCATTAGCAAACTCTTTTTCATAAACACTTGTACACTGTGTTATGACTTTATAGACGGCTTCCCCGCAGCCCAGCTGAGTATTTTCGCATTATTTCCTGTTTGTGTTTGTGCATATGTGTGTATGTGTGTGTTGCCCTGGCAACTATACTATTGCCTCCACTCTTTTCCCCTGTCTTTCACTTTCCTTCGCTTCTTTGTATAAAGCCTCAGTACACATGGTTTTATTCGCACAAAAGAGATGATAGGTATAATAAAGCGATATTACAGCACAGAATAGCCTGACAGCTCCATTCTCTTTCATTCATTATGTTTGCTCACTCTGGCGGAAATACATCCTAACAAGTGAGATAATCGATGATAACAAATTATAATTTAATTTTAAATTTGGCTCAGGCTTATCCCTCATCTCAGCCTCAGGTCACTTTGAGTTTTTTTGTGTACATATGTTTGTGCGGCGAGTGTGTGTACTCTCATCCTGGCTACCTCAGATATGGCTTGGTCAGTTGATAGACATCTGCGAGAGAGGCCATTTGCATATCCCTAACGTTGTCGCTGGATGGGGACATTAACAATTAGCCCGTTCCCATTGAATGCGCCTGATCGCCTTCCAGTCTGTGTGATTCACCGGCACTCCATGGGATATTTGTACGTCTAGATCAAAACCAACACGAAGTCGGACTCTGGCGTCTGTTCTATGATTGTTTATAGTCTTGTCAACTAGTGTTTTCTGGAAAGAGATCACCTGATTTAGTACAGCTCAACATGTTTCTTCCAGTTTTCTGCCAAGGTTTGACTGCATTTAACGTGTGTTGTACATGACGTGTGACATCTGAGCTGTTTGTGTGCTTGTGTGTGGGTGCATATTTGTGAGTACCCAAGGTGATGGGCCAGCTTCAAAAACACTGATAAAAAGTATCTCCTCTGCCCCCGCACTACATTCCCCTCCGCAATGCTGCAACCTTTCTCTGAGAGACATGGAGAGAGAAGAGAGAAAAAAAAGCAAACAGAAGAGAGAGAAAGAGAGATAAGAGAGGCAAACAGAAGTGAAAGACATACTGCCAAAAATAGCAATGTAGGTAGAAACAGCGGCAAAACAAACTGAAGGACTGTCAAACAGGTGGCGCAGATCCATTATCACAAGGAACGATGCTTTTTCGCTATTTTATTTTAGCTTTTATTACAACACAAATATTTCAGCAGTCAAAAGACATTTAAGGAAAAAAAAGGAAATAAAATAAATTATATATTTATATGAATGCTTATATTTATATGAATGTTTGCAATCCACATACCAATGCATAATGTGACACGCCCACTCCACAAACCCAAACCCCCACCCCTCGTCCTAACTCCACAGCAACACCCCATTGTCTGTGCCTGTCAGCATGCAAGCATGCCCCCAGACCCAGATTTGGCATGGGGGCTATGCCCACTTTAAGATTGCACAAGTAGAGCAGCATTCATTCACTTCACTGGCTGGCTGGCCGGCTGGCTATGTGGCACTGGTTGCTATGGAAGCTAATTCACAGGCAGACAACTCAGTGCAAGGAAGCAGTAGAGCAAAACGTACACACATGCATGCAGCGACACACATACATGTGAGCAGACATGCACATGCAACCTAGCAACAACACTGAATGTGGCGTAGGGTTAATGTACTCAGTGGGGATTTAAGAGGGAATGCTGCGATTTTCTATATCCTGTGAATCCTCCTGCAAAATAATTTGCGTTGATAAGGACATATTTAGCAATATTGTGCTTTAAATTTGCTTACGAGATGATAGGTCAAAGTTCAAAGAAGGATGATTGGGCATGCATATGATGAAGACATTTTCCTGCACACACCGTATACCCGCCTAATGGATGGATAGATGCACTTCACCTTGAAAGGCAGTTTATCTTGAACTTATCCAGGACTGCGTCAATTAATCATTCTAGAATACAGATAAATGTGTGTGTGTGTGTGTGTGTGTGTGTGTGCACGAGAGTGCATGTTTATGTCTGCCCTTATATGACTGGTAATGATATTCTCTCCTTTATTGCTTTCCCCAGGGAGCCTTTTCTCTTCCAACCCACGTCGACCAACAAAAAACAGAAAACATGTCACCCGCTCTCACAAACACACATATTCAGACGTGAACCAAAACACTTAACACGCACATACATTCACAGCCTTCGCTCATTTCTCCCAGGCTGCTCACACAAACAAACGGCCCGTTCTGTTTCTTCCTAATGCAGCACAACTCGGCTGAGGTCATGTGGTTGTTCTTCTTAAGCGGGGCTTTATCATCACTAATATGACCTCATTATAGCAATAAGTGTAAAATCAGCAAAACAAAAATGTGTTTATGCTTTCCCACTCATCAATGCTGAGGGGAATCATGTGAAAGTGTGCGTCTTTTGTATTGTGTATCCTACAGAGGACACAGAGGACCAAAATTCTTCTCTCCTGGTTCCTTTATCCGTCTCCTCTGTCTTGGATCTCACTTTTTTCTCAACAGTTTTCTCAGTATTATGCAACTCCAGCAGCTGTTTGAAGGCAATGGAGGGGGTAGAATACTTTTCAAAGAGCTGCTGTCGCTGCATGATCAGAACTAAGGGGAGACGCTAGTGACAGCGTCTGGTTTTAGTATGATTCCTGACAATTTCTTGGTCCCATCACACACTCCGTGCGTGCTCTAATGGTTGTTATTTCCATCGCTCTCGTTCTCCTCTCCTTCGCACAAAAATACTCTAAACGATTTACATCTTTGACTCTCAGCTGTTCCTCCATCGCGATCAAACCCTCCATATTATATTCTGTTTTTCACATGATTTTGTTCTCTTTCCTGATCGTTTTTTCTCTCCATCTAAAGTTCCCTGAGCTTTACTTTGCAATCAATCTTTATTTGGTCCCTCACCTTATCCTCTTTATTCCATCTGCCTTCCCTTCTTCTTCATTCATTCTATTTTCTTTTCCATTCTTTGCAGACAACCCTAACAGAAGAAGTAAAGGGTGTACCTACAGAAGCACTTATTTAGCCGAATATGAATAAACACATGTATTTCCCAACAGCTGTATTCCGATGATTCTGCTTTACATAAATCATGCTTGTCTTTCTAACTTTATACTTGCATATATGCTTATTCACAAAAATGTGTGAAAATGTGTTAATTACTGATCTTGATGGACTCGGATCAGATGAGGCCCATTGGCCCAAATAACTCCCAAATGATAAGCGATGCCCCCTACCCTCTTCATTCCCCCCTTTTTTTCATCACAACCAGCACCACCAATGCAAAGCAGCATTTTGTTGCAGTAATGCTGGGACAGAAGGAAAGAGTGCAGATAGGGAGGAGAGGAGAAAAGAAGAGATAAGGGAGGAGAGGACAGATGATAAGAGGAAGGAGCTGAGAGACATGAAGGACAGTTGATGAACTGCACATAGCTGGACCACAGCCAAATCCTTTTAATGAGCAAAATGCTGCATCCAACACCTCACACCTAATTATTCTCTCTCTCTCTCACACACTCACACACACACGCACACACACACACACACGCACGCACACACACACACACACACAGACACACACACACACACACACACACACACACACACACGCACACAAACACTTGCAAGAACCTTATTTTTGCCTTCCCCACTCTGCAGCATCCCACCATCCAGCATTAAGTACTCCCTCCAGATCAAACAAGCCGCGCACAGTAACCAGCATACAGATGAGCCGCTTCCTTTCCTCTCTCTACCCCCCCCTCACTTTATCTCCCCCTCCCTACCTCCCTCATCACAACCTCTGCCTCCTCTTCCCTGCAGTAACCCCTTGGTCTTCTCTCCACCATCCCCCCCTACGTCTCTCTCTGATGTCCCTCACTCTCATGGAAGGAAATACATCAGCTCTCGCTAAACAAAATCACTCTGCTGACATTAGCCCAATCAAAATATATTACCTGCAAATGGTTTTAAGCCCGAATACAGCCGCAAACATATACTGGCATCTATGAATACACACACATACAAAATCATGCAGTGGAGGCACTGTGTGTTATCAGATTCAGGTTAAAGCGCTTCCTAGAATAGTGTTTACCTGCCAGCTGAGTCTGTGTCTGTGACGTTGGAGAAAGACAAGACAGAGGAATCAGTATTATTAGTCTGTCTTATCTGTTTATATTTGTGTTAGGGTTATTTGGGGTTTCGCATGAGCATCATAATGCACGCCATATGTTTACTCTTACAGACACAAGTGTGTTTCTGTGTTTGTGTACAGATGACCAGGTAGAAACTTATAAGCTTAAGACGAAAAGGAGAATGGAATACCACAGGTGAGAGCATTATTTCTCACATACATGTTGTTTATTCTAGGAATAAGTTAATAAGTTTTTAGTTGCCACTTTTAAATCACTATGTTCAGGCAATATGGAGTCTTTGTCCAATCCTTATTTTGGGCAAACACCTTAAACTTCCAGTTCCAGCTTTCTTTTGAAAAGGTTACAAGTCCTGCAGATCAAAGCCAGGTTGCTATCTGATGGTGTAGAACGCATTCTTACTAATTCCATTTCAGTTTTAAAAACATCAAAGCAAAACATCAAGGAAGTTTAAGATGCACATGATTTGTCATGGATGGCAATGAGCCTCACTAAAGAGCAGGGATAAAGGCTCTGAAACGCTTTCTCCGTTTTTGTCACTGTGCACCTTCAATAAAATATGTTCATTTGGTGTGTTTGACGCTGTGGTTCCAAAACACTGCTACAGCAAGGATTTCATTCAATCACTGTGCTGCTATTTATTAACAGGGATTGTCTTGGGGTGTGACTACAAATGCCATGCTATGAGTCATAGGTGAAGTGTCCACTTTCATTAGCAGCTGACTGTGTTTATGTGTGTTCTTTTAATGACAGTGCTGTGGTCCAGTAGTGGCTCTCCTTACACTCTTGCTTCTGTTTGTAGTGCTTCTCTTTAAAAAGGTACACATTATCCTTCTGTCTTCATCTGTCTCTGTCCCTGTCTGTCTAATATCCCCCGAAGAAAATAGGCATGAGCCTCTGGGGCTATTTGGTGTGCATTTGGGGGCTCGTACTGACCTGCTCATACATATTCATTAGTTAAGAAGGGGCTTAAAGATTCAGGTATCAAAAAGGTGTCAAATCTTTGTTGGGACAGAAAAATCAAAAAGGAAGATTTTAAATATTTGTTTTGGTGGGACTGAGACAGACGGAAAGAGGAAGGAGGGAAGGATGCTTGAGAGGGAGAGAAATACACAGGGATAGGCTCTCACCTGTCATTTCTCCATGGCAATGAGTTTCAGCCTGCCCTTTACTGACCGTTAAACCTACACACAACCACAAACACACACACGCACACATACACACAAATGCACAAACACACGCACACACAGACTGAGACCTGTTCTCCGTAACTCACCATTCCCAATTTCCATGATAATCAGCTTCCTTTCATGGTGTTGCATCATGCAGGAAGTGGGTCTGAATGTGTGTGTAGTTGTGTGTGAAGGAGAAAAAGTCATGGAAAAAGAGAGCAGAGGTGTGCACAGTGTGTGAGTGTGTGTGGATGCGTGCACCATCCCCTTGCCTTTGAAGGAGCAATTGTGTATTTGAGGTATGTTGCCCTGTCATGCCATGCTATGCCATGTGGCTCTTGTCTTATCTTCTTCTTTGACTCCAGCTACACAAACACACACGGAAGAAGCATCGACGTCAGCTGAAAATATCAAACCTTCTCTAAAAGATCTCCTGTATGCAACCTGAAATATAGCTATTAAATGCAATGTTTGTAATTGTCCGATATGCAAAGACGTCTCCAGGCTTTTTGTGAAAATGCAAACATCCACACCTGCACAAACACACTGTTTGCAGTCCAGATGTTTACGTGTTGATGGTGGCAGTGCCGCTGCCTTGCTTAAGGGGATCAGCATCTCATCTTCCATTCATATATTCCTCCCTTTATGTTTTACCACGCTCCCTCTCTCTCTCCATCCAGCTCTCATTCTTACTGTTTGTGCACATTGTCACCGTAAGTTCACACATCCAACACACCCACATTCCCTAGCTTACCTCAGTTTTCTCTTTTCAACACCTCTTTAAAACCTCCCTCTGCCTCTCTCACCCTCAAATAAAAACAAACAAACAGAACACACATATAAAGCTCTGTCTGATGCCACCTCCCTCTTGCTTTTATTTTTTACTCTTTCACTCTATCACTCTGTCACACCTCTGTAGTTCTCAGAACTCCTCCCCACCTCTCTGTCTCCCTTCCTCACCATCCATCTCTCTCTCTCTCTCTTCCTCTCTCTCTCTCTCGGTTCTCATCCACTGTCCCTCACTCTCCTCTGGGCCTTGAAGGCTGTTGGTATCATCAGTTTCCGTCAGCAGTGACACTGCAATCTCCGTTTCTTTTAATGACACACTGTAGTAAAACATGTTCTGATGTGACACACACACACACACACGCTCACGCACGCACATGTGCTCACACACACACACACACACACACATACACATATACACACACACACGCTCACGCACATATTCATTCTTACACTCTCATACACACACACAAAGACACACACAAATACAAAAGATCATAATACATCTAGAACTCTAGAATTCTTTGTCAGCACTTATCTGACAAGACCTTACTAAAAATAGCCCTTATAATAACAATCTAGAAGATGCTGTTTCCTGATACTGATAACACCTGTTTTGAGAAATTAGCACCTTCTACCTCTCATGCAGCACAGCATATGAAATAGAATAATACTTTATAAGGACCAGAATGTGTGTTTGGCACTGGTTTCATAAGGCTGCTGTTTCAGCGTCTGTGCACTCGGGTATTTCAGATTCTTCCCTCCTTATGCAATAGACAGAGTAAACAATGTGCAATGACATATCATCGGTCTGACATGCCGTCCCGTTCTAGCACTACGTAACACATCCTACGGCTCGGGATGCAAGATGTAGCAGGGAAGGAAAAAAACAACACTACGGAAACCAGAGAGGGTACTGCTCATGTTTTCGTACTTGATCCCTCCACCAGTTTGTTCTCCAGGCAGATATTGTCTGTTTTTTTTACTTTTTCGTACCTGATGTTTGGACAGATGCTGCTGGGAAAACAGTGTTGAGGCTGGTGTGTGTTTTTGTGTGTGTGGGAGGGTAATGTTGTTCCCAATGAAAAGCACCCAGTGAGTTTAAATAGAGCACACTCCCATGAGGCAGCTTGATGTCCTCTATCTGGCATGCACACATAGACACAGAAGTACACATGGACAAACAGAGAGACACCAACAAACACACACGCCCCCTCTGCAAATCTCCCTTATGCTCACTTCCAACTGCACATCTTGAATAGAAACAAATGAAAAGCTTGGTACCTGTTTTAGAGGTCAGCCGTTCTCTCCCTCTTTAGGCGTCCCTCTAATCCCCCTCTTGATCAGCTATTCAGAGCCAAGGTGAGCTGAGCCTAGGCGGGCCGAATGTACAGCGGCGAGGCTCAATCCTTTTACCCTGCGATGCTGAAAATGGCACCAGTAGTCCCTGATAGCAGCAGACTGTCTGCTCTCTCTCCCTCTCTCACCCTCTCTCTTCCTCTTCCTCTCTCTCTCTCCTGCTCTCTAGCTCACCTCCCTCCTCTGCTTGTCTGCTGCCATGTTGAATGCACACAGGGCGAGGGGGCGGGCTGACAGAAGGAGGGGGGAGAGATTGAGGAGGACTCAGGGGGATAAGAAAGCAATTAGAAAACAGCCCCTCTTCCTTCCAGTCGGGAATGTATAATGGAATTAGCTTGGGGGGCAGTCGTGGAGGGAGAAGGTGAGGAGAGTAGTGTTCGAGGGGCGCTTCATCGTTCAGCCTCTGCTGGAGAGTCTAGTATCCTGTCCGACAGCATCCACATATAGCTGTGTTTGTGTGTGTGTATGTGTGTGTTTGTGTGTGTGAGTGTGCGAGAGAAAGAGGGTGAGAGTTGGGGTGCGAGAGGGAGTGTTACCTGATGTACTGATGGAAGGGCTGAGAGGAGTGTTTGAGCTGTGGGACCACCTGCACCTTTTCTCTTTCTCTCTCTTATATACACACATACACACACACACGCACACAACTTCATACACTCTCTTAGAAGCAACCAGCAAGGGAGCGAAAGGGTGGCGGGAGCTTCAAAGCCCTTCTATGTCCCAGGTTTGCTCCCCCTCCTCTTCTCCTCTTCCCCTCGTCTCCCTCTCTCATTTTCACCCTCCCAATGTCTCTCTCTCTGAGTGGGTGGTGAGGAAGGAGGCATGTCTGTTGTGGGAACACAGCTCCCAGTGTGAGGGACAGCAATAGGAAGAGAAGATTGGTGGTTTTGGGGGATGGGGGTGGGGGTGGGTTGATGCATCTTGCTTATTTGAGATAAATGAAGAGAAAATTAAATCGCAAAAGAAAGACAAGAGTGTGTTTGTCTCATGTGCAAAGATGTGTATTTTAATGGAGAGCGTCTGAAGAAGCCTCTGCATGGGAGAGATATGTGTATGCCTGTGTCTCTGATTGTGCCATGAATGAAAATAAGAGTAGGGGGACGGGGGGGAGGGGTGACTCTCATTCAGCCATCCTCCTCTCCTCTCTGTCCTCTCTCTCCTCCTCTTGAGTGACAGACGAAAGGCTGCTGGGAGCTCAGAAGCGCGTCAATAATTAGCATCTTCTCTTCTCTTCTCTTCTCTTCTCTTCTCTTCTATTCTGTGTGTTTTCATTTTCTGCGTCGAGCAAACGGAGTGCGTGTCGCAACAAACGGTTCGAAGCCTATATCGGTCATTCTGAATTCCCTTCTGTGCAGCCGAGGGTATTTCATCGGGTTTACAAGCGTCGCCCCCTTCCCTTATTCCCCGCCGTGTATGCAATGGCCCGTGATCGCTCCTGCCGCACGAACACACACACACACACACACTCACACACACACACACACACACGCACACACACACACACACACACAAACACACACGCTGTCATACACAGACACACTTACCTCAATAAACCAATGCAATGGCCAGCCGTCAGCTAGTCAGACGCACGCGCGCACGCGCTCAGTGGTTCAAGGGCAATTGATTTGGAGTTTCATTTCTCTTCGGGTAGGCCAACTCCTGACGCAAAAGGATGAGTCTCCGCCTGACCTTGAGGAGGGACTCTGTCGCCAGGATCACTCTGAAATCTCGCAAGACAAACGCGCACGCACCCGCACAGTGTTTTTTTTTTGCCAGTAAACTTCCCATGCATAATGATAAAGTGAATGCTTTCTTTCTGCTCTCTAATCATAGTCAAAATAAGGCTATGTCTAATTTTAGCTGCGGCTGCGATATAGTCGCCTTTTAATAATTCATGAGCGCAGACACAGAGCGGCAGATCCTGGCACGCTTGTTGCTCAGCTGAAAGGAAAAAAAAACAAACAAGGTGGACAGGGCCGGTTTATGGGCTTCTCACAGAGGTCAAAAGAACATCATCAGACTCCATTCAGACTATAAGAAGGAAGGAGATTTCAAGATGATCCCTGCTGCAACCACCACGGCATTTTGAAAAGATGTGCTTCTGAATCTTATCAATTTAGAGACCAACACCAGATTCGTGGCGCCAAGCTGCGGAAACGTGATTGCGCCCATGTCCCCAAACCGTCTCTGTGAGCTGTCCTCCCCGGGATTCATTGGTTTTGATCAATGCGGATCTGAGTGAAGCGTGATTTTGCCTAAAGCACCGACATCAATCGAGATGGCAAGGGTTTAAAGCGACTAGCTCTGAAGAAGCGTTTGAAGGCTCCTCTCATCGCTGCTAGCTATGCGCTCTGACGCACACAGGCGTGTAGGCGTGTGCGTGCATTCACACGTAATGTTTTTCCACTAAAATAAATCTGTCTGTAAAACAAATGGGCATGGGTGTTGTTTCTCAGGTCGTCATTTAATTAGATCTTGTGTCTTTTTTTTGAATTGACAAATATTGAAAAAGTTAAGATTTAGCGTAACTCATCATTTTTGCGCACCACGAGGGCGAATTCAGGAATAACTCAAGTGCACTGATGGGGGAGCACGGGGGTGGGGGTTCGCAAGGGTCAGGGTCATGGAGGACTCTTCCACAAACACCTTCGATCAGTGGGAGGCAGGGCAGGGTGGGAGTTGCATCTGTTGCCATAGAGACGGAGGGACAGTGGTGTTGGATACTGTTACTAGGCAGGAGAAGGAGGTTGGCTCTGAATGAGATGACAGGATGTGGGGTTGCCTGCTGCGGGGGGTAAACAACATCAGGCCTGAGTGGGTGTGGCTGGAAATTAAATTTAGGCTATTCGCCTGCTTGGATTTTTATTTTTCAGGTCAGCTGAAGTAAATTAATTAACATAGAGTTTTATGAACAGTTATCAAATTTGAAAAGTATGAACAATTATACGGACACATGGGTCAGCAGAATCTGGATCTTTATAACCCAAAATGAAAATGTTCTTATCGTTATAATTTTTTTCCCAAATCATATGAAACGATTATTTAGTGTTTCCTTTGGTCATTGCGTTGAAGTTGCGGTACTATGAATATCATTATCATGATATCATATTCTTTTTTTCAGAAACCTTTTCACAATCAAGTATATACCTTTGTTTTAATGCTTGTAATATTAATATACAAAATGAATAATATTATTACACTGTTTGTCATATAATCTTAATCGGTGGCAACAAATTAAATCAATTTTAAAACGATGCAACCCAGTAAAACATGAACGTGAAGCTGAGGTCCCACCTTGTGGATTTTCCCACAGTTACGTGATTTTCTTGAGTCTGAACTACTGCACGCTCGCGCCCTCTCCTGGTGTATAATTGACACACTTTGTTTACTGTAAATAAAACAGCAATAATGTGCAGGCCAACAGTCGTCATTTGACCCTGAGAAGTGGCAATTGAGTTCATGCAAATAATATGAGAACAAATATGATATCCAAAATGACAATGAAAGACGATCTTCATAGCTGACAAGATGTTCCAATTAAAACCACCTCCTCCTTCTCTCGCAGCTGGACTGCTTTCAATGACACCAGGGTGCTGTCCGTGGTGCTGATAGAATTGTTGTATTCCTTCAGTACCATGGACAGTTTCATCTCTCTCTCTCTCTCTCTCTCTCTCTCTCTCTCTCTCTCTCTCGCTCTCTCTCTCTCTCTCTCCCTCTCTCCCTCTCTCCCTCTCTCTTTCTCTCTCTTTTTCTCCGTCCATTTGGCCAGTTTAAGGATTAGACACAAAATCCATCAATCCATCCATTCATCCATTCATCCATCCATCCATTCATCCATTCATCCATTCATCCATCTATCGAGAAGTAGGGGTCACCTTGACAGTTCTGGACAGGTCTCCGGATAAACAACAATTTAACTTATAAGGATGAATTTAGAGTCACCGTATGCATGCTCCAGAGTCTGTAGACATTCCAGAGTTTGATCAACAACATGGCCGCCTTCACAGCAGTATGATCTATCAGGAAAACTATGACTCTCTAGTTCTGAACTTTTAGCTTGATAATTACAGTTTATGTGACAGTGGGAGTGTGACTACGCCCACCTGATGCTGATGCTGCTGATGCTCACTAACACGGTATTATGTATATTAATGCAGTAGAGTTCAAGATATTATTGTTCTGGCATACGCTTTTCTGTCGGAGGCAAGACTGTGGAATAGTCTGGTTTGAATGTCAGGGTGGATGTTAGGTGGGCAGACTCAGAGACAACTTGGCTTCCCAGTGGTGATTTTTTATTTATTACAGTGCTTTGTATTAAACATGAAACCTCAAAGAGATGGATATACCCTCACCACCCCCACAGTCAATTTCATTTAATACATCGTTTTGAATACATATTAATTTGTTCATTTCTACTGCTGCTATGGTAACTTTGAAAAAAGAAGACGACATATCCTCCTGTCCCCTGAAGAAGTTTTTTTTTTAACAAATGCATTAGTATATGATATAGCTTAAACATCATATAGAAACAACAGAAAATTTACTTTGTAGAAAATATAAATGATCAGAAAGCACATCTACTTGTTGTTTTTTTAAATTGTACAAAGTTGCTAAAGCAAGACCAATAAAACAAAACATTTTCTCCATGGGGATGACACAAGATAAAATTAGTATGAAATTCCAAACACCTAAAGGCTCAACTATGTCATATGGTTGAGGCTTAAATGTATAATTTGCCAGGTTTCCTTTAGACTTATCTTAAAAGACGTGCTTCCAACGAAATAATAAAAAGTTTTTACAGAGGCACGGGCGATTAGATGGACATAACAATGATTATAATGCCCTGAATGAAAAGTTGGGCTCAGACTGCAAGAGTTTTAAAACCCATGCTGATTAATGCATACTTAATGCGTGGACATTTCTCTCTCCTTCATGGCTTATTGACTGTAAGAGTTTCAGCTTTGAACCTAACTGGTGTGTGTCATGATATTATCCCAGTAATGCCATAGTCTTCACCAATGAAGCCTGTAGAGTCTATACATGGTTAGAATAAGTCACGCTATTCATAAATTAATTGTAGAAAGTACATGGATATCAGTGGCTTAAACTGTAATGGAGGAAAACCCAAAATAGGGGGAAATCCATATCAGAAACTGGTCATCTTGACTTTATTTGTAGGTACTAACCTTGATGTTCTCAGCAACATCATCTCAGATATGATAGTATTCATAAGTGTGCATGTGACCTCAGCAGAAAACATGCTGATTTGATCCTAATACACAAAGTTCAAATACTATGTCATTCTGACTATTAACCTCCAATTGAGGTTTTAGGCAAATTTCTAATAAGCAAAGTTTATGCTTATTAGCCAGATTTATTTTTCTTTATGCCAGATTGGCATAAAATAAAATCAATCTTAAAACAAGATTCTATAGAGGGAAATGAATCATCATCTGGTGTAATAAAGCCTTTCTTCTTAAGTCTATCCATTCATCTTCCAAACTGAAACTGTGAAGGATGCACCTTCATGGATGATGTGGCTGAACAAGCCACTGAACCTTGTTCAAAGTAATCAATCCAGCTGTAAAATGTATCAGATTAGCAGCACCACCCTCACCTGCTTATGGTTGATGTGTTGAAACGGGCCTGCATCCAGGACCAACCTCTAGGAGTGTCTGTCCCTGAAGGGTTGTTCTTGGCCAAGGATTGGAGACTCAGTCGTTGCATTCATCAGCTTGAGGATCAGCAGGCTTTGGCAGACCGGATGCCTCTTCGTCACCAAGACTTGATGTGGGTTTGATGTGAAGGAAACTAATTTCATTGATTACACACAAAAACATCTCTTGAGAAAGTTTGTGGACCAGACAAGGATCTCCAAGAATAATAACTGAGATTGATTGCATCAAATTTTATAGAAATATAAAAAAACTTGATCAAAGTAAAGTTCTTTCTAATTTAACTATGACTTGAAATGAAGAAAAGCTATGACTTGTAAAAATAAAGAAAATTGTGCGTATTAAGAAAATTACAAAGATGCATGCGTGGGAGAGAGTAGAGATTTAGCAGAAGGGTTTGTCAAGACATCAGATAAAGGGAATGTCTGTGTTTTATAACTTCTGAGGCCGAGAAGGGAGGAGAGCTTTTCCCCACCAGCTCTCTCCGTCCTTCCTCAGAGGGCATGGCGTGATCTGAGGAGGATATTGGTGAAAATGGAATTTCTCTAATTTTATGCAAAATAACTAAACTGTGATTAATTAATCACACCATGGCCTGTGAACAACAGCAATAAGGATTATTATTGAATTTTAATAGTGAGGAGATATATTTCTACATTAAGTGATATGAATATCACTAACAGCTCATAATGTGGTATTAAGATTAATTCAAACATGTGGTTACTGTGGCAATTTTATCAATGCTGTATCAACGACCAAATGGAGCTTAAATTAATTTACAAAAGAAGTTAAAAGCGTACTTCTGAATAACGAAAGCTATATCACAACATTCATTAATCCATGTTCACAGGAATATGTGCAGCTCTTTAAATAGATAAATTAATTCAATCTACAATGAATATTCACACATGCACAAAATAACATTCACGTTTTTGTATAAATAGCAGATGAGTGACTTTCAGGAAGGTTTCATAGATGACCCTGTGATCGTGGGACAATCCGCACCAGAGTAAGATTAAAATTGGAAAAATAATAATTCTGGAATCACTTTGCCTTAAAGCAGAATATCATCCAGAATTCTATTTTCCAAAGTTGTGAAACCCTGGGACCAATGTTGATGTGCAGTTATAAGACTGTCTTCCAAACCTATTGAGAATCTTCTCTTGACTTGACTATGGAGGACCCTGGCTCTTCCGGGAATTTTACTGTCACCAGGGCTGTCACATATAAATGCCCTGAAGATTACGGACTGATTGACTCGCTTCAATGAGTTTGGTGAACTCTCTTTAGTCGACCCACTCTTTTATTTGTGTTTTTGATCTACACTCATTAATGCAACATCTAATGGGTAACCAAGAAACAGAAGTCTCCCATGTACGGAGCTACCTGCAGAATGAGATATCTGTCACAACCTTTGTTTTTATTGCACACTTTAATCATTTAGTAAACAGATCTTCACAGTAACAATGAAATAGCAGAAAAACAAAAGCAAATACCTGTGCAGTGAAACTTGATAAATCTTAAAAGTATTTATAGGTATTTACATTTTGAAAATGTAAAACGGCAGTCCCCGAGGTCATCCCTGCAATGGAATGAGGCGTTTTGATCCCTTATCTACCCCAAAGCACTTCTCAGACTGGAAACCAGCCACTCACACTGGTTCTGTAGCTGGGGGAATCCTGTTCGTACTGCCAACCCGAAAACATTCAAGTAGTGTGGTTCTGTCATTGCACAGGTAACGGGTCTGCCAGTGCACATGATCGTAGGAGGACACTGAACAAGGCATGGCACCACTTAAACAACTGAATGTCTAAAAATGTTTTATCTATCATCTAAACATAGAAATAGTACCAAACGGAATGTCACTTTAAATTGTATGCAAATTCTCTGTACCTTAGGTAAATATTTCCCAACACATAAAGCAACATGAACCAAAACTAGAATTTATCAATCCAGCTGTCATTCTTTGTGACACACCAATAAATAGACATTTGGACATGGAATGTCATGTAAGTGAATAAACAAATAAACTGTAATATTTGCATTCAATAAATTATGAAATTACATAGCAGACACATCTAAATGTGTCAGATTTGCATTGTAAGTATGGCACTGTATGAATGAGTGAGCATGAGCATGACATTAAATGAACGATCCAGCACACTGGGTCAATGCATTCAGAGAATGTTTTTGGCTTGGAGACTATTATTTCACTTTTGGACTGATGTACTGCAAGATAGACTTGCAAGGGAGAATTAAAAGGAAATAAAATGAAAAAAAAGAGATTAAGTCAGGCAAAACTAAGGTAGCGTTTGAAACACAGCCCAGCACTATGCTGTTCAGAAGTGTGTAATGATAATTTACAATCCTTGTTCGTACCCAGACACAAAGCTTATAAAGATCAAGAGAACATACAATGTGGGGATTCTTATTTGTATTTATATTTAGGAGCTGCTGCCACGACTGAATTTTCCCTTTTGGGGATTAAAAAAGTTTTTATCTATGGATCTATTCTCCTAGTTTTGGATTGTAAGTGCCAAGCCTGACTTGTTTTTATCCCCTGGTGTGGTTAATTGTAAGAATTGAAGAAACTGAAGAAACTATCAAACATCTTTATAACTTCCCCACACTTTCTCAACCTTCTCTAACATTGTGATAACTGATAAAGCTTATTTGCTGATCAGAGACCACCCAGTCAATCATTTGGTTATGTACTAATATAATAAAACAAAGAAAACTAATCCCCCAAATGCAAAACAAAAAGGACAAACTCATAACACAACATATTCTCCCTTATGCCACATACCACAAAATCCATCTGTAGCTAACGGATACATAGCCTTTGTGTGAGCCCAGTCTTTCATGGTGTCTGTGATCTGTGTCTTCTATAGTTCTATATAAACACATGTTAAAGAGGTTCCATATAGGCAATCATGGCAAGTCTTGGAATTCACTGAATTCAGCTTGGTATCAGAAAAGCCACAGACGTGGTCCATTTTTCATGTGACATAAATTTTTCTGTCACCCTTGAGTCTCGCTTTCACTACCGGTGGCCCCGGCTTCTGTGTGTGGCTTTGTCCCCAACTATATCTTCCTCCACCACATTAACATAGCCCTCTTTCTCCACGCAGCCTGCCAGGACCTGCAGCACCAACCGAAGCCTGCGGTCCAAAGCCTGGAGGTGAGGTTTTATGAGGATGGGGGACAGTTGGTCATGGAGCAGAGACTCCTCCATCAGGTAGCTCAGCTTGTATTCCTCTTTGGCCAGCAGCTGGAGACGCAGGTAGGTGGACCTCTTCACCCTGGAAACAAGGGAGAGAGAATAGCTGAATTGAAGCAATCAACGTCTGTTTAAGGTGCAGGCAGAAAAAAACTGTATCACATGACTTATATAGAATCTAATAGTATTTTTTCATGGTATTTTGCAGTAGCATGATAGTTAGACTATACTGAAATTCTATACTCTTGCATATCTGCACTTGGACTACTATTGCATTCTTATTAATATATGCCATTGGAGATCGGACTCTTTCCCTTTTCTTTATATTTGCATGGACCTTATTCCTTTATTTTGTATTTTATGTATTTTCTGTCTTAATTTCTTAATTCTTTTGTCGTGTGTATTACTGATATATATATATATATATATATATACACATACATATATATGTGTGTTTTTGTATATATGAATGTATGTATATAAATATATATATATATATAAATATATATATGTTCATCTATACAAGTCCATAAGATGTCCTATTATATAGTGTCTCTTCGTTCTTTACGTTGATTAATTACTACTTAATTACTGTTAACTAAAGAAATGTATGCCTCAGATCCAAGGAAAACTTACTACAATATAGAAGTATTCACTCAGTCAGAGCTATCCATATTATATTACAAATAATTGGGACATTCCAGATAATAGTGTTTTTTTCTCATGGTTTATGTATGTCCTGTGAACACTCATGAAAAATGAGTAGCATTTTTATGTAGACAAAGTTGTTTTTCTGTCTATCAACTGCTTACTATGATAACAATAAATGTGATATATTCATGGTTTCTATTGCATATTTGCACTGCAAGCAGTAAATTAGAAGTGGCAAGAAGATTAATGCAGAGAAAGTATACAGCTATAAGTCAAATCTAATGAACATCTAGTCTGGATGAATGAGCAGAGTTGCTAAAAAGTCATACTCTGTATGTTTCCTGTTTTATTTTGAAAGTTCATCTCTTTATGTCACATGACTTGCCTTAAACTTCCTGTTTTTGCTTTCTTCTTCTTTATTTTGCCAATTTACTTCCTCCTTTACCTTGTTTAGACTTTAGACACATGTGTTTCAGGTTTTCGCAAATTCACTCCCTTTAAGGTTTCCTCTGAATTTTCCCTTCATTGTCATTATTAATCAGATTCACTTGTGTTTTATTCCCAACTGTTATTTCTTGATTACCAATGTATTTAGTCTTTGTGCTTCATCCTTTCCTTTCCAGTTCGTAGTTGTTGTTTCATCACACGTTCTTTTCATCCGTTTTCTGTGGACGTTTTCTCGCTTTCATCCTTTTACCTGATTTGGGGGATTTTGATAAGCCTAAGTGCTTAGGCTCCATGCATTTAATGTTTGTAAACCTTCTGGACCTTCTCAAGCACAAGTTCCGCCTCGCTGCCTCAGTCATCATCTCATGGACTCAAACTGCCTCTAAGTTACTGTTTATTAGTTATTAAAATCACTAAACATCATATTCCTTGTCAATTTGTGTCCGTTCCTGGTCTCTCGTCCTTAGAATTACTGAATCATAACAATCCTTTCTTTGGGTTCATTGATCTCATGGCACTGAGACCCAGTAGAGGTCAGAGTAGAAGGCCGAGGCAGGACTGGACAACATAATGCAATGAATACGTTTCATTCCTTTAAACAAATTTCATGCCAATCTTCCAATTAGACTTATAATCTTTCTTATGAGCAGCCAAGTCCCTCAGTGCATAAAAGCTAATTCTCTTTGGTCCACAGATTTCCAATTAAACTTATGATTGTGTAGAGTATTTACATTTTCCTTGGTCGTTGAGATATCTTGCTCTGTTCGTACGTGTGGTAAGAATACAAAACTCATTAAAGTTCTTTGGGTCCTGTCGCTAGCAGGGTGAAGACAGAATAATCTTCCCAAATGGACATTTAGAAATCCATAAAATTCCAAATGTCTGACCTGCAGCACTGGCTGAGAGGCACCAGGATGGACAGCTCATCATGCGTGTGTTTCCCAAACCTACAAAGGTGGGGATTAGGATCGAAAGACAAAGAAGGAATTACCAAAGTTAGTGCAAACATTTATTGCATTTAGAAAAACGTCAAATGCAGTTGAATATCTTTACCCTCTTCCATTGTCTAGGTGAATAATGAAGGTATCGTTTCCAAACTTCTCAAAAGTTTCATAGTGATGTCGATCCATGTTTCCTGACCATGGAGAGAGCAAAGATGTGGGAAACATGAATTTGAAGGAGGTTTCAGCCGGTAATTATATAGATGTGTAATACACATATTAGAATATTCTATATACTATTATTATGACACATAGTCATGACTTTTTACATCTGCTCTTACCCATTAAGAAATCAAAGATGGTCATATCCATGACGTCCAGCAGCCGAGTGCCTTGGTCATACGGAGGAGTCTGCTTAACCTCATCACAATAATCGGGATCCACCTCCCACCTGAGAGTATGCACAAAAAATACATATTTCAAAAATAATCTTACTTTATATTGTTATACTTTATGGTCAAATAGCTAAACATGACATTGAGGTAATTAATGGATGTTGTGCACCGGTGTCGTTTCCTTACTCTGCTTTCTTGCGTTTGTGGTAGGACCGTCTCCAGGGGTTTCTCCAGGTCTTCCGTTTGGCCAGATTCAAATCTGGCAAGAAGGCTGCAAGTGAGCCCTCGATCTGGTCCGGTTTACCACATAGAGCATGCTCTGTGGAGCAGTAGTATGAACACTCACCATAAAAGCAAACGTTATTGGCTATGGAGAGAAAAAAAACACAGATTTAGAACTGGTGTCAACAACAAGCAACAATATGAATGAGGAAGCAGCATGGAGTAATATTGTGGGCAGTGGGAAATAAAGGTGGTGACGGTCTTTTAATCTCAGGTGCAGGGGTAAAAATAGGTCATAGAAGCATGGAGGATGGTCCATTATAATCAAAAGACATTGTATAAATTGTCTTCTAATTATATTCTGTGAAAAAAGATCCGACCAGCTGATCAACATACTACAAAAACTTTTCACATAAATGTTTTATTTTGTTTCTGTAATTGTTTAACAATTATGAAACAATGACAGTTAAAATCTAATTCACCATCCAACATTTCATTGAGAAACCTATTACTTATTTCCGTCATGCTTACATACTCGTCTTTATCTGAATCTCACGCTGCCACAGTCAGCAAGGGCCTTTGAGAATGAACTGACCTACAGCGCCACTCTGTGGTGACTTTGGACTATTGCTTTATGCATCATCAGACATGCTGTGCAATGCAGTACATTCATTTTATTTGAAGACCAAACGAGGAGAAACAAAATCGGTATATCCTCATCAACTGATTAACAAATTGCTTGGCGTATAACCCAGTTTACTCCAAGTTGGAGCTAAGGAGATCTGTCCAAACAGGACGAACGATGCAAACCTCCAGTTACATCATCTGGCCAAGCTGCAGAGGCTGGCAGCTATTCTACCTGGTGAGATGAAGAAGGTCCTCCACAGCTTCTTATCGCGAGTCACATCTCTGATCTCCCTGGTCATGTTGACGAGGCGTCCTGCCACTGGGGGCACTCTCCGGTAGTCAAGGATCCTAAAGAGTGAGAGATGTAGACAAATGCTGCTGATGGCCGCCAAGACACCATGTGACACAATGGACTTTCCAATATATTTTTGTCTGTTTTATACACTCTTTAGCACCCTTTCTTTCACATTATGAACAAACTAAGCTATACAGTTAATTCAGCTGGCGGCTCTTTTTCCTATTATACCACCTTGATGCAGATTTCCAGGGCAACCTGCCAATGTGAAAAACATTGTGCACCGAGTACCTGCCCTGCCTCTAACCCTCTGATCTTTGACCCAGCGTTCTCGATCCGTACACCCTCCACTGTATGCATTCTTTCTACACAACACAATACACTCTTCCTCAACATATACTAGAAATTGTAATAAGCTGACCCTCTAGAGAAAAAGTCAGGAAACCGTTTGCCGCAAAACGTCCATGTAAGATATTGTACATAACAAATTTTAAGCTACTAAAGCTGAAAAGCTATATTTTGATTTCACAAATTAAAGTTAATGTATGCATGTTATGTAATTATAATTGCAAAGCCATTCTCTAAATTAAAACAGTGGGACATCAGGATGATTTGGCCCCAACAAGGTCCACTTTATTATAAAAAGTAAGAGAAAAATGTGAGTAATTTATTATCTCCCACCTGTCCAAAGGACATCTACTTTAATCATGATCTATTCTGATAGTCTCTTCTTCGTGGCCTCTGACTTGTTCTCTCCGTTCTATTCTGTCAGTCTCCTTCTTTCTTCTTCTCTTATGTCAGAACACTAAACCCATTCATCTCCTCTCACTTGAGGTTTGCAGTCTGAAAGACCCTGACCCATTTGAGACTGAGCCTCCTGGGAGTGCGCACACATGTAAAGGCAGGCTGGCCGGTAAGAACAGAGTTGGCGAAACTCTAGCCAACAGAGGATAGCATTCAGGAGCTGCAAACTACACCATCATGTTAGACTCACTCACAAAGGTAGATCTGTGTGTGCATGTGCTTGTGTGCACGTGTCTACTTGTGTGCACGCCGCCTATTACACAGCCCTGAGTCACAAGGAGTTCACAACAGATCGTCGCATAGTATGCAGGAAAGAGCAGGGGATTAAAAAACAAAAAAACACCTGTTATTAATGGAGTCCATAACAGCTGAAACTATACTGTCTGGAATTAGAAATCAAATTAAATAAAGATTTTTCATGGCAAACATCCGCCCCCGCATTCTCGTTTCAATATTAAGTCATAAACTAGTAATAGCTCCATGTGGCATCCAGAAGCCTCCTACGGTTGAGCAACTGGACTGTAATTCATAGGTAGCTCTGCATGGTGCGTGCAATTTAGAATCAAATGACTCCTCTGCTCCTTCAAACTTCACCCTCCTGCACTAAAACCATGTCTCACTGGTAATGCCACACCCGTGATTCGCTGTTTCATCTTCCTGCCCCGCAACACACGCCACTGACCTCATCTCATCGAGCGTGTCTGTGTGTGCGTGCGATTACATACGTAAAGTAATTGCAGTGCACTCAGCAGTCCTTAAGATAACCTGTCCACCATTAATGTTCTCCCCCAAATTACCCTAAGAACATGTTTGACTCTTCTTCTTTTTCCTCTGAGGGGAGGAAACACTCACCTGTCCAGATGAAAAGCGGCAATTTCAGCATTGTGTCTCTCAAAGTCAGAGAAGTAGAAGAAGTCTGGAGGGGTTTCCTGATCCCGGTTCTGCCTAAAAGATAATGGAGATGAAAGCATTACAAATAAATCAGCAGAATATCATTTTTCTGTCAGGGGTATCCATTTGTCCTTAATGGGCTGGCATGATGCACATTGTTTTAACTTTTTGGTCACAAAAGCGATCAGACAGAAAATTGAAACCACCTGCCTAAAATTTTGTAATTCCCCATTTTGCCACCAAAACAGTGTTCTGACACGTTTCTCTCAGAGCCAGTATCAACCTTTCCCTGCAGTTTGTGCTACAGTAGCTCTTCTGTGAGACTGGACATCAACATCTAGCCTTTGCTCCCCATGGACATCAAAGACTCGCTGGTTCACTAGCTGTTCTTCCTTAGACCAGTTTGGTAAATATTAACCATCACAGACCAGAGACATCCATCAAGAACTTTACTTCTGGCTCTGATCCAGTTCTGTAATCCTCATAATTTAGCCCTTGTAAAACTGATCCACTGACAAGTGTCATTGAATGAGATGATTAATGTTATGCTGACTTCATCTGCCAGTGGTTATAATGTTATGGATGGTTACTGTGAATCCCTTACATTCTGCAGTACATTAGTGTCAACCCTTTAATCAAAGGGGATTATAATTTGTGGCTAAAAGGCGAGAAAAAATAATTAGTCCTTTCATCCTGCTCTGGGACTAGAATGAGCTTCTGTTTACAAATTCTGAGCATGAAATCCTTTGATTTGAGACATTTCTTTCCCTAACGATGGAGATTTCTTCAGCTTCATCGGACTTTTACTTCCTGCGGACTAAAGCCCATTTTGATGCATGAGACCAAAGCCTGTGTGGACCAGGTCGCTGAAGGCAAGCTGGAAGAGAATTTGACTCACATCTTTTACTCCCTCCCAGCAAGTATACACAAATACACACCCAAACGCACACACAGACACACACACTTAGATAGACATCCAAGAGATGTGAGTCCCAGCCAAGCAAGCCTTGCATCTAAGTCAGGAACTTTTAGAAGCCTCTTTCCCTTGAACTGTCTGTTCACTTGTCTGACAGCAACATATCTCTCTCTCTCTCTAAACGCACACACACGCACACACACACACACACACACGCACACACACAAACACACACTCATATACGTAAACACACACACACACTCACACGCACACACACACACGTATTTAGATACTCGTGCATGTCACTTCCTGTCCCACCTTCTTCCTCCTTTATCTCTCTTCCCGCATCCTCAACTCCATCCACCCCCGACCCCGTCCCTCCCAATTTTCTTGAAAAGCCAAACCACTGACAACAGAAAATAACCTGTTCTGCCATTCATTGATTTGGCAGGGAAGCAGACATTTACCCATAAATCAATTGCTGCTATTGTGCCTTTCCCCAACAGGAGGGCGGGAGGAGGCCTAAGGTTGTTTTTATCTTCAGGTGTCAAGGAAGGGGATAAAAGAATAAGATTGAATTAAAGCTAGCAAGGGCACCTGGCCTGAAAAGGTGACCTCAAGAGATGGTGCGATCAAAGCACCTTGTTATCAATTCTGATATGCCGTTATCAGCCCGCCATATCACATGTAAACAGTGGCGGCACAAAAAAACAAGGCAACTTTTTCCTTCATGGTACACGATTCAAGCGTTGCATGACAGAGTCGGGTAGAGCGGGGGAGAGAGAGAGAGAGAGAGAGAGAGTGAGAGAGGTCTGAAGGTTATTCTCTTGAGAACCTCCAAAGAAAATCATGCTTCCTAAAGTCACCTGCTTAACGGATGCCTTCCATGAAAACTGTTCCACCATACATGTACAAGCCCATCCCTGATTTCACTCCCTACAGTGTGAAATGTGTAACCATAAACCTGTCTGCCATTAGGCACTGCAGGCTTTGTTGTCATGGCCGCCAAGATGTAAGATGAAACATCCTGTCAGCGAGGTTAGTGTTAAAAAATTGGAATTTAGGCAATGGCTTGTAATACGAAACAGCAAGAACACACAGATTTTCCCTCACAGTTATGTACACACACATACACACAAGCGCCCACACACCTTTTTTGAATGAATGTCCTTGATAATAATAATCAAGGGCTCTTTATCGGCGTGTGATTAGAGTACAGCAAATAGTACTTCAGTTGAATCTTCTCGCACGCGTGTGTGAATATGTGTGTAGGTGTGTCTGTGTGTGTGTGTGTGTGAGGCTGGACTGCTTCCATATATGTACACAATGCTGACTCTGCAGTTTAAATGATTTTTCACTTGCTTAGACCTGTACAGTGGAGGGTTATACTCAAGAGCTGAGGATGGGGTGCGAACACAACAGCTGTGTCCCAGACTCTGAATGCACTATTTTCAATCTGAGTACTCTACTTCCTTTCTTTTCTTTCTTTCTTTCTGTTTTTTTCTTTCTCTCATCACAGAGACATCAAATTATATAGCGCGCTTCGAACACAAGCATTGCCATGAAAGCCGGTGCTTTAATATGCGTACCACCGTGGAACATGAACAAACATGAGGTGGGCGTGGTCAGTCACACTCCCACTGTCTCATAGCTGTAATCCTCAAGCTAAGAGTTCAGAACCAGAGAATTTTCCCTTCCCACTGAGCAGAGGACATTCCTGCCACTGAAAGTATCTTCCACGTCACCTCTTGTCTTTGAAAAAAAGAAAAAGAAGATAATTGGCCCAAAAAACGGCCGGAAGACAAGAGTTTTCTAACTAGAAGGGAAGGAAGATATTTTTGTGAGATTGTTGGTAGAGACCAAAAAACAGAGCAGAGAAGAGCTAAAAATTTTATACTGAGCTACATACTTGATAGGGTATAATAGTGGCAGCCCATGGGCGCATGTCTGCCCAAATCAGAAATCAGAATAATAGTTAAAACTATTTATTTGCATACACATTCATCAGGCAAAAATACTGTTTAAACACCACTTTAATACCACCTGCCTAATATTTTGCAATATATCCCCCGACATCAGATTAAAGAATAAAAGGTTAAATTGCTGCCTTGTATAATCCACCCAATGACAGGTGCCAATATAATCATTATAATATAAAGATACAGGTATAATCATTGTTATTCTGACTTCACCTGTCAGTGGTCATAATACTATGGCTGATTGGTGTATAATCAAATTATGGCTAAGTCAGCATCACTTAGGCTTACCCAATACCCCCTTTGATGTCACTGCTGCCTGACTCAATATGCAAAAGAAGCATCATCATCATCATCATCATCATCATCGTCATCGTCATCATGTGCATTTCATTGTTAATGCAGCGATCTAGCAAAGCTTAACAAACTGGACATAAAGGAATGTTGTAAAAAAAAAAATCCAATCAGCACCACCGAAATCTAACCCACAACCTCTGGTAAAGAAAGAATTTTACCAGAGGTTGTGGGTTAGATTTCGGTGGTGCTGATTGGATTTTTTTTTTTACAACATTATATATATATATATATATATATATATATATATATATATATATGTATGTATATATATGTATAGTTACTGTATATATTACATCCTGTAAACGAGATTTGAAATGGTCATAAACAGCTGTGAAAAGGACAGGTGACTACAAGATAAAAAGAGGGAAATATCTACAGATGTGTGGCTGTTCAAGAAAAATTCAAGGGCAGATGATAAAGGACTCAAGAATATCAAACCACAGTCAGTTTTTATTCTAATCTGATTTGATTAACCAATTGTGTTTGGCGGCCTTGTAGCCAAATGAAATTCCCTCTCGCTAGCCTGACCCTACTTAACAACAGTTATCAGGCGTCCTGCCGCCTCTCTCCTCCACTCCACTGACTGTGTATGAAGGCTTTCCTGTGATTTGTTGCCTTTATCGCTTCCTCCATCACCAATCTCTCCCATCAATCACTGTAGTGTTTTATCCCCTAACGGCTGTTTGGCCATAACATTTGTACTAAAAATTGTCGTATTCATCATCTAGTCTCAAACGGTCAGCTGACAGTTTGTTTGGATCGTGAAGAAATTGAAGAAAAGTAAATAATCGCATTAAGCCTTTAGTCTTGACACATGGGGATGAGGGGCACCTTGTTGAGAACTCAAATGGCCTCTTCTGATGACAGACAGTTGAAAGGACTGAGGCTGGATAAAAGATTTCGAGATAAAACTTCCAAAGCATGATGATTTGTCAGACGCTTGTCTGTGAAGTACGTGTTGGTGTTTACATCAGCAAACAGAAGCATGCTGCCTGTGTCAATAAATACATTCTGTGTGTATTCCTGGGGCTCTATCTCCTTATTCTCATCCATGCATGTCGCTTTGTTGCTTCCTCCAGCATCAGTATCGGGAGAGCGTTCCAAGAAACGGCCCTGGGCTCCAATGTGGCCGTCTAGGGGTGAATTTCAAACTGAAGTCGCACCAGTTGCATTAGATTTATTTTGATTGGCCTACTGTCATCTCTTCCAAGGACGATGGAAACTAGGTAGAAATCGATACAACATAATATTGCAATACTTTGTGTGGCTATATTTTATTGATAAATGGACGCAAAATATTGATCTTCCTATTTCGATGAATTGAAAAATAGAGTAGTAGAATGAAAACAAACGTTTTTTCCAGTGCATCTGATGGTGCTATAGAGTTTTTACCGAGTAAGTGCAGCAAATTTGAGCAGCGGAAGTTGATGAAACAAAGATGGAGGTACTGGAGAAAGTGTACAGACCAGCATCATCTGTATATAAAAGAAATGTGGGGACCTGTTTTAGTTTTTTTTAATGAAGTGGGAATTAATGAGAATGATATGACACAGGTGAAAACTCTGAGTGTATTACTAACATGAGGGTTCATACGTCACAACCAGCACTAGAAATGCCAACCAACACTGGACACATACCTGGAGAAAGCTACCTTTCTAATCAGAATATACATCCATTGATTTTAGCGCTTATCTGCACAAGGGGGGCTAGAGCCAATACCAGCTGACACTGGGCGAGGAGGGGGGTACATCCTGGACAAGTCACCAGCTAATTATTGATCAAAAACCGTCGGGAGAAGTAGATTTGATTCCGATTGACAGTTTACCCTAGAAATGAGTGGAAGGAAGGATGGGGCACGTGTCATTTAAGGAATCCTCAATTCCTTTTTGAGCTTAGTAATGGATACCACCATCAGTGAAATATTAATTTATCTTGACTTACTGTCAAATGAATATGACACCAATATCATTCCAAATATTAGTTGTAGCTTTTCATGGTCATGGAGTCATACTATGTGCATTAAACTGTCATGAGATTATTGCTTTTCGGCGCAATTAAGTTACATGTCTAAATTTTAATTAAAACCCATTGACAGCTTTTCTAAATATTGTATGAACAAATACTGGGGGTGTACTGTGCGATCCAACTGTCTCATTTGGCCAGATGGCCGGGAGTCCGTGTGTGTACATGTCAGGGATGAGGCCACAGTTTATGGGTCTGCAAAGTCCTGCTGTTCTCCAACCACCATCTTTCTGTGTTGTTTGACAAGACCGGCAACTCTCCGAGAGGTTAATAGAATCTTAGAAAGAAATGAACAATACGATATGTGATCAAAAACTGATTGCCAGTTATTGAAAACGATTTAATACACCGAGGGGGATTAGTGCGTATTCAATAAAACACGCATTAAGCCCACTAGCAGCTCAGTACTTCAAGAAAATTAAATGAGCTTCGTCACAATCTCTACCCGTCATTCTCTTCTCTCATTATAGTCAAGAAGGATTCAGCAGGTGAAAACAATTTTACGTGTCTATCGTTTAAATTCTCAAAATAACATAATTTAAAATGTGCATATCTCTCAGACATCAATGTTTTGATGCCTCGGCCACCTTTCAATTGCATTTACTGTATATATTCACTAAGAGTAATTACAGAAAATTATTGTGACATGTGTAGAAAAAAAATCTGATCACTTAGTCTAAATATAAATAGTCTTCGAAAGAAGTTCTATTAAGAAAAGATAGTTTTAACAGCTTTTACAGTGAGAACACAAAAAGATTATTCTTAATAAAGTTTATTCTTTGTGAATATAAACAAAACAGAACATTCATCTTAATGTGACACTGGACTCAAACTTTTTTAAGCAGTTTGTGTTTTGATGGCTCAGTGTTGTAATGTGAATTTTATGTTCAAACACAGATCAGCCACTACCATTTAACCACTTTTCGAATATCGTGTTGGTCCCTCTTTTGTTGTGAAAATGGTTCTGCAGCAATTTCTGCTTCAGAAACTCTTTGGTGGGCTCAGACGAGGAGGGCTAGCCTTTTTCTCCCAGTGTACCGGTATGCTTTCCATGACCCTCTCCCTCTCGCCAGCTCACCAGTTAGTCATTCTTAGGTCTTTGGGAACATCGGTTATCCAGCCATCTTATACTTCAAATATATCAACTTTACGGAGAAAATGTTCACTTCCAACCAAATGTACCTCACCGACTGACACAGTATACACAGTTATCCTGATTTCACCTGTCGGTGTAATTATCTTATGGCTGCAAAGACAATTTTTGTATGCTACATATTGTGTTTTGTGAGGGTGTTCACTATGGGGGATTATGTGTTCTTATATGCTTAAAGGATGAGCCAGAACTTATCCTCAACAATTTTCACATTTCATATACATCCACAGAGGATTGGCTGTTTTCTTTAGAACAAATCTGAAGTAATCCCTCACAGGGGGAGCAATGTATGAAAGGTATTGCGTAGTATAAGCAGCGTAAAACATGTAAAGAATACACAAACGTCAAGTATTCTTGGGTCAACAGTGATGTCAATAAGCCAGAGTTTAGAAGAATACACTTGTGGAGGGTATTTTGACAACTCACACGACATATCTACTATATACAGCATTCTTTGCTTCATTTCTCTGTATAAAAACACATGTCGTATCTTGAGCAGCAGTTTTCAAAGTCAGCCACCTGTTCCAATATCTATTCCAGCAGGAAATTCTTCTAGAAAGCCTTCGCCAGTTGTTTCTATCCATCATCCAGCGGGATGAAGAGTTGATGGGGAGAGACTAATGTCTCCAAGAACAAACAGTCACATTCAGCTGAATAATGTGGGAAGAAGCAAAAAAATGGCATCCACCTCCGTATTTCGGGTCTTAGAGCGGCAACAAAAGATCAACAAAGTCTGCAAATGCCATTTCTTCCATAATGAAAAAAACCTGCATGGCTTTCAGCATGCTGGGATCAGGGGCCATGTCAAGAGGTTTCCCTGAATGACTGTGCAAGATTTTGATCCACACAGAATCAACTGGCATTCCCGTGATTCCTCATCTCACAGAAACATAAAAGGAGATCGTAATATTCAGTGTGAAGTGACGTTGAAGCTAACGAGAGGAGCGTGTCACTAAAACTGCAGGGCTTACAAAATTCTTACACATCAGATTGAGGGGGATGTGGGGAAATTATAGAGACAGCAGGAACCTCATATCAATCGGTTCTTATTCTCAATATTTAAATCTGAAGGGTGAATGCCAACATGTCTGAAGCTTGGACTAAGTCATTTAATTAGTAAAATCTTCAAAAATAGAGCAATGCTATATATTGTAGGACAGTTGTATGGAATGTCTGAGTGATAAAATGATTTTGAAGTGATAAAATGCTGCAGAAATCTCCTATCAGTCTGAAAATGGAACCATATTCTCCTCTCTGCACACACTTCTCAGCAGATTCACTGACTAGATATTGCAGATTACTGTGCCAGAATAAGGCCTCTGGAGGATGAGACTGAAAAACCTCCCTTAAGTGAGAATCTCCGCTGAGGGGCTTTGCATAAAATAGCCTGAAGTGTTTATTTGATTATTGCTAATTACGGTTAAACATCAAGCACCAATTAGACCAAATTATGTTAAATCTTGGGAAGCATTCATTTTCCAGTCTGGCTGTCCCAGCACACACGTACAAACACTAAAGCAAACCCAAACCCACACGCACACGCACACACACGCACGCACACACACACACACACACACACACACACACACACACATACATACACACACACACACACACACACACACGGAAAGGCTATGTCCGTCTGATCTGAGCCGAGGAAAGTTAATTGGATTGTGAGTAAGCATTTTTGATACCCATTATCTTTCCCATCTGTGATGTGAATATCTTGAGGTGATTCATCCAAAATAATGCCAGGGCACAGATAGTGTGGTGCATGCACAATAACATAGACCAGCGACTATGTTCTGAGTAATGCAAAGATTAAGCTATTCTCAGGGGAAAAACGGCGGCGTCCCCCGCCATATCTACAATATGCACAGATGTCATAATATGTGGCAAGTTTTTTAGCCTCCCTTTAGGGCATCCCAATGTGCTGAAACCCTCTTATAACCGTACAAAGAATAAGAAAACAAGTACCCTGCACCTCCATCTACGTTCTGAGCTAATAAAACCCTTTTAAAGTCCTGCTCAACTGTCTCTCAACTGAGTCAATATTTCTTATAGAAAAATACGTGCCACTTGACTGAACCTGGCACAGGTTAAGGTTAAGTTAAGTTACGATTTTTTGGCATATTAAAGCATGTAAGGACTTTGTAAACAGAATTATGTAACTTGATACAACCAAAAAAGTCTTAAAAGGGTCAAATATTTTTCTAAAACAGGCTTTACCAAAAGGTTGATCTAATCTAATCAAAACTGACTAGTTTTCATGAAATACAAGATTTCTTCATTAAATCATTTCACAAGTCTTTTTTTTTTACTGTTTACTAACAGGCTTGACATGAAATGTCTGAGGACAGTAAAGGGTTGAGGCGTGGTTGGTACATTTGCGATGTAGCCAATTTTTTACACACTTGTATGATAAATACAAATGATGGAAACATCAGTCACAACGAAATAACCCTCACATTTTAGGTTCCACAATTGCATGTTATAGAAATGTATTCATTCATTCGTTTGTATTCTTTTGACTTATCCCAGCTGACATTGGGTGAGAGAACAAAGTACAATCGGCTTTTACCCTAAAGCCATTCCATAGGCCTTCCTCAGCTATTGTGTGGACACTTTCTGGTCATACGTTGTGTATTGCACTGATGTGGTTGTTTATATACTCTCTGTGTTTCAATGTGTGTTTTCAAAGGCACATTGTGTTTTCTTACTTACAGTCTTATCTAGAGGTGCACAGATTGCAATTTCCTTCGCCCACCACGATCACCGATTGTAGTCTTATTATTATTAGTAAAACTCTTATCATTATTGTCATCATGACATGTTCTTGATAATTAAATGTTTGTCATTTACAATTAGAATAATTCCCACACCGGTAGCTTCAGATGTGAATTGTTGGTTATGAAAAGGCATGACGTCCCACTGATTAATGATATACAGTTTGTGATTTGGCGCTGTTTGAGGATGTCCTGAATAGAACGCTTTAGAGGAAACTGTTTATTGATTAAGTCAATTCTGTCCCTCTGCATCTGCAGAAAAGCATCAGTGGGGACACGGCTGCTGTTTGGAAGTGGGCGCCACTCTGTTCCTGCAGCACTACTGACCTTGCTAGAGCATGCAGCAACAAGAAATACAAACTATTTTATTAATTAAAAAGTCCCATGTGTTCTTGAATGGAGCCTTTTGTTTGCGTTCAACACAACTTCAATATATTTGGTTTACACTCAAAGAATGATGCTTCTTACACATCACCTGTGTCGCCCTCAGTCACGGCTCAGCTCAGGCGTGATGCCCCAATACTCCCTGATGGTTTTCTTCTGGACGGCCTCCAGTGTCCCCTTTCCCTGCCCTGTGCGCTGACAGTACAATTTAGGTTTTTGCATCCACATGCAGGCAGACTGACTCTGTTTTTACTTTAGTCACATTGAGCCCAGCAGCAACATTCACTGACTCTGTCTCTCACTGTCACTCGAAAGCCTTTTTGCCGTTTGTGATGCCATCCAAACCTAATCTCAGGTCTTGATTACACCTATCTGCCTAGTTTCTATTTTAGTCCTTCTGTTTGCCTTTGCCATGGTAGAGCTTATCAACCAGCAGGTAATAATTAGGTGTGTTTCACTGACTATTTGCAGGAAACTGTCTGTGCTAACTTAAGCTCGCACAGGCTGTTCTACGTCAGTTGTTATTTATGAAGGGTAATCAATATAGATTTCATACGTATTGTTTTAGTATCTGAACTCTTTTTCTTGCTTATGCGCTTTTTTGTGTTTATATCATATGCACAGTTTAATAAATGAGGCGTTTGGTCATGAAGCGGTCAGCCATGTATTCTCAATTCTTGATTGCCCACTTTTCCCTCCTTCCTCCTCCTCCTGATTTTCTTTCCTGAATGACACAATGGCAGAAAGCCAGTCAGTTCATTTCCTATCAGTGTTTACCAAAGTAAATGAGGACACAGCACACAAGCAGATAAAGACTGTCACTAACATACACACACACACACACACACACACACACACACACACACACACACACACACTGTATATGGTCGCAGATCCATTGAGGAGATTGCTTACCATTTATTGAATTATTGAAAATAGGCTAACATGTCTTGAAAGATATTTTATCTAATTAATCCTTTGTGAAGTTTGTTAACATGACTGATGACAGAATAGTGTTCGTTTAAGTAGTGCTGTCTCCTTAAGTTCCCGAATGAATGTGCTGATTAATTACATGAGAAGCTTTGGGGTAGTCACAACAATCTGTTGTGTTGTGTGCTAAAAGTTACATGCTCCTGCTCTTTATCTGTCAGCACATTCAGCCCAGAGAGCGAACAGCTCAATTTTTGTGGGTCGTTGGTTATTTTCATTGTCGCTTTTACATACCCTCCAAAAAAGGATTGCAAATCCCAGAGTGAAACCTAACTAAACTATGAAACCAAAGAGCTGCAAGCTGCAACAACGGGCCCTCTCACCGAAGCAGTCGTCCGGCGGTGTGACTTCTGCTAGTCCAGTCTTTCATACCTGACACTCATGTGTAAGGAAACCACTTCATAAATCTCCCAAATTTTCAATAATAACACTCACCTGAGGCTTACATTCAGTTGCCAGAAGGTGGCGCTATCACTGTAACTGATTATTGTTGTAGGGGTAATTTCAGGGCAGGATTCTGATTAAACATGTGAAGTTTGGGATTAATGGGACAATAGAAAAGTAATGTTGCGAGTACACGTATTTAATGGCGAGGGATCAAGATTTGCAGCGCTGTCATGGCCTTGCCCTTTTAAGTTATGCAAAAAAGTTGATGGCTTTTTATCCACAATGCTTTGAGAAGTTTTTCACCAAATATGTTGATTGGATTGAATCTCCACGACAAATTAAGGTACAAAACCGCTACTACTAAGCTTAAAAATTGCCAGAAAAATAATACAAAATTTAAATTGGCCAACTTCATACATTTAGGTTATACCTATACCGGTGCGCTGTATGGACATTTTGTCACGCCCCTTTGGAAAATTATTATTTACCAATTTTTGTTAACTTTCCAGAAGGTTTAACCTCCCTTGAGTTGACATAAAATCATTACATATAAAATCCTATAATCCTGTTTTGTTTAGGTCATACCTCCAAGAGGCTTTTTTGTAGATCCTCATCCGCTTTTTTGTAGAACATGTGTACAAAGTGTCATATTTCAATGTGAAACACAGAGGGGCTGCCTATTTGAAATATTGCGAGTGATGTTGTAGAGCCATTTTGTCCCGCCGCCTCTTTAAAATTGCAGAGCAATGCATCATCAACTTGTCATGGCCATAAGAACAAATTTGAAGTCTGTGGCATTAATGAATAGTCAAGTATAAAGCATATAAATTCCGTTTGCCACTAGGTCGTGCTATAGAAAAAAAAATAGAGAAATTATTTTTTTCTCTCAAACCACTTCAAGGCAGGATCTTTATCAATCATGAGCGCTTTGGTGAAGATTGGACTATGATTGTTGAGTTATGATGAGTTCTATGGCAATACATCACAATTTACCGCTTTGCCATCCCCGCACCATTAATCAAAAATTTGCGTCCTTCACAATAATGCATCTCCAACTAGTAATGGCCTCGCTGACCAAAGTTAATGGGCTAGTAGTTTATCACAGTATGAAAAATGTAATTTTTTTTGTTGCCACAAGGTAGCTACAACAAAGGTAGATTTTCTTCCAACAGATGCTTGAGGGTGGGACTTTCATCCAATGTGTACAGGTTGAGGCAGATTGGACCATTTAGAGCCAACTTATAACTATCTCTTTCTGGCGAAATGTCAAATTTTGCCGCCCCCTACATTCCAGACGTACAGCGAAAACTGAGCGGTCATGATTTATAACACTTATGGTGTCATCATGTAATCACCAAATATAAGTTGATCGAGTCTAAACTCTTGGAGGAAAGAGTTAAAGTACAATCCCTGGAAACGGCCAAAAGCATCCCAAAATAGCATAATTAATTCAAAATGGTTGACTTACAGGTATGTATAGGATATAGCACCAAGAGACTTTTTGGAAGATCCTGATATAATTAACATGTAATTCAAATTCCATACTTATAGGTGAAACAAGGTCCGGGGGCTACTTCATATAACAATTCTAAGAGGCGCTGCATAGCCCTTTTTGCACGCTTTTTGACGAGACCCTTAAAACACCAAATTTTGCCCGAACTGATGCATTTCCAAGTTTGGTGAGTTTTCCAGCATGGGAAAGCCCCCAAAAATGGGATTAAAGCAGAGGAACGATAATAATCCAAGGATAGACAATTGGGTCCTTGTACCTACAGTGCTCAGGCCTTAAAAGTCTTTTCAGACAGATATTTTGCAGGAAAGGCCCCTAAATGGAAGCATGACTGCTTACGCTTCATTTCTCCCAAAGCACAACAACTCTATTTGGAACTGTCATCGGTCTTGTTGTGATCAGTGGTTTGTGGTCAGATACAGTTTCCTAAATAGAAACCATATATCAGAGGCTAAGTGGTGGCTGAGAGATGTCACTGTGGTCATGAGTGGGTGATGGTGGTAAAGGAGGAAGTGGTGAAACCACTGAAAAACAGTCCGAAGGCTTATATTTATCTTTGTGTAACAGCTAAGCGGGATGGAACAACTTCAGTTCTCTTGAGAATGAATAGAGTTAATTTGTATGTGAAAGGAATGAGGCGGAGACTGGCAGAGTCTCCGCCTGTATTCACATTTGAACCAAGAATAGATTTCAGACAAATTTCTGTACTTTCACAGTCTATCAAAAGCATAAATCTATATTTAGACTGAAACAAATTTTCTTGCGCAAACAAGAAACTGAGGTCAAAGATCATCTGTGTGCTCTGAGGTTATCAAATTTAAATGTTAAGGCCGGGTATTTTTGAAGTAATTAGGTTAAGCACGATACCAATAACAATGCATGTTCCTTTAAGAAAAGAAAAGCCAAGAAAGTATTTTGAATGGAAGTACTGAGTTGCGTTTGATGATGTAAACTGTTTGCGTCACAAACATAAAATGTAAATACGGCAGGGTCCTGACAAAGATATTTTATCATCACCATCACCGATCCTACCGTATATCATGAATTGCGTCTATAGGTAATTAGTGAGCGACTGCTCTATTTCATAAAGAGACTTTTGATTTCATGACAGACTGTGTACGAATGTGTCATCTCGTAATGATGATGTGATGTTTGTGAACTAGCCCTTGTGTATACATATGCCGCTCTAGTGGCACACAAGAACAATTTAATGCAACCCTATACACCACAGGGGAAAAAAATATCCAAAGAAATAACAAGAGAGTTAAAGTAAACCTCTGTGATCCTATTTCAACTTAATAAAATACATGTTTTCAGATGGATTTTACACTGTACAGAACCGAGGCTAAAGGCGGCATTGTAATGTTTTGCATTGAATTCATTTTTCTCTATGGATGACAGCATGAGGCTGGAGCTTGCCTGGTCCACTCTTTTTTTTCTCTCCATATTTTAATCTCTAAACAAATATTAGATGGATGTCGAGTTAAAAACTAGACTCTCAAAGATTCCGAGGCACAAAGTCTAACGAATTTTGATCATGTGACTTTTGATCGTATGACACCTCAACTTCTCATCAACGTAGAGGACAAGATAAACTACTATGAAGATGAATGATGTTATGTTGCTAACAAAGATCTGCTCATACATGTAAATGTGTAAAATCCCATAGATGTCAAAGCTGCTGTGTGTTATGTCCTTCCTCTTTTGTTTGCGCAATTCTGGCATGATATTTAAATTCACTCCATGCAGCTTTTACACTGAATTTGTTTTATTGAGTGTAAATGAACAGAGGTGGTGAGGATAAGGGCTTATATAGCGCTATTCTAGTCTTCTTGATCGTCCGAAGTGCTTTGCAACATGAGCCGATATTCACCCATTCACACAAACATTCAAATAACAATAGAACAACCGTCGGGAGCAACTTGAGATTCAGTGCCTTGCTCAAGCACAGTTCGACATGAACTAAAGGTAAACTAAGTAAACTACAGGGAGTGGTACTCAGACCGCCGACCTGAGGGTCACATTGATTCCTATTCTTTTCATATGGGTAAGAAACATACACAATGTATGAGAAATAAAATGTACAGGCTACTTGGTTTTTTGATACAGCTAACATTATTGAAATAGGGTCAAGAGGAGGTGACACACGCAGACAACAACGGCATCACTGTCAGCTTTTTTTATATCTCAGACACTCCAGTTGCGCTCCTTTTGTGAATAATCTTCCGATCAGCAGCAGCTCTGCACCTCCAGCACAGAGGCTCCTCTGTTGGCACCACTGCTGCCCAGAGCTGGAAAAAGGAGTGAGAGAGGGTAAACCAGGGAGGCCCCTGGATCAGATTCCTTTCTCCCTGGTGTGGTGATACCAGACCTGACTGCAGCAGCCCCTCCTAAAACCCTTCCATGACAATGGGCGAAGCCAGGGAGAACCCTCCGCTGGTTTAATTGGTAGACAATGATTGCATTCTCCTCCACCTCCAATGGCCTCTGTTAGGGGGATTGGGGAGTCACACACAGCCTAATTGCCACCTTGCATGGAACCGGCTTAGAAAGCAAGGCCTTGCTCACAATGAACGTATTAGCCTCTCTGCATGCCTTCACAAAGGCCTAAGTTACAGTGGCACAATGTTCCCTCTCTTTCTCTCTGTCGGAGGACAGTTGTTTCATTCTTTCAGCATGGAGGGACTTTCAAGCAGGCTGTGATAGATCTACCTGGGAAAGGTTGTTATCTAATGACAGGGTTAGTCAGCTCAGTAAGAAGGGGTGGTGCAGTGCGTGTGGTTTCATTGTTAAGGGGCAATTGTTGATACTCCGACATTATGTGTGCTCTGCGATTATCAGACAACTGCAATGGAAAAAAAGTTGAGTCATCCACTATCTGTCTAAGCCCAAACAATTTTCATCATTAAAGCCTCTGAGAAAGACAGAATAATTGAAAACATTAGGGCCATTAGCAGGATTTTATGTTGCATAACAAGTTGTTGTTCACCAAAGCACTTAGGTGGAAATTAGCCTTTGAACATTCCCCTCAATAAGAATAAGTTTTCATTTAAGGTAATCAAATCAAGTTATTTATTGCAATTTTGGAAGATACATCTGCTGAAAGTACAAATCCCCATCTTAATCCAGGGTCTCAGTTGCTCATAAAAAGTAATTGTTCTTCGTTCACAATTCACCTCCTGGAGAGCAACGAATTTTCAGCATTCCAGACAAATGCAGCAGCAACAATTTTAGTGGGAAGCTGAGGAATCTCCCCGCAGAGTATTTTAGACTCTAATGATATGTTAGCCGACCGGGTGGCTGAGCAACACAACCGCACAAAGCAGTTACGAAAACAGCGTCAGGAACCACAACATTGTGCAATTGCAAAAATGGCATTCACTTGGATGCGGCGTAACACATATGAGCATATACTCTGGTCCGTAACCAAACATCAACAGACATGCTCGATAACATAGAAATACACATATAGACCGGTCTGCCATTGAGATTTGAAGACTAAACCTGTTGGAATGTAGACTTCTTCCTCTTGTTAAAGTATTGATCCATGCCTGATTAGAGGAAACCTAATCACTTCCAAACCATGTAAGATGCGAACATTTCCAGCTCGGGATCCATCATGGTTGTCACGAATAGAATTTAATTAATTACAAAACTGTTGAAAGGCGGGGGAGCAAGTTGATGAAACAAATACTGAGATGTCGATTTAAGGAATCAGACAAGTGCCATACATCCGCATTTAAATCAAACATGTTGAACTATTTGGCATTTTGTAATAGGGAAGTGGTGAAAGAGATAGAATTGACACACGAGGATTTGGAAGGCTATAGGATCAAAGTTAAAATTCACTCCACATGCCGCAAACCAGCTGAGGACAGCAGAGCTAGTATTAATTAAGATAACAGAAAGGTAAACCAACACTGGACAAGTTTAACATCACAAAGCTACCTCCATTTAGAACGAGCTAAGAAAACAACAAGTTCCTTTGCCAATTTCAGGTGCAAAGAGCTATGACTAGACAACCAAGTGGAAAACGACGTCTTACGCTAGACTCTGGAGACAAGAAATGTTACTCTGTTGCCAAGTTTGACACAAACACAGCTCAACAGAGAAAGGAAGCATGAATTTCAGGAAAATTTGATTCTAGCTAACGACGCAGCATTAACGTGTGACTCACAGACATCACTGGCAGAGGATTCAGATAATACTGTAAACAACCCATTATGACACTGAGGGCTGGCAACTCCCAAAACTAAAACTAGACCAAACAATACCTGTGCATTCAAACTGTTCCCTAATGCAAACAGTTTAGATTAGGTGCAGGAACATTTATGTAATGGTGTTTTTTTAGGAGCAATTAGGTCAGTCAGTCTGCTTGATGCTCGCACACAAGCGGGGTTTTTCCATGGACAATAATATTCTTGTTTATACAAGCTGTGATCTAATCAGAATTGGTGTTTACACGCGCCGACACAGCAATTGGAAAAGCTGTCAACAGCAGTCTGATGAGCGCAAAAGTCAACAAATTTTATCTGAGGTTGGGCGTCTATCGCGTGATCAGGGCAGTTTTTTCTGTTTGCTTTGAATGAAGAAACAGCTTGATAATAACTCATGTTTACTTCTATACTGGAAGCATGAGGGAGGGAGGAAATGAGGAAAGGCATTGTTGGTAACTCGGAGTGATGTAACATCATTACGACGTTACCAAACGTTAAGTTATTATTGAGGCCGTGTTGTGTGGTAAACTCAACAGAAATCAACGTTAACAGCGCCATCATTTGTAGCGTTAAAAGCAGAAACTCTGCATCACATGCTTCATCCTGAAAAGCCGTGTGCACGTTGATTAATTTGTTCTTGTAACCACTTATCCTGTTCAGGGTCGCGGGGGCTGGAGCCTATGCCAGCTCTTTTATTGCTTCATTCATGCTCAATAAAAAGTGATGTCAGGGGGTCGGATCCACTTTGTTGTTGTGGGATTTATGCATTAGCATAAATTGCCAACTATTATATTGGTTTCTTATAAGTTTTCCGTAGCCTTTTAATTTTTTTCAAAGCTTCTTGGACGTGCTTGTAGAGTTGATTATTTCTTACTTTCCCACTTTTTTTTTGAGAGAGCGAACATTAAAAGCCAACTCTCTACTATAGTCTAGATCATTGAATGCCAGCATCGTGCACATGAATAGCGCCACCGGGCATGTGCTCAGCAGGGTTATTCTGAAACGCCAATCCGACATCTTTCTGAAAGTTTCCTATCGGGCCAGAAGTGGCTGAAATGAGCGTCCTTCGTAGGATGGCTTGGCTCAGCCTTAGAGATAAGGAGAGGAACTCAGACATCTGGAGAGAGCTCAAAGTAGAGCCGCTGGTCCTTCGCATTAAAAGGAACCAGTATAGGTGTTACGGCCATCAGATGGATGGCATCTTGAGGATGCTTCAAAGATGCCTCTTTCTTGAGGTTTTTCAGGCACGTCCTACATGGAGGAGAACCTGAAGTAGATCCAGAACTCACTGGAGAGACAATGCATCTGATATGGCTTGGGAACGCCCCTGAAATTCCCCAGGATGAGCTGGAGAGTGTTGCTGGAGAGGGATATCTAGAAATCCCTTCTTAGCATACCTCCACCTTGACACCGGCCCCGAATAAGCGGAAGAAAATTGAATGGAAAATCGGTACTAAACAGAATATTAGTTATTGCAATAAACAGTATATAATGTTTAATATAAAAATAATATTGCCGTGTCACTTAGTATCATGATATTATCATAACGTTGCGAATGTGCTGGTTATTCCAACTAATTATGCCATTATATGATCTCATTTCCTCTCCTGAAACAATTAATGAAACCGCTCAGATCATCATGGCCACATAAATGGAGGGATGACACTTAGATAGCATCCACATCAGGAGCTGTAACCGTTCACACAATCACACACACACAACACAGCAATTATAGAGCAGGTTGTGGATCAATTTCTCGCTCAAAGACACTTCAACATATAGACTGATGGAGGTGGAGGTGAAACTTCTGATTAATAGATGACTGCTCTTTCTCCAGAGCTATAGCCATGTGTCTTTCATTTCTCGTGTAACTCCACTAAGATATATAGTTACAAATGAGAGCAATGATGCCCAAGACTACGCGAAAATAACAATCTCACACAAACACTAACACACACACCACTCAGTGTATCATCTCTAGCAACTCAGCTGGCCTATAATCACATTACGGGATGGGTAATTGCGGTCTGCCACATTACACTGTGAGTGCATAAACTCTTGTTAGACGGAGAGAGAAAATGGAGACATTCTAAAAATACAGCGTAGAGAGGCTCTGAACAGAGATGAGGGACAAGCTGAGGATCAGCCCCGCCTCAGTTAATCAAACAAAAAGGTCTAAAAACTACCAGGAACAGGAGGTGGGGAAAGAGACAGTAATGGGCAGAAAGTGGGAGGAAGGAAGGGATGATGATGAAAAATGCCACTTCCTCAGGAGCTGACCTAGTAAAACTTTCATGAGAGATGTCCTTATGGGAAGTGTGTGAGAGGGGGGAGGGGGGCTAAAGGCTGTGGTTTCTAAAATAAGAAGGTCCCTCTGTGTCTCAGAGCCTGTGTTGATAGTGTGTGGGGCAAAATAAAAAGTTATATGAGATCAGGAATGATATACAAGCATGCTTGGTGTCAGACGCTACACCGCAGACCTCAAGACACAAGAACAGACTCAACTGAGACGTCAACAAACAAACCAGACTGCTTTAGGGACAACATGCAAATGGAATAAAGACTCAGTGGTGGTTATGACAGATGTTAACAATAGAAAAGGACAGCAGAAGACCCAAATAGGGCAGTGGCGACATCATTAGAACCCGAGCTGATTAAGTTTTGTTGTTAAAATGGCTCTTGTCAGGACAAATGGCTCATGTCTGAACACTTCGTCCTGAAAGTTGATGTGCTGCACTTTTATTAGGGGGACAAATTGTGACGCCTACACAACTGGGTCAAAGCCTCTCCAAAACCGAAGGTCTTGTTGGGGTCTCCCAGTCCGCTGTGGATAGAACCTATTAGGGCTCATTGAGGCATGTGGGGCTACCATGTGTTGTCCAACCCTACAGAATAGCTGCTGTAGAGCCATCATTTCTCATGCTGGACAGATTTAATCCAAATTTGGTGCATATAAATCAAATTGAGGAGGTATGTCTTCTATACGTGATGTTTTACTCTACTAGTTCATATTTTACTCACTAGGGGCAGCTTTTTACAGAAAACACTGTTATTCGAAGATAACTTCGTAACCATTTCAGTCAGGGGGATTTATTTTACAACGCATGGGATAGGGTAAATTTTTTGGTAAATAGAAACACAATACAGAAAAACTGCTGCTAATGATGGAAATGTAACTGTAAGTGTTCAGACTATATTGATTTGTCTGAGGACATAAAGGTCTTTGAGAGACCAAATAAAGGAGAAGGCAGAGAGTGATGTCGGGAGAGGATGAAAGACGAGCATGGAGGGGAAGGGAGACAAAAGGAGGCCGTGTAAGATGAGCAATCCTCAGCCACATTAGAGCAGCTTAGAAACTAAACTCATTATAAAGACCTGCAGAGGAGAGCCAGCAGTGCCTTGTGCCGATATTGTCTCTCTCTGATTTCATCCACTTTGGTAATTACTTTGGTTGTGCAAATAAACTATAGTCAAGGTAAGATTAAAGTAAGCCAAACATTTGCTTTATGTTGAGGAAAGATGTTGATTATGTTTCATTGAAAGTTAAATGATTACTGCAGATTCATGATGGGATTTAAAACTCAATTCATGCCCACACCGTAATATATTTCTACAACAGTGTTAAACCGAAGATGCTGTGATGCTACTGCAAATGAAAATATCATCACCAATCTTGCTTTCTACCATACCATAATAAGGGCACATTCAATTCTCCAATTCACATAAATAATAATCACAATACAAGGGTGCAAATGTAAGCTATTCTGAGCTGTTAATTCAGCAAAGATTCCGCCATGTTCACCCCTTCTGATGAGAAATAAAGCTTGAGACATGACTTTGAGATCATAAGCAATTATAAGTTACACATTTCCCATTTGTCATTAGGGATTACAAGTGTTTTTAAATCAAATTGAAGATTCTAATCTAGTGTGGGAGTAAAGCCCCCACACACAATTAACCAAAATAATGAGTTTTGAAACATTCTTTGGTTTTCTTTTTGAAATTGCACTAAGTATACTGTAATTGTCCTCATAATGTACTTTTGTGAAATAAGTTTTAAAAATTTCACAATATTACCGTACAAAGGTACGAGTTATCCTAACACAGATTTCACAAACTGTCTGTGGTAATCATTGGGTAACGTAGTTTGGCAACATTTAACTGTTCATATCAAACATGGCACACATACTTCCTTCTAACAGCCTCATGAATGTTATATTAGACAGCTCCTCTATTTTTATTTGCTTCTTTGGTTTCCCTCAAAAAATATAGAAAGAACCTGATGATCAATAGTTTATCCTAGACCAACATTTTCACATAAGTGAGACATGAATGCTGAAATGAGGAGACACAAATTGGGGCAGAATTCTAAAAGTACTCTTCTTTTTCTCTGCCTATTTATGACAAAATCACACCTGCTTAAAAAATGTTGTCTTTCAACAGTCAGGTCAAATAAATAAGCAGCCATTCAAACTGCTGTCTGCCATGCCTGCTGACTGATCTAGTATTCTTGTGTGAAATAAGTGGAATCACTGGGAAAATTGAGAGGCTCCTCTGAACCTACACAAGCCGGCAAGGACTGCTGATAACCTTGCCAAACACTATTGAACTCCAGAGGCTAATGAAGTCACAGTATTCTGCAACTGAAGTTTACATAACTTATCAGCATATGAAAGGAAAGATGTGTAATCTTAGCCGGAGCTTTCTAATATTCCAGATTGTTTCTTTGTCAGAAAATGATCATGGACAAGGACGTTTCACCACATTTAACGTTGCTTTTTTGTGTTTCAAGGTTTTTTGATTTGTCACTGTGATATCATTGGGAGAGTTTGAAAAAGGAGCAGTCTGGAAAAAATGAGCTATTTTTGTATTGCATTTGAAAATCATATAGTGGGTTTGCTGTCATCGACTCCTGTGCAGTGTACCCACAGGTCTGAGTGAGCGACCACAGCTGCAGTGTGACTTGCTGCTTCTGGATTTTCCAGTTGTAGCTTTAGGTGATGGAGGGTGCACAAACTCTGTGACCCCCAAATAGATTTACTCCTTGGAGCTCGTGTGAATATGTACAAATGAGAGTGTGTGTATGTGCCTATGTATGCACGTGTGTGTGTGTGTGTGTGTGTGTGTGTGTGTGTGTAAGGAGCAGCTGTGTGAATTTAGCAGCATGCTTCATATATGCACATACCCAAAGATGAATTCAGACGGTACCTCTCAAGAGTGTGTCCAATTATGTGAGCTGGTAGTAATTCTTATGGCCCCCATGGGAGCTCTTTAGGGAAATGCTCTTATACAAGTGACTACCAAAGAAAGAAATGTAAAAATATATAAGATATATGGAGTCAAGATTATTTGAATATAATGTAAAGAGCTCACAGTTAATCCATGGGGATGAGGGATTTTGTGTGCGAAAATACTTGAGATGAGAATGTACTCATGCACTGCATTTATTCATGCATATGTTTACGCACATGCTTCTGAGTGTAATATGTGTGAAATGTTCAGTTTATAATTTGAATTGTTCGGATCAGGATTGATCTCCCGAGGATTCGTATGGCTTGGCTTTTCTCCATGGTGTGAGACCATTATCCTTTCATTGCATTTCTAGGATTGCAACTATCGACAACTGACTCTGTAAAGCAGTTAGTCTTTTTCATCATTCGTCATTTTGGCCAAAGCTGCTTGTTCTGTACAATTGTACATGATTGTGGTTATGGCGCATTGATCAAAACTGTCCAGATCCATAGCGAAAAAAAGATAAAATGAAGAAAATGATTGCAGTCAAAGGGTGAATTCTCAATATAGACCCCAAGCCAACGAAGCACTGTATCAACAGTTTCCATGAATGCACGTAAATAAATATCAAAATCATCAATCTTTCACAATCAGACCAATAATCACACCTGGTAGAGATTACCTGGAGAGGACATTAACTGTTTTCAATCTGCCTCTGCTGAGAAGATCCATGAACAAATTTCAATCATAAGCCAACCAGGGCATAGTAGATATAATGAAACCCTCCAATGGATGCATGTAGATGATATAATAGCCTCTCGGGTGTCGTAGCCAAATGGGCACGTCCGCCAGCTTCACTGGTGCTATCATCCCAAACCTGTCAAAACTGATTGGCTTGATGCAGATAAGGACATATTCTGATTCCCCAGTGTGCTAAAGGATGGACATGTGGGTCCTGAATGTTTGTCATAGCACATGTATTTATGCTCAGTGAAACCCACGAAGTGATATCAGCTCTCAGGCCTTTCTGGTGCATGTAAACAAACAAGGATGATCAAAGTCATTTCTGCCTTTCTTGCAATACGTAAACCATTTTGAACTGGGAGGCCATCAACAAAATTAAAGAGAAGCGGGTGGAAATAGGTTTGAAACAAACCAAGAGTGATACAGAAATCCATTCTTCCTTTGCACATCTGAGGCTTACACCTCCTTTCGCAAGCCGTAAACCCTCCATCTGACAAATCCAATTAGCATGGTATGAGCGTGCTGTATACACGCCACAACCAGAATCATGGCAGGAGACTGGTACATTCGTCCAGGCCGACATGGAGGACTGGCATGGAAGGTTAAACTTGGCCTTTAAAATGACTCCAGCTGGAAGTCACAGGTTGACAGGTTGGCAGTGATAACTGCCTCCCTTGCCTCCGGTCTTTCTCTGCTTCTCATCTATCTCCCGGTACCAACACTCTCTTTTTATAAGCCACTTAATTTCCTCTCCATCCTATAAAGCCTCTCCACTCCCAGCCATCTGACATCTCCATCTTTAATTCAAACTGACCCTTGTTTGCTAGAGGAAACATATTCCTAAGGCAACACCATGAAATCCATTCATGATTTGCTTTTATAGTCAGGGACCAATCTTTAGTATACATACATACATATCATTTTTTTAAATTATTTTATCTGTCTGCATTATGGTTTGTGCCAAGATTGGTATAAACAGCTTCTTGAAATACATGCAGTTGGATCTTGCAGCAGATTTATCTTGCAGCTGTATTATTTTGTCTGAGTGTGTGCATGTGACACACACCAGCCCACTTTGAAAGACTAGCCTATTGTCTTTTATTTGGAATTAATGGCTATTTCTCATCAAAGAGGAGACGATCCACCTTGTGTGGAACACAAAGACGAAACAAGACAAACAAAGATGAAAGGACAGGCAGTAACATCTACGAGCATGAAGTGGTGGGTGCTCCATGCACTCACTGTCAGATCAGAGCCTAAAGAATCTCGAGAAACGGACACAGAGCGGTGATGTTGACCTCAAACGCTGGTTCAGAAGCTACTGGTGGCTCACATCGAATCTGAGGATCGGGTTGTAGTAGATGCTGATGTGGTGTGCCAGAATCATGCAGCAGAGTCCAACAGAAGCTGGGGAAACCAGTACGCAGAGCCTCTAGCACCAAAAGAGCCCACAAACAGGCCCGAGGCCTTGGAGGCACCCTGACTAATATGACCAGAGCGCACAGATACACCATCGGGGGTACGAAGCCGGAGGGGCCCCAAGGCCCCGTAAAAGATTGTGATGACGGATCCGCTTTTAGTTTTGATATAATTTTACTTCTGATTACTGCCTTCCCTGTTTCCCAGAGTAATGGAGAAACAGGGAGATGGAGAAGTATTTGGAAAGTAATTTTTTTCCAGAAAGTCAGCCCACCCTTTCTTTATGATTTTATGTGATTCTTCTCAACAGAGAAGTGTTGCAGCACAATGTTGGGGACAGTTTTATAATGAGTTCAGATGAATAGTTTGGGATTCAGGTGCTTGATCACTTATCATTCCAGGGTGTATTGTATTAAGGATTTCATTTGTACAATGATATTGCTGGTAAGAAAAAAATAGTCTTGGGAGTATGAGATGACAGCAATGAAACTTGCTGATGACAAAAAACACATCTGTTCCCTTCTGAGACACAGACTCATCCCCAACAGTGTACGACTTTTCTTCGCATTCGAAGGCCATAGACCTGACAAAATACATCTTAGGGCACAGATCCATCTACTAAGCCAGAGAGTAAGCGAGTCGGCTTTACAATTAAACCCTTCAAAGGCAGGAGTGACCAGGCCCACCAGAAGCTAACAACCATTCTGTCCGGCGCTGTCGGGGAGGAAGTTTTCAGGTTTTAGAACAAATTAAAATAAAGTTTGACAAGGAGGCACAACTATCCCCTCAACAAAAAGACAGAGAATGGAAATTCCTTCAACTTCAAACAGAAATCCAGTTGCTTCTGACATAACCATGCCCTGATGATTACAATGACATGGATGAGTGAGAATCTACAATCACAAACATATTCATATAGTTGGTATGGAATATGAAGAAAAGGTCCAAACTTGTTCTCCTAGTGCAGAGATTAAAAGTGGGACAGTGCCAATTTCTGATGGCAGCTGAGAAAATAATCTTTTATGCTTAAGGGCATTTAACTCTTACATTTTCATGTAAAATATTTTCATATCAAAATCGCAGCATGTGCAATTTAAAAATGTACTTCTGAATATCATTATTCCAACCATTTCAATAAATTAAAGCTCTACTAAAATATGAAATCTCAGTTGTACTAACCTATTACTAAGATATTATACTCAGAACATTTTCTCATGCATGGTGGATGTAATACACCTGTAATCATTCATCATTCATTAATCATTAATCCTTCATGCATTTAATCCTTAATCATTCATGCTAAGTATTTCTAATATGTTTAAATATAATTTGTTGTGCAGACATTGTTTCCTGCCTAACAAAATAGGATGAAACCTACATTGTGTTGGATGATAACTTTTTTCCTCCTCATTATATTCATGCCTCATGTCATCACATGACTTGACCACAACCTGTAACACTTGCCCACTTTGTCAGCCCATCCTATTACCACATCCTCATTTACGCCCATCAGCAATATCACTATAACCACTAAATTGTGGGTCTCTGTTTGCCTTTAAAAGCAGCTCAGTGATGCATTGTGTGTTCTGACCCCTTTATATCAGAACCAGCATTAACCGTTTCTGTGTTAGCCTTTGATACAACGCACCCATCAATGAGCCTTTGGCACCCATGACCTTTGGCATTTTGGCACAACGCGGGTTCATTAATCGTCCTTCTTCCGCCCCCTTTGGCACTAAACACTGTAGACCAGGAACACTAAAAAACCTGAAGCATTTGGGATTCTCTGATCCAGTTGTCTATCCATTACAGTTTGGCCACTGTCCTTCTTTTAATATAGCACCTTTGAGGACAGATTGCTCTCCTAATCTTCAATGAAATTTCCCCTGTGCTAATACAATAGCTCAAAAACTTTTTCATTGATCATTTTCAGATTTGATGACCCCTAGACCTTACTGTGATGAAGAACTGGATTCATTTTGGTTAAGGTCAATTGTATATTTCCGACACTAGAGGGAGCTTTATTTCCAGAGGTTTTAGGGCCATAATCTCTCAACCTGGTCCAATTTAATTCAAATTTGGTGAATATAAATGGACTTAAGGATATCTATTTTGTATTTATCATATTTCAGTCTAATAGATCATACTTTATTTACATGGGGAGCCTTTTCTGATGAAAAACACTGATTTCTTTTGTAACTCCACATTTAATCTGAGGAGTTCAATTGGAGGCTTTGCTTATACGAAGTGGATTGGGGGCTTTTCAGGGATATACCATTGATGTCAGGCACGACAGTGTAATCCTAGTTGATAATGAAATGAGATGCCAATTTAGAACACAGACATGTAAAACTCTTAATGCTCTTCTATTTTTAATCTGTATTAACAAGGGCTGCTAAAGCTAATGCATTCTTTTTACTCTTAATATTTCTTAATGAAATTAATAAAATCAGTGTTTAACCCTAATTTCCTCCCATAATCCAGTGCATATGCATGATGAGATAACCCCCAGCGTGTCGGAAGGCAAGTTTCACTTTGAAGGGAACCCCGACTATAAAGACATTAAGGCATCATTATTCCATAAACGTATTTACATAATGATGAACGATGTTAAGAACACATAAAATACTGTCATTACTTTATAAATCCTCAAAGTTTAAGACATATTTGACGTATACAGGTCACCATTACTTTAAGTATGCATTGCAATTTGGGTGGATGACGTAGAATGGTTGATGTTGCGCTGAGGGTTAGGGTTTTCGTAGCATTGGTGAGAGAAAAATTTATATAATACTGCATTGTGCTGCTTTTGGTTGTACTTTCCAGTCAAAGGGCCGGATTGGACGCGATGTTAGTCTTCACAGCTTTCCCAGAGATAAGAAGAGGAGAAAACAGTACGAAGACGCCTGTGGAGGTTCACGTCACTCCTCTCCTGATGCATTTGAAGCATTTAGTCGACCACATCTGCTAAAAGAGCTTACGGGCCGTGCTAATTATAAACAAAGGCTAAAAATGCCTAAAGTATTTCCACACAAGGAGAATAAATGCCACCAAAAGCGAGTGACAACTGCTGTATGAAGAGGCAAAGACAGGAGATGCTGGAAGCTCTCCTGCTAAAATCTGAACCAGCTCATTGATAACGAGTCTGAAGCAGACTATCGGACGAGACTATGACGTGGAGGATATCATTATGAGATGGTATGATCTAGGTGCTTACTTTGAACAGCTGCTGACAAAAAGGGGAGTTCTTTACAACAAACACTTTCCTTCATGGTTGGCATAGCAACACAAATCCTGAACAGACACCAGCGATTGTGTTCCACTCTTACGTCATCACGTCTCACCTCTTCTTCTTTTGGTTGCTCAGTTTGAGGAAAGTTCTGCAAGTTGTCCTTGGTTATGTCGTGCTCCAGTTCAAATTGAAAGGACTGGTCAGATGACATTTTTATCTCTTGAATCAGGATAAGTAGTTCAGAAGCTGGCCAGTGCTACCATTTGACGTCTCTACGCAGAATGCATTGCTACGTAAACAGCAATGGCGACCTACGAGTTAAATATTTTTTTCTAAATTAGTACAAAGTACGGGATGTAGAGTAAATTTAATGTCACATTTATATAGTTTTTACCGTCAAATATGTTCTTAAGCATACAAGTCTTGACAGTCGGGGTACCCTTTAAAAAGCCAGATAAATCCAAAGCTGTGTGCACAAATTCCAATGTTGAACTGTCTATCCATTGAAGCAGACCCAACCTGACGAAGGCTCTAACGTTAAGGAAAGGCTCCCATTGGAGCAGATGAAATGATCAAAACAAGGGTAATCACAGCGGCTCTACTTGACAGCGGCTCTGTCGGAGCTTTAGCCAAGTGTGGTAAAATAGGTAGACATTTCAAACACGGCAGGATAAAAAGTTAATCAAGACTCACATGGTCATGAATTGTCCATTGAAATGATGAAGTGGTTCCAGCACATCATAAAACCCCTTAAAGGCAGCGTCTGCACAGTGGATGCACAACTTAGCCATGCTACCCTCAGCTGAATACGACAGGCTGCCAAAGTAAATGCTGCAGCAGGTACAGTGATAACCCTACCCTCTGATAAGTTTAATTAATATAACAGTCAATTTGTGAGAAGAATTCCTTTACTGAGCCAAGTCTACTTCAAATGAAGTAATTATGAAAACTAAGCTGAGAAGTAATAGAGAAGAAACCCTCTAATCCCTAGAATTGGTAGTTTGTCATGTTCCTTTATTGCAACAGCACACAAGCATTTGTTTTAACACGCCCCAAAAGAATCACAGACTTATTATGATTAACTCAGACTTAATCAAAACATTAACTAAGTTAATGTTTTGATTAATTTTAGTATTGACCAGTCCTCGGTAGAAAAGAGCTTACTAAGGGATATGAACAAAGAGCCATAGGTGCATGAATCTAGTAGACATTCCATAAATCAAACCCTGACAGTGAAAAAATGTCCAGTAGCAACATTGTAAGCTGATGAACTCACAGACTGTGAATTGTTATATCTCCCCTAATATTAATTTGTGTTTAAAATCATTGAAAACTTTTACTTATGCAGAGTATCATTTGTCCTCTGAGTCTTTCTCTACCACTTTCTCTTCATTTCCATCTTTCATTCATTCATTATCCATAACCGCTTATCCCGTTCAGGGTCACGGGGGCTGGAGCCTGGCCATCTTTTTCTTCCATAATCTAATACTCTCCACTGGGGCTCTCATGTAGAAAACCATTCTGCATTTCAAAGCAATCACACCAGGCTCCTGAGCAATTACTTCTGATGGCAGCCCAGTTGGCCTGGACACTGTTTATCCCTGATGACGTGGGAATTCAACAGGCAAAACTCAGACAGATGAGAGGGAGGTCGTTTCTTTTCCATGTTCAATGGGCCTTTGCTAGCAGATGTGCCTCCCAAAAAGATTTCTTTATGCTGGCTCAATGCTCATTTTAATTAACACATCTGCCTGGTGATGTTAATTAAGACGCAAACAGAAAAAAAGATCACACAGATCAGATAGTTTCACATCTGAATGCAGTGCTTGGCACTTATTCAAATGGAATTTCTGCTAGGCTTCTTGAAACACTTGGATAACAAGTGGGGGCATCAGAACAAGTGTATCAAACAGATTTTTGATTATATTGGGGGGAAAAGCAGATTTGCTGAAAATACGAAAAAGCTGTGAAAGCTTTATTAAAAGCTTTAACCATGGTTCTCTACCACTAACGATATTTACATAAGATGTGGTGCGGTCTAACATGGAAATATGATTGATCTCTCTGTCATGCATGCCAGCTGAGGTGCTACTTACTTCATGGGCTTGAATAACGCTTGTCCATAATTCTGGAAAGTCATGATCAGCTTCAGCTGGGTGCCCCCTGATTTCATGGCTAGGAGGAAAATGATCAATATGTTAGATCAGGATTTGAAGCACAAGCACATAAACACTGACAATGTACAAGCACATATGCACAGCTGTTTCATTAATTGCCAAATTAAGGAAGGTAATTTTTCGTGAATGCAGATTAGGAATACCACATCTTTTGACCACTCTGCCAGACACAGTTCAATCGAAGTGCAATTGTAGTTGTTGTTGTTAAGTGTGCCTGAGGGTAATACGCGGCATGAGGAGCATCTGCTCAAAACTATGGTTAGTTCTGGGTACGATGGAGCAAAAAACATTGGGATGGACAATTAAGACTGACTGTGTGGGGCACCTGTCTTTAGAAAGATCCCAACAGCATGTTTTCACACATGTGCATGTATGTTCACATGCTGCACAACAGACCTGTTTCAGGTTTGAGGTTTCTCATGGATTGCACACTTTGCCAGTGACAGCTCATGCATGTAGATTAATCACAGCAACTTTCATTCCCGCCAAGCGGACCTCATCCACGTACATGTCAACTCTAGTGCCAATCTCGGGGATTTTTTTCCTTTTTAAAGTCCGTGGGGAAAATAATGAATCTATTTTTTAATGGGAAAATATACGGGCTACATGTGATGTCAAATGGTAGCTGTTGTTCTTCTTTCGCCACGGTAGAGGCTCATCCACATTGTTGAGCTGGCACATTCTAGTGCCGGTTAGTGCGAGGAAGATCTTGATTGATTTTGGGAAAAGTCGGTTGTGTATTTTCAACACTAAGGGAGCTAAACTTTTTCTCAGCCCATAATTTCCCAACCAGTTTTCTCCAATTTAGTCCGAATTTGGTGCATATGAATCGACCCAAGGAGATCTATCTTTTACATATCAAATTTGACTCTAATAATTCACATTTTACTCACTAGGGGGATCTTTCTTAAGAAAAAAACCTTTTTCGAGCATAAATTCGCTGCCTAGAGCAGTTATGATGTTATACATGATAAGATGGCTGACTTAACTGCTGATGATATATTTTTAATAACTTCAGGTTATACTTTATTGGACTAGTACTATTTGCTACTTTAATTCAATTAGTTGCTCTAATTCACACAATCTGCATGTGTTACTTTTTTCCTTCAGATTTCCGGAAAATAGGGATTTTCAATACAAGTCTTGGAGATATGCGTGTGATGTGTACGTTTGCACCCAGGGAGTCAGTGATGTTCACGTGTCTCCCAGCGGCTGCTTGAGGCTCGCTGTGAGCTTGTTGCCTGCATGCTGCTCACACACAGGGACAGCCAGGCCTGTCTAAATGTCTAGTGTTTCTTTCATAATGGACAGGCTTTCAGGGGATTTGCCCATTTATTACAGCGCATTTACTTGAGCATATTACACAACACAGTGCTTCGCCCTAAACCCAACATCAACATAAGCCCCCTGTTGTGGACCCATTTACTGGCTGACTTGCTGGCTGAGGAGCAGGCGACACTCAACCCCCTGCTCAGGATATCATTGATATTTTTGCTGTCTCTCAGTTTCTTTTATCTTCTTGGTATACATCATCCTTTCATTCTCTCTCTCTCCCTCTCTCTCGCTCTGATACACTTTCTGTCCCAGTTTGTCAAACTCACCGCTGGCAAGCATCCCAATTTATTGTGACTCATTCTCAACCTTTTGCATTGCACACCCACTGTCTTACAGATCACCTGCATAACGGCACATGAGTGAATCCATAGAATACGCTGAGAGTATTATACCCACATATGTGACCCAGACTAATCTTTAAACTTGGTACGACTAACAACCATGCCTAAAACCTTTGTGAGATAAGAATGATGAGACTACGTTTTAATGCTGTGACTTTGAACCTGTAAGCTATGATCCTTGAGGGATTCCACTCAAATCTTTGTTGGTGCTGAACGAAAATTTTGCTTCAAATTGAAAACCACAAAAGGTAATCCCTCGTGGAAATCCCCTGAAAAAAAAGGCTCAGCTGATTTTTTCTCTGGATCTGCTCTGACATGCAATTAAACATAACTTGAACTTGAACAAGACATTCTTTTGATTCCTCCACCAGCCATCTGTCTCAGTATTCATTTGAGGGCTGCAAGTTTGCTGATCTAACTATCTACACATCTTACTCTCATTTCTCCACAAATGAGTGACCACAAGTGAGTCGACATCACTGTCCTCATTTCTAAACCTTTGTGTTCTTCCGCTATTCATAACCAGCCTTACCCAACACCATCAAAACACCCTGTTCCCATCCATAAGTTGTGACGATAAATCCACCCTACTTTCACCTGTACCGATGCACACCACTGTGAATGTGATTTATGAGTCTGCTTGAAGTCTGAACAAAAGGCCAGAGCGAGACAGACACAGAGAAGGGAAGAGCTACTGCACAGAAAATGCTGAAGAGGGAAACTTTCTAATTGTGTGTCGGTTTTGCAATGTTAGTGAAACAGATGGGAGTGGTTAGTGTGTACGCCAATTACAGGGCGTACACGCTGTGTGCTCCCATACACACATACTCACACATCAGCACTCTGAATTCTCTTTTAAGCTGTTTTTAAAGGTTTGCCTGGGCACGGAATGATGTATATTCAATGCACTATAAATACTGGAAGGGAAAAACACACACTAAGTACATAAGGTAAAGGCTGAGATGTTTACTGTGGATGACTGTGAGCTTTTGTGAGAAATGGAGGGACTAATCACAATGAGGTGGTGGTGACAGCATCAGAAACTACAATGACTCTTTCAGTGCTCAAAAGAGACAGTGATGACAACAGTGGAGGATATTTTGTTATTCACCCCTACAGTTTGAATCCAGCCTAAATATATTTTCTTTAAATCAGCTTCAGATTGTAATTATCTCTATAAGTTATTTGTCCCAGTTATTTGACCATTGAGTAAAATCTCCTTCATAAAGAAGATCTGGTCAAGATAGCGTTAACATGAAAAGTACAAGAAGATTTCTAATTATACATTTACAGTGCATCTGAAACTGCAATGTATGTTTTATAAATGCTTTGCATGTCTTGATGTTTGCTTTGCACAGAATTTGCTATTATTTATGATCCTTTTTCAATGGCAAACAGGGGTGGATATTTGGGTATGAAAGCTTTTTTTACACACTCATATTAGAGAAAAACCTTCTTGATTCTTCTTCTCCTTATAAGTAAGTTTGCATTAATGTGCCTAATATCTATGTGAAATATGTTACGCATGTCAGGGCTACAGCCAAAAACAATATCTTGAAGCTATTGGCTCCTAAAACCAAAGTAATTAGGAGCCAAATATAATTTTCAGGAGCCAAAATATATCGACGTCCGAGTACAATGTTAAAAGTCTGCCTTACCTTTTCTTTCCTTTCTGTACTCTCTGCCTTTGTTTGAACTGCGTCCCATAGTGCGCACAATTTTTTATTTGCACATTATGTGCTATGTCCAATATGATCCAATCTTGTTACATTGAATACACAAATTAAATGCCCAATGCACTGGCTGCATTCCTTTGGTAAACATGCATGCTGAAATGCAAGGTCCGTACTCAAAATTTCCTGTTCGGATAAATGTTCCGTTACAGCGTAGTTTGTATGTATTTTACATTTGCGTATAGACGGTCGCCACAGTCTGCTGGCAGAAAAAAACAAAATTGCAAATTCAAAAAGACAAAAAAGTTAGTTGCATTGATGACCTTTTAGTTGCCATCAGGAGCCCTGCATGTGTGAACTTTTCTACCCATTCAAACATTCAATTTTATTAAAACTACATCAGAGTTAATGAGGAGCTGTGTATTCTGCATTGGCTCTGTTAGAGGATTAATTACTGATGAGGTCATTAACCAGCCTGATGACTCTTTTATTCATAAATGCAAACACAGACAAAATGTACAAACAGAAACCCACAAGTTATGATTCATTGATAGATAAGAAATGCTCAATATTGGGCCACCACAAACAGACACACACACACACACACACGCACACACACAGACATTGGTAACACAGCTCTCCCTGACCCACTCACCCACGCTGGTGACCCTCTGTTTGACCAGGTCCTTCAGGAGAGAATCCCGCACAAGACTGTGTCTGGCGTACAGCTCGTACCGGTTAATGCCAATGTGAAAACGTAACCAGTTGGGGTAAGACTCCGCCATCACCACTCCTGTTGGAGAGAAATCATCTTCTTCCTCTTCGTTCCCCTCTTCATTGTGCCTGAAAAATAGGAGACGATGTAGAGAAGATGTTCACTGTAACGAGAAGTTATGGTGCAAAGCTATTCCACTTAAGATGGTGTTTAGTCTGTGTCACTGATTGTGTGTCTAATAGTTATTGATTATTATATATGATTATAAAGCATATCTGAGAAATGGATGCTGAGGAGGGACGTGGCACTGAGCACATCGTTCTAATAACACATGGACTAATAACATAGTATAAAATACAAGTTTATTGGTAGATTATCCAAAACAGATTATAAAATGCAGCAGGATGAAAATTCCTCAGTTATGTGGCTAAAAGTTCGTATGGAATGGAAGTCAGATAGAGAGATAGATAGATAGATAGATAGATAGATATATTGATTGATTGATTTCTCTATGGAAAGAACATGCACCAGCATTTTCTATCAGCATTAACATGTATTTCAGCCACTTGTAAGGCTTCCACTTGAACACATTCCCATAAGCTTACCATCCTTGATTCCCTGCTGCACTGGGATAGAATTTGATGTCAGTGTTGACGTTGAACAAAGTGTCATCGTCCGTCAGTGGCGGAAGGTCAACATTGTATAGAGGATGCTCAAACAGGGCAGAGAGGCGGGATCCAACGCGGGCAGAGACGGTGCGACCATCCCCTCCGTCTCCGATCAGCGGCTTGTGCTCCTCCGCGCCGCCCGTCCGCTTGAGCAGCTCGGCTCTGTCCGCCGCAGCATTCATCTTTTCCAGCGAGTGCGATGTGAGGTTCGAGCTAGGCTCGTTGCTGAAATCTTGCAATATTCTCAGCGTGTGCTTGTTAGGCCAGCCCCCCTCTGCCGCCGACCTGGCGCGCTGTTTGCCCCAGCCCTGAGACTCTCTGGCCGCATGGTGAGCGCACTGACAGCCGCCGTCCCCGCTGTCCGCAGATCGCTTCTCTAGTTTGGGTAACAGGTCTATCATGATGTGCATGGTGCACGCTACCAGAAACACCAGGAGTATCAGCACTCGGAATTTACGGAACAATATCATCTTGATCATCGCCTTCTTCCCTGACTGAGAGCAGATCAGCTGTGCGTGCACCGACACTGATGTCCGACAGTGTTATGCGATGACGTTTGTTTGAAGATGCACTGTGATCTTTGCACACATGTCAGCCTGGGTTAGTAATTCCATCACGTGGTCAAGACTTTATTTTAATAGTCCCAATTCTTGATTGGCAGACAGGTGGAGACGGCGACACATACTCCTCTCGGAAGCCCTCTGGCTCAGGAGTTGATGATCTTCATTCATTCATTCATTCATTTATTCACTGCCTAGTTAAATAGATCTGGAATCAGGAGGTCGGACGTCGGATTCGTTATGAAGAGGAGGAAGGAGGGTCTGAAAAGCACCGATATTCTTCCTCAAATCTGCTTCCTTGTTTCCTTGCCAGAGCAAACAGAGATGTCCAGATGTGTCATAAATGTCCTCGGGGGAAAAAAGTAGCAGCAGATACCCATACAGTCCACAATAAGAAAATGGTCATAGTGAATAAGATTATTATTATTATTATTATTATTATTATAATAATAATAATAATAAATCGTTAAAATATGAGAAGCGATCCTTTGGTGCGCTTCGCTTTTCCACTGGAGCTGTTGCAATCCCTTGTTGAAGTCAGAGCAGCGGCTGAGCGGCAGGTGCAGGGATCGTGGTTGCAATTCGTCCCCTTAACCCTGCCGTGTTTATCTTCCAAGTGTCTATGCAGGGTTGGTGTGTTAAATATTCTGATCCAAGCAGTCTGAGCCCAGCCTCGGTGGCGTCATGAGGAAGAGGTTAGCTGTGTGTGCACACACAACAAGAAGCACTGGTGACATGAGATGAGAGAGAAGCTCAGGAGTGTAACACTGTGAGGCTGCCGCTCCGCTCTGCGCCGCCAGAGGGCGCTGGCACAACCTCGAACACTAGTGAGCATGAAGGACAGTGCGTAGATACAGTTCTTCAAAGTCCATTATAAGCAACTAGTTTTTTGCGGGGTGGACAGGTGTGTTCTGATGGGCCTTTGAGGATGAGGCGAGGAATCAATGAAATTCACACTGGCTGAGTATAGATTACCTGACGACCTGTCTGGCAGTGTAGACAAATACAGACTATTACACTGGTGCCAAATAAAAGAGATCCTCAGTCATAGCCTAGTCTAACATAGCTGGTTATCGATTACTTTATGAATCACTTTTTCATTCACTGATAATCAATGTTACTCTGAATAATGTCTGAAAATGCATCGTATATTGTCATCGGGCCAAATAAACCAAAGGTTTTTACAGAAACTAATACACAAAATGTTTGACATTTTTCAGCGCATCAAAAGTCTCTTTGAATACATCTGATTGTCAGTTTATTGATCAATTGATTCCTTACCAGGGACACATGGTGCGGTGGTGGTTAGCCCAGTCTCCCTACAGCAAGAAGGTTATCAGTTAACTTCAGTTCCATTCTAAGTTTGCATGTTTTCCCTGTGACTGTGTGGGTTCCCTCCTGGTACTCTGGGGGTTGTTGAATCTAATATGCCCATACTCATGAATATGAGCATAAGTGGATATCCAATTTTACATAGTCTCTTCTAAATGGGAGTGTATCCCACCATTCTGTGTAAATGCTACAAAGGCATAATGCCCCCCCCATTATCGTTATTTGACCGCTAAGCCAGCAGTAGTGGCAGTAACAGCATCAAATTGACAGTTTGTATAAATGAGCAGATCGGCAAAAGGGGAATCAGGGCTTTGGCAATGTGTATGAAAAGCAACAATAATATTTTGCAAATATCATAATATACAAAACTAGATACATAAATAAGTAAATTATATAAATGTGATCAGTCGGCACATACAGAAAATATTTGGGACTATAGCATGCGTTTTAGATGCTTGGCTCTTGTCAACAGGTTGAAAGTTGGCTTGTCTGTGCATGCTGTCCCAAGTTGCTGGCAGGGGTTTAATTTGAGGGGCGATGAGAGATAATAAATCATGCAGTATATGTTAGGTATTGTATTTGAAGCCTGGAGTGGTTTAAACACTAAAATGAATTGTGTAGAGTAAGGTAATTTTGCATTACTTTAAAATATCAACCAGGAGGGCATGATTTCTAATGTGGTGCTTATCAAAACGCTATTCATGTAATTGAAATGAAAGGATTATTAACTCATCGATCATTTATTATCCCCAAACGATCTTCTTTTTGCAATCAAAGCAAACCTTCCCTAGAGGATATTCTTTCTATTTGCAGATAAAGTGAAAGACGCCTTTCATGTCGGACTACAGGGGGGCCAAACACTTCCAGGAATCACTGCAACAGCCATTTGCAACAGACTGGACTACATTTCTCCTCAGGATTAAATTGTAAGAGCTACACAGTTCATTTGTGCTGCCAAATGCGGGCTTTTCAACTGCCAGGTACAAGTATACAAAGACATGCAGGAAATCTTTTGAACCTCTTTATCACAATGAAGTGACAGTACAATGTAAGATAGGAAGCCAGAAAGGCCAGTATCCGACTAATGATAATGTAACTAAATGATTTTTTTGGCTTTTACGCTTCTTGTGGAAGAGATTCACTTGGCTCATGCCCGGCCTCCCACAGGCACCGATTTGGAGTTCATGCCACTGGCAGATTCGTGCATCTAAATAAAACAGGATCTTAAAGCTAACAAGCAAACAAATTGTCCTCCCAAAGGCAAGTCTGCTGTCCCATTTCATCTTGTGTTCCAAACAAAACAAATTGGCACAAGCCGGCATGTTAGAGTCCACTGATACTAAAAGAGGGATTCTAATGATATAATTTGCTTTAGATCAAAGAGTACGTATTACGGATTTTATTTTGTTGGAGTCCTCTGAGCCTTTGGGAATTCAAATTTGCTTTTGGCTCACATCAGTATGTGTTGCCAGTGCGCACAGAATTAACCTAAATCAGCACATTAAGTATTTGTGTACTGTTTATTTGCAAGAAGCAACAGCGGCTGTTTCGCTCACTGGACCTGTGATTTCCCCACCGTTTAGAACTCAATCTTTTGACAATACTTGTTCATTAAATGAGGTTTTCTATCAAAATAAGCATTTAAAATATAAGTATAAGTATCTTTTCTTTAAGCACTTTCTCTGACATAACTTCACATTTAATTTGAAGAATTCAATCAGGAGGATCTCTTGTACAACACAGGGGATTGGGGGCTTTCAGCCCCAGAGTTCTCCCATTGGCGGTTCCATTGATCAGCAGGTAGCGCTTTTTATAGTAGCCTCAGCCAAAACCCTCTGAATGTCTGTACGAATGAGTGAATGCTCGTTTGCACTTTGAGCAGCCTGCCACACTTGAACGGCACTAAATGATTACAGTCCATATATAATTTACCACCTAGAGCGACGATAATCATCCTGCATTTTGTGTATCAGATTTGTAGCATTAGGCCAAATTCATTTTCAGCAAAAACTGCTCCAGAATGACCAATAATTACATGACATTTTTCGAAAACTCCAGGGAAGACATGAAAATAACTGGTTGATCTTTTCAGGGAAAATTATGTCATATTCTCTGTGTGAGCTCCCATTAAATTTGAGTCCCCGTTTTCTTCTCCTTCTAGACAACTTTGCTTAAGTCACCTACATTGTGTCCAGTTTGCCACAATAAAGATTCAAAGTAACTAAAAGTAAAGAAAAAGGAAGCTGAAACAAGTTTTATCATGTTGTTTTGTGGTTAATAATAAATAATCAAGGAAATTATTTTCAAGCGTCGTAACCTCAACTACAATAACTGACGTGCCAACGGTGCTTTATGGTTACAAATGATATATTTTTGCATTGATTCAGCATTGATTTCTTAAGTCCATGAATTAAAACTTTAACAACACCTCTCAGGGGAATAATAATTAAATACAATATCTATTATTATCACTGTGTTCCATTTAAGGCCATAAATTCAGTCACACAAAACCCTGTCAGACAGTTTTATAAGCCTGTTGATTTGTTAAAAGCTAAATTCAAGCTGAGGGATAAATGGCTGTGCGAATGTCACAAGTGTAGCGGTTATAATTGGAGAATAATGTGGCTGAGTAATAGCAACAAAAATGTTGATTTGACAAATGGCTTGCCAGTTGGCACTTCTGTTATTGTAAAAGAAGGGAGGCTTTGGTCGCGGTGTGAGGGAGGGTGTTTACAAAGACACTGTGTGAACAGCACCAGTCATCGGCCGCAGGTGTAGTCATGTGACAACAGCTCCGAGTCAGTTGAAATTGTGAAATTAAAATATTGTTTCAATTACTTTGGATTATGGAATATGTAAACATATTAATGCTGTACAGTTTGCATTGTGTATAGTATTTTGTTTGGAACTTTGGACAATCACAGCAGGACACTGAAGCAGACTAATGAGACTGCCGGTGCCACATGGAGACGGGCTGCGCTCCTGCTGTGTTCGTCTCCTGATCTTAAAGGCACAAAGACTAAAACTGAGCTGGGGGATTTCCAATTAGGGGATGGAGGGCTGTGACCATGGATGCTAAAGTACAGAAGAGGCGACTGTATTTGATTTGTGTGCAATGATGTGCGTGTGTGTGAGTATGTGTGTGTGTGTGTAGTATGTGGACTCACTAAGAGAGACATGGCAGTGTTACAACAGCAGCTGTACAATCTATCATCAGGTGGTAAACTCTCATCTGTCCATCATCTACTCACAAAGCAGTTCACACCTTGTTGTCACCCAAGGTCCCGCTTCAGGCCGCTATCAAAGGCCGTGTGACAGATGTTCACTTTTTCCTTTTTTCGTCAATATCAAATGAGCTCATCCTTCAGGATGATGGATGATGAGAAATTTCCATTTAACATGCAAAGACTTAACTGACAGAGCTGAATTTACACATGTCTGGCGGTTTTCCTTTCATAGTGTGAGAGAACGCTCTTCAGGTGAACTGAGGGTTTCATGTGGTGCAAAGGACGGTTTGGGTTCTTGTTAGATTTGTACTTTTGATTCAATTTGGTATCATATTGCAATTGTGTAAGCACACTAGAGAACTGTTCCCAACACACCTACATCCTGTCATCGTCAACTACGTAGACGGTACCAGCGTACATCTAACATCAGTTTGTTATAGATGCACCACTTTTTTCTGCTGCCGCTGCAGCATCTTGACATCAGAGGGGATCGCTCTCTCGTCCCCTCGTCCCCTCGTCCTCTCGTATCCTCTCGTATCCTCTCGTATCCTCTCTGTCTTTCATCTTCAGACAGACGGGAAAGTTTTCAGTCTTTTATGTGGTTTTTCCTGTTGAGTTTTTGTTTAATTTGGGTGGGACCATAAAAAAAGGTCCTTCTCTCGTTCTCTCTCCATGTGGTATCATGGCCCATTTTTATCGTCCATATTCCGTTTGTTTTTCTTTTTTGTTTTGTTTACTGTCTGCCTGCTGTAACTTCCTGTAATTGGTCTATGTGTCCAAACCATCCAAAACAAGTGCTGTATTTAACTTTTTTAGGATGTCTAACCAAAGTCCAGTGGTTTGATGTGGACCCGTTGGTTTCACACCAACAATTTAGGTCCTGACCAAATGAGGTAAGTGTGAAAGCTCCCTTTTAACTTCTACATGTTTGCCATGTGCGACTCTGATGACGTTCATGCAGCCTTGCCTTGACCCCGGGGTATCCTGGGATATGTTCCACATCACTTACTGATTACAAAAAAGGTGTAGAAGCAGGAATAATTTATATTGATACAAGTGAGCTGTACCCACATACTCCGGCCCTAGTTAGGCGAAAAAGATGATAAAAGTTGAACAAAGGGAATATTTCACTCTGTGGCGTGCTTCATTACTGAGAAACATTTTGTTATTTCTCCCTCCTCCTGAGCAGTTTCTCCCTCATTGCTTTTATCGTTCTCTTCCGCTCTAGTCCGTGTGACGCTGGCCATGACGGCACCTGGTGATGCGGGCTGTTCTTAACCACACTTGTCTTCAATCCACCATCACATCCGGCTGAATATAACCCTGTTTTCTACCTCCACTTGTTGCCAGATCCTCTGTCAACCTTCAAGGTGGACCTCTGGTGGGGACTGGGGGCAGGCCCCAGCCCCCACGACCCTGAACAGGATATGCGGATACAGATAATGAATGGAAGAATTATTATGAATAAATATTATCATATTGTATAATTATCTGCAAGCCTGTAAGCTGATGAAGAAGTGACTATTCATCATTCCAAGATCTTATTATCTGTTGATTGAGGAATCTCACTGTTGGTTCTAATACCCGAATATTTACGGACTAAAGGATTAGCTTCTCTATTGCCATCAGATAGTATCGCACCTGGAGAACATGTCGAATGTATCATGAATCATCGGACTGGTTCAACAGTAAACTACTGTAATTGTCCTGTTTGTGGTTTCTGGGGTAGCCTTAGACACGCCTGCATCACTTTACTCAGCAGTCTGCCACAGATTATTTTCTCTTTCTCCCCTTTGTCTGTGAGTGGTGATGGTCTCAATTAGGCATCCTGAAAAAAGAAAAGCAAAGTGTTAAATTTAATATTTTTTTAATATCCATTTGACTTATTAGTCATTGATCTTACTACAGAAGCCCATTTTAATGACTTTGAACTAAAGGACAAAGGGATAATGATTCATCATTGCTAAATGGTAGATTCACTTTGCATACTGTTATCACAAAAGCCGTTGCTGAAGATCATGTTAAGTGAGTCTGAAGGTGAAATTAACACCATATCCAAAGCTGTGACAACAATGTCCCATGTAGCAATGTGAAAGGACGGGCCCTGACTAATCACTGTAGCAGAACAGTCATATATTTTCACAAGGTTATTGGTAAGCTGAGCTTCAGCTCTAATATGCTGTCATATTAGCTCTCTGGATGTCGGCATGTGGTGCCTCAGAGGCGGGTCATGGGCTGTATCTCCCGCAGTAGTGCCGAATCTGGAATACTGCTCAACCAAACTAAAGTAATGCGCATGAGTGAATAATGATGATATTGTTAGTGAGGTGTCACTTCCGATAAAACGTGTTTTGGATACCACCTTTAAACTTGCCACACAAAAGTCTTAGAGTCACGGTATTTCTGCGTGGGTTTTTGTTCTGCTGAAATAAAATCCAGCTCATAGAATAAAATGATACATTTCTTTGGCCTAATTAGCAAATTAATGCTGACTCAATTTGGGATGCTTGTAATTAATTGATCGATTGCGTATGCGGTTTGCAGTTCTAGAGATTATGGGCGTGGTCTAATCAAAGGTCAATGCCTGTTTATTTGAGCATTAATTCATTATCTGTAACCACGTGTCCTACTCAGGGTCGCCAGAGGGGCTGGTGCTACAAAATGTAGCTCTGTTAATTTCAAGGAGTTAGTTACTGAAACACTGCAGATCTTTGTATACTCTACTGGTGCCTCCAGGGGAGTATCCGCCTTGCTGATTCTTATCTTCTTATTCAGATATCATGTTCATTGGTTGCTATGTATAAAGGGAAATTTGGACAATTGGTGCTAAAATGGCGAGGGAGTCACTGAAACATTAGGATTCACCCTGGAGCCCTATGTGTTGCTGTTGTTAGAATGGCTAGAGGAAATTATTCAGTTATTCACTTAACATCGTCCAAATGATTGGCCAAGATCAAATTTTGTGTAAGTGATATTATAAAAATGAGTCGTAATGTTGTTGACGACATGTAGCTGTTCATTGTCCTGTATTTCAAAAGGACTGTTCTCTGTGTGCTATCTCCTCCTGGGGTTCAGATAACCTGCAGTGCCATGTTAGGATGACATGCTGTTCTGCACCAAGAAGGACAACCAAGAGGCCGGTGGAATGATGATGTGGCAATCCTCTATTGATTTCATTGTACATGCCACAGTTATGCTCCGGCTCCCAGTTCCTCCTCTTGACTCTGGCTTAAGAGAATGTCTGTAACACAAGGGTTTGGTCCTGCTGTTGTGCCATCATGGACCACATCCTGTTGTTGCTATGCACTCACTGACTTCTTGATACAGAGGTCATTGCAGGGCGTTGCCGTGCTTCCGAACACCCAGACAGAAAAAGATATAGCAGACACAAAAATATGACTAAAACAAGCAAGACAAGACACACAGACACTTCTCATTACAGTGCCAGAGTGTGTGTGTGTGTGTGAGTGTCCGTGATGGCGGCTCTCCTGCTTGTAGGATATGTTATGTTTGGCTATGACTTTTCATCCTGGAGGCCGATAATTAGACAGAAACTGGATGCTGCAAAGGAAGGATGAGGTTAAGGAGTGGAAGCGAGCCGCCTATCTGCTAGCTGCTACTACTTATTTGCTGGGGTGACATCCTCAGTGGACCTTGATGACACATTTCCTGTGATTACAGGAAATGATTGGTATGAGTTTAAGTGGAGGGGAAGAGTTGTGTTTAATTGCATTAGAATAATTGTGTATTGATTGCAGGGGTGAGGCCTTTGTCTGACGGTGAAGCCACAGTGTGTCAGGTGTGAAATCTAGGTGGGCCACAATGTTGGCAAATGTTACTACACTTGGTAGGGCATACCTTTGAGACTTTTTCAGTGTGAATTGTTTATTTTGTATCTTTGAATATATGGAAACAAATGTCTATATAATTATATTATTAGATAGATTTTGGGAAAGGTCAGCTTTATATTTCCAAAACTAGGGGGAGATTTATCTACAAAAGTTTGTCTGGCCCTAACTTCCTAACCATTGATCCGATTTGGTCCAAAGTTGGTGCACATGTAGGTCTATAAGTATAATTCTCCTGGGGTTTTATACATCATATTTTACTCTAATAGATCACATTTTACTAACTAAGGGCAGTTGTTTTTCTTTTGAACGAAAATCACTGTTTAGAGGACATTACTCATTCAATTTGAGGAGTTCAATCAGGGGGATTGCTGGTGCAACGCAGGGGATTTGGGACTTCTCGGGGATATACCCTTCCTTTCTGTTATGACAATGTAGGCCTAGTTCCTCCCTTGATTTTACTGTTACAACCCACTATCCTTTTACATTCATCAAGTTCACTTCCTCTGGGTTTTCCGGGACCAACCAATCAGGCTAGTCCTAATAGGTTAGGACCAATATATCAATATGTTTCTTGGTGACCTTTGGGTTACCTCAGGCTACTGTCAATAGGGATTTGAGGTTGGGATGTCAGGGATGCCTCTGCAGTTGCCCCTGAACCATCAGCCCATCGATCTTCCCCCTTCCTTCAGTTGAAACACAAACAAAACCTTCTGCTAACTCGTACAATTTATGTGTTGTGCTGACTCTGCTGTTTCCCACAATATTTATCATCCCACGCCAAATAAGTTTTGCACTGAACACCTGAATCACCACAAAAATGATGCACTGGAAGACAGTCAGAGGGAAGATATAAACACACATCACAATATCTATTATGAGGGATCTACTAAACTGTAATGATTAATATCATTATTGTGTAATTCATCAATAATAGCCAAGCAGATTTGACATTTTCTTTGGGAGCTTTCAACATGACGAAGATTTTGAGACGATTTGAGCTCCTTTTTTTTCTTCTCTCTGCCTGTTGTTCTACTACAGTGTTTTTCTCTGTGTCTGTGGTTGGATGTTTTTTTTTCGGATGAACCCAGGCAGCTTTGTTCTCCAGCCAGGGACAGTGGCTATGGTGGAGGCAAGGTCACAGAAAGTGACCCTGCTCCCAGGTCACCGCGCTCTTAAAGCCAACATGGGCTCACTGAGTAAACAAATGCTTTTAGTCAGTGAGCGGCTCAGGGCAGCCGACACAAGGACGAATGTTTGTCTGGGTTTGAGTGTGTGTGTGTGTGAGTGTGTTTGTGCCCACATGTCAAGTTTGGTTGAGCCAATGGCGTGCTGTCTCCTGGAGCTTTTTTAGAAATGTTGACTGCTTCCTGTCGCAGCTGGAGATGAAAGTTTCTGTTGTAGGGTGGCATGGAATACTCATTACTGGATATGGTCTTCAGGCCCGTATGTGCTGGAGGTTGTTCAAACATACCTCATCAATATAATTTCCCAACATCGCCAATGACAGGCATTAGTGTAACGTCAGACGAAATTACTGTATTAAACCTCCTTCATGTATATTCATGCTTGTATATTAGATTAGAATGTCGGGGGACAAAATGAGCGTCGTATCACCAAATTAAAATGGAATGCAACAGACAGAACGTTTTGATATAATCAGCTTAAATGTGACCCTGCCAACTTAAGGAATTACAATGTGACAGCTCACTTGCGTAATGGAACAAACATGATCGTCTCCTATTAAATCAACCAGTTTGATTAAACATGATGAATATTATGACACATTCTTTTAAAGGATCATTTTAACTTGAGTTTACTTATATTAGCGAATGTATTCAATATGACAGGGCATGATGATTCAAAGCGTTTTTGCCCCATCCTCATTTCTTTTTGAAGCTGTTCACGTTGTTAAATACAAGGCTAAACAAATCTATCTGCACTTTATTGTCCATCTATGTAACATCTGAGGTAAGGTTAAGAGAAATTCCACGTGATAGGGACTGGCTTGGAAAAGTGAAGTAATTTCTGTATCTCATTTCAGTCAAAATAAAGACTAAACATGAACATTCTGACTTGTTCAAACTTCTCTCTTTTTTGGCATGCATGTTATACATGGGCAGTGTGCAATTTGCTAATGTAGTTTGAAAGTGTGTGTGCCTGAGAGTATGCACGTTGACAAATGACAGTTTTTTTTATATGTTTTGTGTGCAGGTTATTATTATTTTTTTTTTTAATAGCAGTTACTGTATGTTTGAAGGACAATTCTTTCAGGACAATAAAGTCAATTGTGATCTTAATCTTGATCTTTATGTCAGCAAAAAATATGAGGAAGGTCATTCATTCAATATATAAAAATAAAATTATTATATTAAAAATAGCGAGTTTAAAATACTTAATTAAAATATGATGGTGATATAGAGAATGATGTCACATTTTATTTTTAATTCAAGATTCTCTGGTCGTCAGTATGCCCATATGTAATGGGGTATAGTTATTTTTGCTCAAAGATTGAATTCTGCAGGTGTCAAATTCTGAACTAAATTCAGCTGCTGAATCTTTGTCTTTTCCTGGAGTACCTTCAAATGTCCTAAAAATTTAATGCAAGAATTATAACAAGAAAAATATAATACTTTTCTACCTTACTTATTCTGGGCTTTTGATAATTAAACAATGCCATATTTCTTGAAATAATACAGCTGAATTCCTAATCAGTAAAATACCCTATCTCATAAAGTTCAGAAAAGTGGCAAAAATAAAATCCCCTTTATCCAAAAAGGGGATACCCAGCTTGGGATCAATAAAGAATATCTAAGTCTCAGTCTTACATTTATTCCGTTCTGCAGCCCAACCTTCCTTCTAAGTTTAACAAGAATCTGTCTGGTAGTTTAAAAAACTACGAAAAATCCAAAAATGCTAAAAAAAAAAATATCTGGCAATGCTAAAGAAAGGCAGATAAATAAATCCCCCCTTTATTTGGATGTACCCCATAATGTTGTGGGTTGTTCCCTGCCGCATGCCCAACTTTTCATCGAGTTATGTTATCCTTCTTACAAGAAATGCAAAAGAGTAAAAACAGACAAACAAGCGGAATCGATGACTTAACATCCTTGGCATTAAATCTATTTTATGTTCTATTTAACTAAGTGCTGCTACGAGTCGGTGCAACAAACTATATCATCGCCCACACGGCGCCATATTATTTCGACATGATATATAAGCTATTCATAATGTGCATATTTAATATCTAATACATTACTGCATATCATCCATATTTCATGTACATTTACTAATGCATCATAATGTCGAAATATCTTAAATTAGCTTTACGCGGCATACTGATGAAGTGGGAAATGCCCTCCACCATCCACCACCGTGCCCGAGGTCGTCCGGCATGAAAGCAGCTCTAAGATTCCTTTACTGTAAACTGTGCTTATGCTCCGTGTGCCATCCCTCCCATCCTGTCGCCTCTACTTCAGCACTGAGTGAGCTCTACTAATGTCTCGACGGTCTGCTGGGAATAAATTCAATATACAGTGCGATTGGTCAGGCTCTAAGAAAATGTGTTTATGTCCGCTTTGAGTTATGATCTACCCTGAAAGAGCAGTCCATACCATTTTGCAGAGTAATGCTTTTCTTGATAACGAAGCAAATGCAATGTAAGTAAGTGTAAAGCCTCCTCGGATTCATTTGTTCCACTCACTGTGCATTCTCACTGTGCTGGAGGGCACAAAACATGTTTCTCTGTTTAACGCAGTGACTTTGATGAGGCTAATTAGCATTTATAGATTAATTGAGGAGCTTGATTAACGCTTTTAAAGTCTACAGCTGGTCATTATGCAAAGCTATAAGCCTTCAGTGTGTGCTTGAATATTATATCAACACAATGAGAGCTGTTTTATGATCGGAGAATAAAACACAAGTGAACGAAATGCTCTTAAAACTCATAGCAAAATGATTTCATCCCTCGCTCTGGTCAATCCCGATTCAGTAAGTCAATCATTGCCGGTAAGATCTCTGCGATGAAGGAGACGCTGTCAAGCTTAAGCACAGAAACCAAAATAATGCTGCAGGCTGCAGCTACACATATGTTATGGTAATCTTAGAAACAAATCTAAATTCATGGTTCAGGCAGCACAAAACGTAGACAGGTCAAAAACAAGTGAGCTGATGAAAGCTGACTGAAACTTCATTACACCCCCCCACTGTCTTAAAAGATAAAAAAATCCCCATTCTTTGGCGATACAAAACATTCACCTTGTCTGCGGCCTGATGCAGGCCTGTACAGCCAGCCAGAACCAGGTCTCCACCTCGGGCTACTTTCTTTAATTCTTAAACAAGATGTGCGTGAGAGAGAATTCATTTTCAGTGTAAACAAGTTACAGTTTGCTTCCTCCTCACTGCATATAATGAGCATATTAATATGTACATACCCAACTAGGTTAATGCATGCCTACCACTTCAATTTCACGGCCCAGTCTCAGGTCTGCTCCGTTTCTGCAGGAACCAGTAGGCTGTGGTTTATCAGATAAAGAAAGGAGAAAAATATTGTTCTAAATTATTGAACAGACACATGACTGACAGCTTGACTGATGAAACTGAAGGAGAAGGACAGACAGGAGGGGGAAAAAAAGAACACAACTTGCTGTAGAGAATTTGACTCATGCTGAAGATAATTTCCTGTGTGATACGGGTTGATACCAAAAATTACAAACATAAAATATTGGTGCAAAGGTTATAGTGAATGGCCAAAATCGACATCCGTCTCCTTTTTTCTCTTTACTCCAAAAGAAATCATCTGGAAATCGATCAAAGGTATAAAGAAAAGGTTTTTTCTTTATAACTTCCAGTCTGACCTTTGATATAATTTTGAGAAACTGTCTTATAGCCTTGGTCCTTCTCCTCTGGGAGGACCAACTCTGACCTAAAGGAGAAAAATGCTGGTTGGGTCATGAATCCAGGAATTTTCCTGGAATGATACGTACTTTGAGATGAGCTCATATCAGCAAAATCTGTAGATATTTGTCAGCCATTGAACATCAGAGACCATTTCCAGCCAAAAGTCATCGCAAATGCCAGACAGATAAATCAGCTGCCATCCGAGGAACTGACAGACAGACAGTGTGATCAGGACAAACACTGGCATGTGGCTTCATAACAGTGTGAGTGTGTTTTTCTTGTCTGGCTCTGTACAGTGAGCCATTGTTGTTTTCTGAAGCTGAAATCCAGACATTCCTTTCATATTTTATTACCAGTTTTAAATCAGATGTCAACACAAGCATATCATTTCACCACATCATAAGAGGGCGACGACCATTTTTTCTTTTTATCTCTCTGCTACTGTGAAGCAACATGTTGAACGACAACTTGATTTACAGCCTCAGCGTTAGTCTCATCTTTTCACTTTTAGTTTCCTGTTTAATTTAAAAGTGTTCTGCTCTGTATATTTATAATGAGGTGTGCTTCTCACGCAGGTTTGTTTGAAACGTCTTAGACAACCAGTGAAGAACTTGTCGGATTCCAACCATCATTTTTCTATTATCTTTTATGTTTCTTTTTTTCCGAGTCTTCACCACCTTCAGCACCTCAAGGTTGCTCAACAGAACTTGCAAACAATATTTTTTTTACAGATGTTTTTCACAGTATTTCTCTTGTGCAAACACAGTGGCTGTATGGCAACTCATGTCAACAATCTAAAATACAAATGAAAAATCTTTTGGGCTGCAAATAACGGAGTTTATTTCAACAAGGTTGCAGAAATTCTTTTTTTTTCCTTTGGGGAAAATATATTTCCTTAACTCAGTATCACATTATTGGATGGATTTTGGTATATCGAGCAAAATCAGCTTTAAGACTAGCCCTATGCTGTGGTCGTCCGGTAAGGGTATATCCCCAGATATATATCTCTATCACAGTGTTGTACAACTGAGAGTACAGCTGTTTTCGGACATAACATCTGAACAGTTGGTCAGATTTAGTCCAAATTGGGTGCAAATGCATCAACTCGAGATCATCAATCTTGTATAAATCTTATATTATGGCGAGGGTGGCTCAGTTGTTTCGAGCCGTCGTCCACTAATCTGAAGGTTGGTGGTTCGATCCATGGCCCCTACGGTCCCCATGTCAAGGTGTCTTTGAGCAAGATACTGAACCCCAAGTTACTCCGCATGTCTGTTCCATTGGTGTGTGAATTATGGCGTGACTAATTACTGCTGGCAGCCTCTGTCATCGCTCTATGAATGTTTGTGTGAACGGGTGAATGCTGGCTCGTGTTGTAAAGCGCTTTCAATCGAGCAGACTGCTCCCGCGGATGAGAGCGTAGGCCTCGTTTAAAAAGAGCAGAAGTCAAAAATTATGCTGATGCTCATATTTGATATTTCACAGACCATAAGCCGACTGAGATGCAAATCTGTGTTTTTGCTTTATTAACCATGAAAGGATCTCTAAACCGACTTACACATGGCGCTTTTTTCTCTCTGCTGACTCTAGGAGAAAATTGTTTTTTTCCTGCATTGGTAATCAAAGAGAAATCTGAATATTGACATCATCTGTACATTCCAATCCACAGCTAAAGCGGCAACATGTACCGCCTATCACATTGACCTTTCAAGAACCTCGTGTCTGGCACACGTATTTTACACTTCAAAGTAAGAAGTTAAGTTATTCCAATTAAGCCGGCAGCGCCATTCTGGTTGTGTACCAATCTGCTGATGAAAGAACTTATCAAGCCTATCATCCTCCCTCAAAAACCCATTGCATTTCTACGCGATACATATTCATTGGACTATTTAGGGAGAGGTCAGGTTTGTCAATGCAAAACCATGCAGAGATCTCAGAAGATTAGCCATTGTGATATTTATTTGTTTTGAAAATAATTGTTGTTGAAAGAGAGACACTTTAAGCGGTCACTATGCTTTTCACAGCAATTATCCTCATGTATATGTAAATATACAATTTATACCTTGCAGGTATGCCTGATTCCGTTCTGCACAGAAAACTGTTATGACTTCTTTGCGCCTGACTGAAAAACACTGCTGTGACTGAGTGCTGAAGGATTTATATTTATAAGAGCAAACAGCCCAGTAAATAATACAACCAGATGGGAGCTTATTGGAAGCGCTTTACCCCTCATGGATTTCTAGACTACTTTATTGGTTTTGTAAGCATTGCACCACAGCTAGTTGAAATAAACTACATGCCATCCATGCCAGTGGAGGATGTCTCTCCTCCACACCACTGACTCTACCCTCATCCAGTAGGCATTTCATCTCCCTTTGAAGAAGCACAGCCAAGGGAATTATACAAGGAAAATTGACGATAAAGGCTATTATGTCTGCTGTAATATCCATTTCCCAAACAATAAGTTCTGGGAAGAAGAAGTAATGAGAGCAGAGCAGTATTACCCCACCATCTGCTTTCCTCCAACACTCAGTCTGCCTCTTCTCTCTGGACGGGTTTCTATTTACTCTATCTAGCTCATATACTCGCTCAGTCTCTCTCTACACCGTAAACAATGAGCTTTTTTCCCTATTAACTCTCCAATTTCTTTATCTGTACTCTTCACTGTCTATATACTCACAGAAAATCCATTTCATTGTCTCGCCTTTACGCTGAGCATCACTTTCAGGTATGAACTACAGTTAATACACTGCTGTAAAAAGTATTTGACCCCCATCCTGGTTTCCTATATTTTTACTTCAAACAAATATTAAGGACAAAATAAATGCTTGAAAAAATGTTTTTCTAATATCTAAATCACCATCATGAGAAAGTATTCTTCCACTATTTGCCTATAGTTGCACCGCTTTTAACAACAAGAACTGTGAGCATCCAACACTGGTGGAATTTTGAAGCAACATTTGCTCTACTTGGCAAGTAAACCTTGCTGTAATTTTCAGACTTTAAACTGTGGGACGTCAACTTCCCTGACTGTGTTCCAGTTTAGAGTATTATCCGTTTGTTTTTTTCTCAACCAAAAAATAAATGTATTACTTTGGTTGCACAGCACATCCTTTTCTCGTTTCAACTTCTGCCACACAGTTGGCAGATTGCCCCGATGCCAATGCAGGTAGAAAGTAGATGAAAGAAGATGAGAAATGAAATAGCCGATGAGCCGATGAGGGCACAGTCCCACAATTCAACTACTTTATAAACCCTTAACATTAATAACAACCCAGTATGCACCACCACTGACTAGTTGTATGTAAGCTGTAGAACTACTGCGGTACACAATCTACGCAACTGAAAACTAAGAAAAGCATTTGCAGATCTGGGGTTAAAAGACTAAAGCCTTCCTGAGTCGTAGCCGATGACTTTTCAGAAAGTACAACTACTTCTACTTTTCTTCCATTAATATCTAAGTGTATTTACTGTGTAGGCAGCTACTGATCTTTGTACAATTTGACATATATTCATCTGATTGTCTACACAGATCATTTACAGATCTCAATACTCAATCAATAATTTAGTCAGGAAGTTTTTGCTTTCACACTTTCACCTCAGTCACTGTTCATTCAAACCTTTCACACATGCTGAGTCACAATTACCCATAGCGCAGCCTGACGCATCAGCCGGCGAAAGCTATCCAATCACGCTGACACTCTTTCATCATTGTTTTTAATCCCCAAATAGAGGGATATTATGGAATCATCATAACCGCTGCCATGTCTGACGCGACATTAACTCAAAACGCGAATTAACTCAAAAACAATTTCATGGATCATTTTCAAATTTTATACTCTCATAGACTTTAGTGCGAGGAAGAACTGAATTGATTTTGGGAAAGGTTGGTTGCAAATTTTCCCCACTACAGAGAGCTCAATCTCCAAAAGTTTTCAGGCCAACATTTCTCATCCGTTGGTTTTGTTTAAGTATATGATCGATTTAGGCTGTGAAGGATCGCAATGAGTCTCAGCGCCAAAGACTTTCTGACACGCAAATGATCAGATATCATCTAATGTGATAATAATACAGTTTTATTATGCACTTTTTTGTATTTTTATGAATTCCATGAATAAACAGCTTTTCATGGAGTTTTTCACTCTTTCAAAGTTTCACTTTTAAATGTTTTAATTCATATAATTGCACCATCCATTCTCTCTACTAAAAGCATTAAGAGGATATGTGAGTGGGTCCACCAGCACTTAGGGTTCCCTGCTGTCTCACCTCTGCAGAGATAAAGGCGTTGTGACATTTAGGCCGCCGTGTTCTGCAGGCCCAGGGCCAGCTGTGACAGCGGTGAAAATGCCAGCAATCAGTCGGTTGGTATGTCACAATCTCACTGGTTTTATTGTCACTGAGCGTAAATGACTACCCGGGCCCCAAGCAGGAAAAGAGCATCTTGCACTTTATTTCAGAAGTAGACACACAACTACTTACAAGCTTAACTGTGCTCAGTGCTAAAATAATGTCTTATATAATTGTTCCACAAATGTGGGAATATGTAATGGGATGTTTTATAATTGCATCTCTTCTTTCATGCAACCTCCACAGGAAATAAAGGAAACAGTGACGTGTACATATACTGGGAGAGTTTTTTTTCTTCTTTTCCTTTACAGAGCAGTGAGTCCCTGCTTTTTCAGCAACCCAGTTTGGCCATAACCACACTGGGGAAATCCACATTTTACCACAGCTGACCACGCACGCCCACTCGTCTGAATTCCATAGCAAGACCACAATCACACATCAAGCCAAGACAAATTTGTGACTGCATGCCGACACAAACAGCTCCATCCTGCCACCCACACTCCTTTAGATGCAAGGCTCTCATTAAGGGCCGTAAATGTCTTAAAATACACTTACTCCTGCAAGAGGTATGTCTGCACACAGACTGACACAAGAAACACAACATACTCGATCAAAAAATGACATGCTATGCCCCAAAACAACACATTTTCACATTTAAAATTTTCTTTTAACTTGACGAAATGTAATCTGAAAACCAAAAAACACAAATTAAGTTTTTGCTGTATCTCAGTTTAGATGATCATGGTGATGTTGACATACCAGTTTAGACTCTTGCTCTCAAAGAAGCTCTAGCCCCCCTAGACATGTATCACTACTCTGTTAGAAATAAAAAGTAGTGGTTTTGCAGTCATCAAAGTCCCAGAGAACAGTCACCACACTGCTGTCTCTTTATTTAAGCTGTAGTCTCTGTTTGAACAGAGCTTTAGGTTCACAGGGGACAGTGTCAGCAGCATCTGCAGCAAAAGTGAGTCTGTATAGAAGAAGCTTAGTTCGATCTAGTTTTTGGATGAGTTCATTTGCTGCCTCACTTCTCTGTGATTCACTCTTGTATTTCCTGCTGTCTCATGCGGGGGTTTTCACATCTGCTATTCTTTCATCTGCATTGAAGACACTAATGCTTTCATCACAGCTCAAGTATTTTTTGTTCATCAGCAGCGCCGCGTCACCAACGACTACAACTTCATCTTTTCCCTTTTTTTCAGAGCGTTAGAATGCGCCTAGAATTTGCGCACGCTTTGAGAGAGTAATGAACGTTGAGAGAAATGTTGTTCACTGATGCAAACAGGGGATAAAGTGTATTTATTTCACTGAGTTTCAAAGCTTGACAAAGCAAGAGAAGCACGTACCGTGGGTAATGGCTTGACAAATCAGATCTGTGAGACTGGGCTACTTCTCCTAAACAGACACCAACGCAGGGAAGCAATATATGTTGCTTATGGATAACATATTACTATGCAAGCAACTTATTGTCTCCTTTAGTAAAGCGACAGTTTATATGATGCAGTTTAAGAGGTGTAATTAGTTCCCGTTGAACACATAGGTACTTTTATGTGTATAAAGTAAGTCACTAATTTTGCATCGCTTTGCTGGAGGGGAAATTTCATGAAACTCCACTGAAGACTTTTTTTGGTTGGAAAAGTAACTGGTAGTGTGACAGCACCAAATAATTTAACAACATTTTTTGCCATGTGGTTTTATTTGTTCTGTCATTTCATGATTTCCGCAAGACACCAGTCAGAGAATGCCAACCACAGCTCCGTGTCCCCATGATGTCACTGCTCCACATAAGAGTGAGGCTATGACAATTTGACCTTCATAATTTGGCTGCTTGACCATGAAAACCTATCCTTGGAATTTGGAATCACATTGGTATCATTATTACCTCTGCCATGGAGGAAGTGATGTTATACCAGCATTTGTCAGGCTGCAGGATTCTCACGAAACCTGATAAAGATGATTGGGCGCATGACAAGGAACCTCTATTCAATTTTGGAGTGGATCCTCATAAAGAGGCAGATGGAGGAATTTCGTTTCACTTCTTTCTTCAACATGCAGATGTGCTTTATTTTCTCTACCATTTACATCTAATATTCCACTTTAACATTGCAAACAGACCAACATCAAAGGCTTCGAAAGGATGCGATGCCTTCGTGGAGATTTGGCTCTCGAGTCATTTTGAGTCATTAAAAATAATGTTACAAACTAAACCCCAGACTCAATTATCACAGCAGTTTCCAGCTAAAATGTATTTGCAAGTCTGTCACATTTCATTTGCTGATTCAGTGTAGTCCCTCTAGACTTTGACATTCTAGATGTTCTTGAACCGGACCTCAACATGCAGTCGAGATGGAGTAATTGTCCATTTTGGAGAGCTTAGAATCACAGCCGATGATGTGGTTCTGAACATTCATCAGTCCGTGACTTCCAGTGTGTACTGGAGCAGTTTGCAGCGAGTGTGAAGCATCTGGCATGAGAATAAGCACCTCTGAGACTGAGGCCGTGATTCTCTGTTGGAAATGGTGGATTGCGTGCGGTGAGCTGAGTTTAGAATAGAGTAGAATAGAATAGAAGACACTTTATATACCCCCATGGGGAAATTTAGCATTACAGCAGCTCCAACATTTCTAAAGTGACAGCAGTAGTTTGACAACTAGGATGAAATAGGAATGAGATAAATCAACTCTGTTGTTGCATCAGGTGGTTTGCTGGGTTTAGAGTATTCATTCTTCTTAGCATATCTTTTGGGAATATGCTTACAAGAGGGTGTGTTCATTAGATAGTAAACCCCCTTCATAAGCCACGGGGCTAATGGGGAATGGCCACACGCCGACTGGTGCCAGGCCTACACATAACAGTTCCACTAGATAGAATATCCTCCTCCAAATTTAAATTTAAACTGAAAAATGTGCCATCTCTCCCCTCTGCTCTGCTTATGCCGCAAATGCCCTGCTTCAGCATTCGCTACCTGCTGGTTAAAGCCCCACCATCACGCCAGCATCCACCTAGAGGCTCCGACGGGGGGGATTAAGATATTTACTCATCACTTCCCAAAATCTCGCTGTAGTGACGCAAAACGACATGTTTGCCATTGTGATAAACAATGATAACGTGAGTTGTCATGTATGTATAAACAAAAGCAAGTAATTAGAAAAAATGTCCTTAGTTAAATGTCCACAACATCACAAAGTCTAACTTATATAATGATTAGGAACCAATATTTTGAAGCGTGCTTAATCATAACACAAGTTTTATCAACATATGTATGCATAAAAGTGGAGTAATCAGAACTGAATATGAATTCATAACCGGCCTTCCCCAAAATTGATCCAGTTCTTCCTGACACTGAGGTCTGTGTGGGAATAAAATTAGAAAATTATCCATTAAAGATTTTCGGGAGAGAATGAGAAAATGGAATATTTTTCCTTGGCTATGAAAACACATTATGAGTCGCTGGAAGGGATTTGGCTCATATCTAGCGGTTGTGTTTGTTCTCCATTGGTGCTTCAACTCAGCAGGGTGGCTCCTGTAACGGACCTACTCTCTCTGGGAGGCATCCTTATTTGTCAATTAAATATACCAAGCAGATTTATACAAATATAGAGAATCAGAGAAGAGAAAATGTATCATGAAACATAAATTCCAGGCTGTGAGTGTACATTTTAGTGTAACAATAAACTACTGGATGTCTGTATTGGAAATCTACACATCCTGCAGTTAATTTAGCTTCAACATATTTGAAAGCTTTGCTGTATTTTAATCATTAAGGACTAAATTGACGGAAACTATTGTTTTAAGTGAATTATTTGCCTGAAAATTTAGCAGGAAATGAATATTTATTTGAATAAATCAGGAGGCCAAAGGTTCATGTCGTACTACCACCAGGAAAATATCAAATCAAATTATATCACATCTCATTCAGTCGCTCCCTGTGTTTACACTGCTGGAAATATCAATTTAGCAACCCTGTGCTGAAGCAGTCAAGAGCCTCCTTTGAAAACCAAATACCCTAAATTCCATTTTGTCGTTAACAAAATAGAGTGTTAGTGGTTTTCACAATGATGCAGCCACTCCACAATAAATATGTGGTTGCCACATTTACCTACTAAAAAAGCAATGGCCTTCCCATAGCACACGGCTCTCTGTGTGTCAAATGTAGCATGTCTCCTCTGCAGAGTGAATGCCACAATTATATGTTGGGATGTCATAGTCATTCAGGGGGTAGAAAGAATAAAACGAGACTTCATGGACGAAAGAAGCCAGACCACATGTCAGAAGAGGGGCTGATGATCTGAGACTCACTGAAGTGTCTGGCTTGTATTGATGTTTATTGTACATTTAAACAGGCATAGCTATAATCCAAGCTGGTGTGTGTATATGCAGGATTAAAGTAGGTCACAATGCTCTGGATAGTATTCTGACATCTACAAACCAACAGACACGATTGTCAGTTTCACACTCAGTAATCTAAATCCATTTCATATTTTTGTGTGCCCAACAAATCAAGTGGTGATGTCACTCAAGGACCTGCCCGTTGAACAGAAACCAGTTTAAAAGATCAACAAAATACTGAGGAGTTCAATAAAACTCAATAAAAATGCTCATCCAGGCATATCCAACAATGCCTGGATGAGCATTGTTTTTATTCCTTTATGGTGTTGGATTTAGAGTGAATTCCGACATCTTTAGTGTTTCATATTTCAGCTGCAAAAAATAAATCGTCAGTCTGCGTTTGTTGTCATAAATGCATTTTTCCATGCGTCCCATTGAGACGTTAACGCTTCTAGCTTTACTTCACTTTTATCTTTCTGTCATCTGTTAATGGATTTTTAAGGTCTGAGCTTCATGCTTCAGTAATATCCAACTTTAAACATTCAGCAACCGTTTGCCAGGCCAGTTCACATCAACACGATAGCTAATGATCCAAAGCAGTTAAACTACACATTATGTCGTTTGAACAACCTTCATTTGACGGATCCATTCAAAGAAGATTGACTGCTGTTTGTGCAGGTCAGAGAGTAGTTTAGGCTGGTAGTTGATTCACTCGCACACTCACATTTCCACTTATAGAAATTGTAACATGTCCTTGAATTTAACTGCAAGTGAACGGAACTGACCATCACTTTTTTGCTTGTACAGAGTCGCAGATGACGCTCCATCTATTTCATTTTCCATATGAATAAAGTCCAGGAGATCTATCTTGTATATATTATGTTTTACATTTATAGTTCGTGTTTTAGACACTCGGGGGATTTTTTTTACGTGAAACATTTCTGACACAACATCCTAACGCTTGGTCCGATTTTGTCCAAATTTGCTCCATCTAGCAAATATCAAATTCTACTCTCATTATACTCCGGTAGTTCATATTTTACTCACTAGACAGAGTTTTCTTTCCAAAAATAATTGTTTCCTGGACTGAACTTGAAAAAACTATTTCATGGACCGAACTTTATACCCCATGGATATTTGTGTGAGGAAGAAATGGATTTATTTTAGGAAAGGTAGGTTTATTTATTTCTGACACCAGGGGGAGCTTTATATGCAAATGTTAATGTTTAATATCATTTCACACTGTTTTAGTACCGATTTGGTGACTAAGAATCAACCCCGGGGAGATCTATCTTGTGTCAATTATGTTTTGCTCTAATAGTTCATATTTTCCTCACTATAGGGAGCTTCTTTTTTTTTTTAATGAAAGATACTGTGGACATAACACATTTAATTTAAAGAGTAAATTCAAGGGGATGGTTTGTACAAAGGGGATTGGCAACTTCTCGGTTACAAACTCTTGCGGTCGGGGACGGGAGCATAGATCTAGTTGAAATACATATTTTCTCTGGACCTAGTCTGGTTCTTACCCCTCCACTGATAATAAGTATTTTCCCAATTTAATGCTGGTGCAATGAAGATCTAATGATAACGACTAAATAGCCACAAGCTATTACCACTGTGGCTGTGATTAGAACATAAACAGGCTTTACATAAGTGAGATATTTACGGATGGAATGATTAATGTTTGCCTTTGTCAAACACACATACTGTATAGCACAGAGTGATAATGGTGAAGCAAGATGTTCAATTTGTGGCACGGCACAGTCAGCTGATTATTGCCATCAATTGAAAAATTAAGCTGTAATTTTCAAGCAAATAAATTACATTTCCCACCAATATTTCTTTTTCCCTCCCATCAACCACATGAATTTAAAAATCCACTGTGTCAAGTGTAGTCACATCTACTGTTTGAAACCTAAATAACACGTCAGTTCATCATGTCAAAACTGTAAAAAACAACAGGTAGAAGCAAAACACTACAGGTAGAAGCTGACATGTAAGAGCGCTACTAGTATAATTTCAGTGATGTAGTAGCGTCTCATTGCTAATGGTATATCATGCTGATAAAGCAAATAGTGCAGCAGTCTCTAGAGAAGGAAGCACTTCACAGGCGGCACCAGGAGGACGCATCAGTATATGGCCATAATAAGGAGTCTGTGGATGACAACCGGCAGTACTGAACATATAGACATTTTATCTTTTGGCAGCAGTATTCTTAGGTGTGGGAAAACTTTTTGTCATCCCCAGTTGAGGCATTCAGAAGAGCAGGTAAAGTTGCCAGATACTTAAGGTCTGCAATCTGTAACGCAAGTACTCTCACACCTGCATCTTCATCGTCAATGCACCGAGGCATCAAATCTAATGTTATCAAGTACAGAGGATTTTATCTTTAACTTGCAATTGCCAAAGTTCTATTACCTAATCATGCCATTTTTAAGTATTTATATATTGTTTTATATGAATATATTTTGTTCCTATATATATATTCTATTTATATTTGTAGCAAGGATATTTGAGTTCTATGTTTGATGAAAAAATAATAAAAAGAGGATTAACAGATACACATGCTGTATTTAATGCAATGATATACATAACAAACATATGTGACAAAATGTATGTCTATAATTCCCTAAATTTACATTACCAATTCAGGTTGTAGTATGGTTTATTTTCATAGAGCAGAAAGTTGTGCTCTACTTCGATATCCATCCATTCACTTTCTATCGTTTATCTGGGGTCGTGTAGCGGTGGCAGGACAATAAGCTGGGCATTCCACACGTCCCTCTCTCCACCAAAACTCCCAGCTCATACTGGAGGACTCCAAGGCATTTCCGGGGTGGGTGGGATGCGTTCTGGGCCTTCCCAGAATGCCTGGAGTCTATGCCTGGAGACATCCTAATCAGAAGCCGGACCTCTCAACTGGCTCTTATCGGCGGTAAGGAGCAGCTGCTCTACTCTGGTCCCTCTTGATGTCTGAGCGTTGTACCTTATCTCCTAGATTAATAATCAACCAAAATATGAATAATATCCAAATTTGTAAATAATGAGACGTGCATGTAAATATATTAAAATTTACAGAAACATTGCAGGTAACATTTTTAATATAGATAGTAAAAGCAAAAAGAGGGGCAAACATGACAACATGAACCTGCAGCTTTTATACTTCTTTCTCCATCAAGAGTCAACTTGAATAAAAACACTATCAAATCAGCAGTTAAGACATTTGTATGCTTGAACATTCAACGTTATGATTTTATCGGTGCACAACAACACAGACGCAGGTCGGTTCTCTGAAACGGGCTTTTATTTCTTGGCATGGCAGGTCTTAATCATTTCCCTTGTCGCCTTGAACACACAAGATCACAACATGTTATTCTCTTCAACGCCGTTAGAACTACATTAAGAATGAACGCAGTGAAATAAATCAATCCATGATGTGAAAAGGAAATAAAATACATAAGCTCGCACAGTGCAAGTGTTATAACAAAGAAAAGGCATTTATGTGTAAAATAAAGTTACTTCCTTGGCTGCTTGTCATGAATAGAGGTTTAAAGACTTTGAAAGTTTCTTTTACTATGCATTCACCTACAACGTTAAAAATTTAAACTTTGAAGAGAACAAAGGGTTTCGTGACACAGAATATTTCATCTAGGCCAGACCGACCAAAGAGTGTCCGCCCTAGTAAATTGTCCCCATTGCAACGTAAACAAAATTTGTTCTTTCTTTCATTTTAACCTTAACAAATGAGTAAATTGAAGATCAAAACATATTCTGAATATAAACAGTACATCAAATTATTTATTTATTTATTACTGAAAGTATGACCTTAATTATGAAGCAATTATTATTTATTGATCAAGTGTAGAACTTTGTGTGGCAGCAATTATTGGTGTGCTGCAGCCCTTTAGTTTAGTGGTCCAGCATTTGCAGCAATATGACTCACCGACATTGTTGAATTAAGCACGGCAATTTCATATCTGGATCATTCTAAATCAGCAGCTGCATGGAAAACTGTTCAGGAAAGTCTCATGACACAATAAGTTAATGTTTTGTTTATTATTCGTTGGACCGTTTTGTGAAAAACAATACTAATCCAACAATCATAGGACTGTCAGGAAGTCAAAACAACCACAGCAACGTTTATGCAAAGGAAGTTTACACTCAAATTAACAAAATAAAAAAATATAAAATAAATAGTTGCCATGAAATCAATAGGATTCAGGACAATTGATTGTGACTGATTACATTTGGCCTGAGGATTCCACTAAAAAAAACATAAAATTTAAAAAATGAAAGTGAATGAAAGGGAGGGAAGGAAAAGCTCTAGGTACACAGCAAACTTCTCAAAACTCAAAACAGTTATCCAGCAGCGATGTTTCTGCGACCCTCCTTTTTCATGTGTTAGTTCGGTATGATTCCTACTCCCCTTGCTTCTTCAACTGGAAAACGCAAAAAAGTGGACTACATAAAGCGACTAAAACACTGCTGCCTCCTTGAAGCTGGACTCGCTCTTATCATGATGTAAAGGGCCTTTTCTAAATTAACATATAGAATAAAGTTATTGTAGCCAGTTGATTATACAATAAAAATAACATACTTATGAATATTAGACTCTATTTATTATATTCCACATTATACCTTTATCTAGGGCTGCAATAATTTGTCCATTAATTGGTGATTTGTTGTCTTTATTTGAGTTACAGCTCAATGTCGAAACAATTCACTGAGAGAATCATCAGTGGATGAATCCATTATTGCAAGAACTTTTAGGTGCAACAACACATCAAAGAAATACGTGAGAGAAAACCATGACCAACACATTCATGTAGGCCAGTGTTTTCTCCTGCTGTAAATTATGGAAAAGAAGAGAGCGGCTGTTGTCTGGTGGAGGACTTTTACTGGAACCTGCTGTAACTACCAGAGCATGGAATTGTTATAACAGAGCGCTCTGACCAATTTGTAATGTTCTGGTTTGATTGTATGAGCATTAAAATGATCATTTGGATCTCCAGTGAAGTGGGTAAAAACCCTACTGTTGCTGTTGAATAAAAACGTTATCCATGATTAACATTTACATCGGATAATGCTAGTTTTTCATTCTTCTCTTGGCATGTTATGAAGTTGCACTGCTGTCATTATTACTATCGTAGAACTGTATTCGGGATCAGAAGTTTGAATGTATCTACCTGAGGTCGCAGCTTTTCAATCACAATGAAAACCATGAATTTGATTTAATAAAATAACAACAAGTCTGCCTTATATGTCATCCCCGACAGTAAAATATGAACTATGAGATATGAATATCTTGTGTATATCATAAATCTCCTCAAGTCGTTTCATCCCTACCCGATTTATTGTAAATCAGTTGAGTTGAATAATGGCCCGAAAACTTATAGAGAAATAAGCTCCACCTAGTGTCTGAAATATGTGACTGACTTTTCCCCAAATCAATCCAGTTCTGTGATACATAGAGTAGTTTTGAGTTATGGCGTGAACACGAAGGATCTAAGGCAGGACGTCTGATGACTATTCTATACAATACTCAAATTTTTTTTGGTATATAATTGAATGGACACACAGTACGCGATGATATGAAAATTCTCAAAGAAAATGGCGTAGGAGTTTGCAAATCAGGAGAATGAACTGAAACAATCTCTCTGGTATAGGAGTCAGTGTCTAGTTCAAAATCTCAAATGTTGCATTTCTGCAACAATAGAAATGTGTATAAAATATTGCATCTTAATGTAAGACATCCTCTTACCCACAATGCCACGTGTGAAAGGAAACGTTCCGTACTGGAAAGAGCTTTGCCAGATCATAAAATATAAATATCTTCAAGTTGTTTTCTTCATTTTTAGCAACTGAAGATATGTAGGAGATGATATAAGGAGGTCAAGTTCACCATTCACAGTTCTGATGGTGTCTATATAGCCCTGATGCGTAGACAAAGATGCACGTCAACTCAAACAGGGCCAGCGGCGCAGCTTCCTCGTGTGGCCTCCATGATGATTGATGCAAGAGCATAAAACAGTCGCTGAGAGACTGAAAAATAACCCTTTTGATTTGAGAGGCATGACAACCTTCTCTGCAAATATCTTCACAAGGAGACGTAGAGTGGGGGTATGAGGTAGCCCACCTGAGGGTACTGTGAATCACTGCACAAATAAGAAATTTCTTCAAGCTATTATTAATTTTTTATGGCTAAAATATTCGTATATGTGTTTAATGAGGTCGGCTGGTGCAGTAAGTCCCAGCATGTTGCGGACGTTTAAGTTCTGAAGACTGGTAGCCGAATGAGATTGTGAATTGGAGCGTTTTATCTACTGAACCTCCACAGCAGATGTCCTTTTCCATCAATTTCACTTGTTTCCCCTCCCGCTTCTTTTTCCTCGCCCCCTCCTCATCAAGCATTCAGGTAATTGATTTAATTTGTGGAACACAAGCTAATATTCAATCACCGCAGGCTATTAACCTTTCGAGTGTGAATCATTTGGCTGTGCTGAGCAGTCGTTCGTTTCAGATGCTGGCTATTTCCGCTCCCACCAGGCAACATCGGGTTATCTGCTTAGCTCGCTAAATGAGGTGTAAAATGAAATGGCGCATGGTTTGTTTTCCATAATTTCTGAGGGTAGCCGAGTTTATTCAGTCCCCGTTTGTTCCGGACATGTTTGAAGGATGTGTTGCTTCAACATTACCATGGGAATATTATGTGGAATGGAGAGGAAGCATCATAAAGGATATGTGAGTGGTTTAAAATAAGGTTATGAGTTAGGTTATTAACACTTTATAACCCATTTATAAACGATAACCTTCAGGTTGGCCTTTATATCTAATGGGTTACAGCAGCTTATTAATAATCTATAATTTGTTCACAACACACTTTTTAAACTAGTTGAAGAACATTCATAAATCCTTTCTAAATGCAGTCTTATTGTTAAGTGTTATCACAATTCTTTTAAAATAATGTCACCAATCTCCACAGTAATTTGGTCATTAGGACTCATGCAAGAATATTTATTAATCCAGTATGTGATTTTTTTAACCTAAAATTAAATTTTCCAACAATCAGCAGTTTGGCTTGATTGAATTCAACGATTGCTACTACTGAAAAACCAAAAAACGGCAACGTCCACTTTCAGGCTCCAATGTGTTAGTGATTTTTCAAGTAATTGTTTGATATGCATGGCAGTCACCTCAAAGATGTGACTCTTTTATCACATGTCAGATATTTTCTGGTCACTATATAAAATAAACGCTTTCCCTGCTTTCTGAGCTTTCCTAGGCATGAGTTAAAGGCTGCTACAAATTGCCAATGTGGCCCGGTGACATTCCGAAAAGAAACGGCTAAGCCGTTCACCTGAAAGCATCACCTGGGGATCAGTGATGTGTAAATTTCAACATAAAAGTCACAATAAGCTTTAATTTTTCTTCTGGGAAAGAGCGAAAGAAGCAGGTGTGATCTATTGGGAATGATTTTTTTCCTTAATGTTTAGCCATCCCAAAATCACCTGCAATTACATGGATTCATGAATGATGCATGATCTTGACTTTCATCTCAGAGATGTAGATAGATAGAGAGAGAGAGCACTCATTATGCACACCTTAGCTCCACAATCCCCCCCCTCCAAAATAAAAAACAATCTCTTCTCTGCAGCCCTCCATCTCTTCTCTGCAGAAACAGCTATACCAGCAAAATAGATTTGAGCAAATACAATATGCCAATGGGGTTCAGCCAATTCGGCTTGGATATCATTTTTAACACTAGCAACTGAAAGAAAGACATTTCCCAATTTAATCAAGGCCTATTACAAGCATTGGAATTTTTTTTTTAAAGATAAACTACCTCAAATTAATATTTTAGTGTGTTGATTGAGTGGACTTCTGGAAAAATCGATGCTATAATCTAAGATTTGTCATCATTTTAGTCCTAAAGTAAGGAATACAATCTTGTATTTCTGCAGGAAAGACAACCCATTGCTGTACCTTGTTCCTGGTTTATTGTTGCTCAGTATGAGCTGTCAGATCTTACTATGGCAAAGTAAGATTGATAGCAAGGGGATCCTGGGTTCCAGCAGAGTTTGCATGTTCTCCCTGTGGTGTTTTCGGTCTCTCTGGGCTCAACATCATCCTTCCCTGGATAAAAAACAGGAAAATTAGGTAAACCGGTGACTACGTTGTCTATGTTCTGAAAGGTGGTTTGTCTTTATGTGTTGATCTGTTGATTTCCTGTACACAACAGGATAGTCTTTCTGATGGAACTTTCGGTGCCATGGAAATTATGGGTTTTTTTCCTTTCATTGATTTTAGCAGAGTCACTGTTTATCAGAAATCATAGAGAGAGATTACAATCAGGAAATGTAATTTTAATGCAAATGGATTCTGAAGCTATTAAGTCGAACCTTCCCCATGGTGCAATCATGCAGGTAATTATACCAAACAAATAATTATTTTTACCATAAAAAGAGTTTACCATAATTCATTTTGTTGTTAGTTGTGTCACAAGTAAGTCAGCGAGCCATTCATCCAAATTAAGATATTAGATAGAGTGTTTATGAAATATCTGAAACCACATATTTTATCAAGGTTTATATCTGCGAGTAAATAACAGAACAGTAATTATTATTGATTGTATTTTAGAGTTATTCAATCAAAACTAGCTATGGAGATGTGAATCTCTGACAACCCTCTAAATCATTCTGACAGCGTTCACTATTCTTGTCCGGCTTAGGTGCATGTTGACAGTGACAGCCCGACAACATTATTTAAGAAAAAGAAAAAAAAAGTAAACAAGATGAAAAATTGCACATCTACTCTCGATCGCCGCCTCGAAGCAGTCGCTAGCCACACCATGGACCAGCATTTTGAGCGAATTCCTACTGTGTCACCTTGGGTTTGTTGGTGACTTTCTCTATACTAACACATTTGACTCAGGCACATGATGCACCACTGACTATATTTCCACACTCCTCGTTTTGGATATTTGGCACTTTAATGGATTTATTATGATGTATTATGTCCTTCTTTGAAAAACTCGAAGTGATCTTGCTCCTTATTATTCCCTTTTGTATAGGAGTATACGAATAAACAACTTTGACATAGACAGACTCTCTTGACATGAGCCAGCTCACCAAATCAAAAATCTTCCTCTGGGATAATGAGTATGACAAAAAATTTGGTTAATCCAGGCTTTCCACTTCAGGATTTGTGGATCTTTGGTACATCATTTGGCTCATCCCTTACATGAAAATCACTTAAAGTTCCACCTTTAAAGCTAATTTGAATGCAGAGTAAAAGAAGTAAAAGGAATACTGGCATGAATATACAAATTGTGTGAATTTTTAGGTTAATATTTTCATTTTACCACTTAAAGCCTGGATTTGTAGCGTCTGAGGTGGCCAGTGTATTCTTATATTGTGATACAACTGTGTATATGATTTGTGACAAATAATAACAGCCAAATTCATTTTGTAATTGCTCCTGTATTCATGCAATATCGAAAGGGTAAAGCAGACTTTTCCATCGAAGGTGGACCAAGGATAAAAACCTTTTATTCCACATGTGTGGTACTTTCATTATTCGTTGAGGGTATAAGTGTTATGATGTCCTGTTTAACCGTTAACCATTATCTCCAAACTTCTGTAGCTTATTTTTGTCAATCTATTTACCAAGTGCTGCCCAGTTTGTTTTTTTTAGTTCAGGGCTATCAGGGCAATCACCTATTTCCTGGAACCTATCATCCCTAAGGGGGGAACCTGCACAGCTCCTATGAACGTCTCCAAGCAGCATTGCTACCCAACGCTCTACCACATTTCTGCTCTACTGAACGATAAAATAAAACCCCAGACACACACACTCACACACACATAGACCACAAACACACACACACACACACACACATACACATAAGCAGACTACACTCACACACACATTCACACACACAAAGACACACAATCACACACCCACACACAGAGATAGATATAAAGTAAGAAGTGCCTTTCAAGAAGGATTTAAAATTAAAGGTACATTGACTCCTCTCACTGAATACAAAGCAGGGCCCTAGAGTGACCTATTGCATTAAAGTGTGACAGACCTGTCAATCATGACGGGCAATGCTGAAAATACTTTACTGCAGTCCAACCATTTTTTCACCTGGGTTTCTATTTATATATCCATAAATATGAATGTGTCATACCACATAGACAGGAACGAGCCATTATCAAGAAAACATCCCAGTGGATCGATCATGCTGTGATAGAATAGTACGTACCACGACACCTATCGGAAATGAATAATTATGGCTTTTCTGTCATAACCATGTACCATTTATCTCCCATTGATGAAGGGAAAGGTCCTATCATTAGAAACCTGTTTGAAACACTGATCACCATCACACGAGTCATATACTGAACAGACGAGCCATATACACAAACAACAACAGCAAACACCGACAACACAAGGACCATGGACTCCATTTAGTAAAGGCTGGGAGCTGGAAAACATGGGCTGCCAGTGTAAATATCATCAGCTTTTTAGCAATCAGCTAACAGGAGTATCCAGCTACTGAGAGAAAACGTGTTTACAGGAGGAAGTGTGGATCACTCAGTTTCACTTAATCCTCAAGCAATGGTCTGTTGAAGCTGTTCACATGATTGCATTTTATGAAATAGAAAATTATAAAGATGTTATTAAGAGGAAATGGTGTTTATTGTTCAGTATAAATAACTTTCCTACAGACATGTCGCCCACTAAGCTCCAGATACCCAGAGCTTGTAAGGAACAATGTACTGGTAAATAATTCTGCTTTACCAACTGGTTACCAATACCGTTGAAAACTAGGCCTAGCTGTCGTTTCCGACAGCAAGGGTATGTTCCTGAAAACCTCCAAACCCCTGCATTTTAAAACCAATGCATTGACTGAACTCTTTAAATTAAATGTGAAATTATGTCCAAAACATAGTGTTTTTGAATAATAAAAAAAGAAGCTCTACCTAGTTAGTAAAATATGAACTATTAGTGTTAAATACAACACATACAACTTAAGATCTCATCAAGTTGATTCATATGCACCAAATTTGAACTAAATTGGACGAACGGTTGAATGATGTTCGAAGTTCGCGGATGACATCGTGATCTGTAGTGAGAGCAGGGAGCAGGCGGAGGAAAACCTGAATAGGTGGAGTTATGCGCTGGAGAGAAGAGGAATGAAGGTCAGCTGCAGCAAGACAAAATATGTTTGTAAATGAAATTGGAGGCAGTTGGAACGGTGACGACGCAAGGAGTAGGGATGAAGACGGTGCAGGAGTTTAAGTACTTGGGGTACATTATCTATGGTTATTTATTACATTTGACATAATGTTTGGAATCATTCCTCTAGGGATGACTTATCACGAACGCTTTTATGTTTTAGGGGCTGTTTTCATTATCCTCCGTACTAATGATTTCACTAATCATCCATTTGACTCTTCATGGTATTTTCTTTCTCATCATTATTTTTTTTGTTCTTAGTTCTATATGTTTTTTTTTTATTGATAACCTGATAGATTTTGCATTTGTGTTTTTTTTCTGTGGTCTATGTTTGGTTCGTTATCTATTATGGGGCATTATTGACATTTCAGGTGACTCGGTCACATGACCTTCGAACAGTCAGTTTTTTCTTTTTTTTAGATTACTACACCTTTTCGTGATTGTCTCTTTACGCCCTGATGAAGACTTGTTGACTTGAAATGCGTTGGCGTAATCCATGATCGAATAAAGGATTTTTAACCGGTTTTCAGGGTGCCTCGGATTATTTCGGACTGCCATCCACCATGTTAAAAGTTTTTCTCATTAAGTTGGACAGTCAGTGTTGGAATTCACACAGCGCTGAAGTTGACCTCAAACACTGGCTCAGCAACCATTGGTGTCCCCAATCAACACTGCTGGGAGCCTATCCCAGCTGACATTTAAAGCAATTAAGAGACACCGATTCAAATACATTGAATGTTTTTGGGCTTTAAGTCCTCAGGTTGATTAGAACCCAGAACCCCTTTGCTGTGTGGCGAAGGTGTATGCAGAGATAATTTGTTAAAATATTAAAGTTCACTATTTTTTAGTGTTTGTTGAAATAAATACACTTATTGTTGAAAAATGGAACCCCAGCTCCTTCGTTTTAGTTTAACAACCCTGTCTGTCTTTTGGGCTATTGATGTTGATGATTAATCATTGTCTTTGGCTGAACTTCCAAGAGTGTTGTTGTTCATTTCAATTTGGTAAATGCACTTCGAGCACAAGTTTCTTGAAGTAATTGCTGTTGGTATGATCGAGCAACTAACACCAGGTCTGCTTGTCACAATCTGGTCCTGTTGGAAGGATTTTCTTTTCTCCAATTCCCTGTCTTTGAAGTTGTGCTTTTGGGTCCAAATCTTTATGTCCAGTATGGCTTTACAATCTGTCCAACAATAAGAATGGACGACCCAAGCGTACCGCATGCTGCTGTCTGCGCTCAAGGAGAGCATATCAACCAGCACAAAAACAGCTTTCAGTGGCCTGCAGTGGAGTGAGAGACTTAGCAGACAGACAAGAAGAGTTCCAAAGATCCATTAAAAGCCAAGTCACTCACTTTAACACTCAATTTGAACACCTGGTGAGTTGCTTGGATGCATTAATTCCCTCCACCCACTGCTGATGCTTCTCAACTGCCAGCATCCACTCCAGCATAAAGCCACTGCCACGTGCCACTCACCTGAACGATTCTGTGGGGACTGCTTTTTAACCCCAGTACAGTCCTCTCTCTATCTCTCAACTATAGGACTAAGCAACGTTTTGGCTGCAACAGAATCTGCAGGGGATACCCAGGTGTGTCATTCATGAGTTTTTTTAACTTAAATTCAGTAAAATGTTGTAAAATGACCACACGGCAGCATATGCCTTGGAAGTACTACAAGCTATGGACTAACTGAATTCACCATAAGTCTAAACACTGTTCAAATTATTGTTCCCTGTCAGACTTCCCATGCTTTATTGGAAGTAGAGATTGTGCCTCATGTGCATTACTCAAACCAGACCTCTGGAAGTCAATATTCTGTATGGTGCTCCTGGTGGCAGGTATCCAACATTAAACACCTGTTTTACTTCACGACTCAAGATATCATTCTGGGGCTACCATGGCCAAGGAAATGCAGTCCTTTCAATGACTATATATATCTCTACTGGAGATTGTTTAACACCCTACTGAGTACAACTACTGATTATAAGATCTCTCCTCACTCACCAGTGCATCCATATTAACGCACCCCCCTACCTAAAAGAACTATTCACCCCACTGACCTCAACACGATCCCTCCTTTCTACCCACTCATACCGCCTCCTCCTTCCCCGGGCTAAGCTCAGCACCATGGGTGATCGGGCTTTCTGTTCTGCTGCCCCTTGTATGTGGAATGCCCACCCTAACCATCTGAGGGCTCCACAGACGACTGACACATTTAAAAAATGACTTAAAACTTTCCTTTTAAGCAGAACCTATAACTTTAATTAACATTGCTGCTTTTTGGTCAGGTTTTTATATAGTTATTATTTTATTTTTAATTGATGCTTTTATCTGCTTTTACTTTGTAGCACTTTGAGATTTGATCCAAATGTAAAGTGCGTTATAAATTAAATGTATTATTATTATTATTATTATTATTATTATTACTTTTACCTGAGTTATATTTGCACTGATCAGGCCCCCAATTCAAAGCCCCACCCTGCCAGAACGCTCAGGGGCGCTTTCACAACATTTCCAGATCCTGTGCATTCCGACCTGTATTAAGTGTCCTCTTGCCATAGGAACCTGAAAAAGGTATTTAAGAAAGCTAAAGCCACATAATCACCCAAGTTATTGCTGCATTGACATCCTGTCAGGAACCTCACCCTTCTTAAGGCTGGCTGTATTCTCTTTCAGCCCCAGAGCGAGAGGCTATGCAGTACTATATTGATGATGCCCTGACTGCGGGATCCTTTGTCTATCCTCATCAAACCTGCACACAGCATTTGCATGGATAAGCTTAATTTAGTCTTGGTTGTTTACTCTAGGTTCAGTAAAACCGAATGAAGTAAAGATAATTGTTAGTAACAACAGATGATATCTAATAATAACTCTTTTAGTCTTCAAAAATATTTTGATAAAAGGGTATCTGCGCCGAGCAGCAACAAGCTCAATCCTCAATTGAGTTCAGAATCTGGTGGTGGTGGCTTGTGACTTGCTATGACTGATGAGGCTGATGAAATTATGAAGTTAGTGAACCTCCGATGATTGGGTCTGATGTTGAGGTGAAGAGTGTGTGTTACATTAAAACCTGCTACTAATTTGGGTTATTTTTCTCAGCTCGGCGATAACAATTTTTTAATTTGGTAAAACTCAAATCTGTCACCAATACACTGACATTCTGAGCAATCCAAGTTCACAATTATATCTCTGTTAGTCTCAGACTGTTTCTGTGCAGATAGGGTAGAGTGATTAATTACAGCAAGACAAGACACCTGACTAGATTCTCTTCCTGGCCCCATTCCTTGAGCCTCTTTGATTATCTTTATTCTACCACTGATGTAACTTTTCCCCACTGCCACAGTGTGAATGACAGAAGCAGGAGTGAACTAAAGGTACAGAGAGAATCAGCAGCAGCGAGATGATAAGGCAAAGATGAGACCAGGAATGAGAAGAGCTGATATGTCAACTTCTTCAGCAGCAATTGAAGAGCATGCCTAAGGTGTAATGAAAGGGTGGAATGAAAAATAAAATACAGCTGGAGCTTGTAAAGCCCACTCGTCGAGGCTGAACTTAGGCTAATGCTTAATTTAACTAAAAAAACTATAAACATCTCAACTCAATCGGCAGCAGCAAAAGAACAAAGATACTGACTTCCAATCTCTTCTCCATCCAAACACGTCACATAAACCCAATCTTGTGTTAGAGGAGGCTAGATGAGTAGAGGAACCTTTTACACTGAGAGCAAAATTTGGCATTGGCATCAAAACATGGCATTAAAACATTTGCATTTGCAAAATATGCCATTCAATTTGATGTATTTCTGCAGATGACAATCTTCTGATTTTAAGATGTCTTTTTCAGTGGCATTTTCTTACATGCAAACATTTATTTTTAATGTCATTGGTTTTCATTTTTAATGCACCTTTTCTATAAGGAGGGGAGTTGGCTAAGGGGAGAGAGAGTGTGCTTGTATAATTTGTTGACTCCAAAGCTTGGCAGCAGATTTTCTACTTCTCAGATCTGTTTTTCATCGGCTGGTTCTGTACATCCCTCTGTTTGCAATCCAAATGTTTTCCACATGTTCAATCCAATTGAGCCGTCTTTTCTCCCTGGAGACTAAGCCTCATCCTCTGAGATATTTAAATCAGTACCGGTTAGCTGCTCCATATCTGGATTCAGTGTTTCTCTTGTAGTTTTGGCCTTTAACAAAATCAAAGCACTCTTTTTGTTTTCTTCTGAGTGGCACATGAATTCATGCAGTAGATGAAGGCCCAGAGCCCCACTGGCTCTGCCGCTTTGTTTGAGTGGATACGACATGTTTTTGCAGCGAGTGTTTACCAAGTTTCCTTTATATCTTTACAACGGTTCAGCTCCCATTGTGCTATGAGTGCATTTGCTTATGAATACACTTGAATAATTCTATGTTTTTTGCAAAATAAAAAAAAAAATGTTGGAAACCTTTTATCCAGGGGGAAATGTCTTTTAATTTTCCATTTGTCCTTGAAGCATCTCCGGAACCATTTAAATGTCGCTGAGTATCAAATATTAAGTTGTTCTCAAAACTGAAATCCAAATAAGTGTGTATTTCACTTAAAGTAATTCCACTCTCAAGGACTCATTAACCATTAGCATACGATTCAATTTCAGAGCAAGTATTCAGTATTCAGTGGTATCCATGCAAAACACCAAATCATACTGAAAACTATAATGAAAATGACAAAATCCATACATATTAATTGAATGATTCAAAAGGAATCGACACGTGTACTCAAAGATTTTTTTCATATCTAATTATTATGTTTTAAACAAGAAGCCATGTACGAACACTGAGAATGAAAATCTTTGATTTTGATCGTCTATTTCTAACACAGAACATCTATTGCATGTCTGTCCTGGGAGAGGATTCCCTACACTGTGGCTTTTCCGCAGCTTATTTCCATATTTCCAATGTTTTCTTTTTTTCTATTTTCCCCTGAATCAAATATCTAGTTCAAGGAGAGAAGGAGTATATTGTGAAGCTCACTGAGGCATTGTGATTGGAATTTTGGGCTATGTTTAGAAAACTGACGGTTCTTGAAAATCTACTCTTTTAAACAGTTCTGTTAACTCTTGTTTCTGTTAGTTGTACACAAAGACGTCCATCACCTCATTAGTTCCCAGTAGCCCACAAGATTTAACACCTCTGCTCCAAAGCCTCTCTTGAATGCAGCCACCCACTCAGGAAGATTGCCAGAGGATAGTTTTGCAATCATGTCAGTGTACTGCAGCTCGGTTTTGATGTATCTTAATGCCATTATTACTATGGGGCTGATAGGGACTTAATTAGAAACATAATGAATCTGCTGCACATCAGACAAGCCTAATGAAGCCTGACTAAAATGCAAGGATAATTGGGTTTTCAGTTCAGGGCTCCAGTACATCAACCCAGACCTTCCTCCTGACCCAACACTTAGGTCCCTATGTCCCTTGGCTGCCAACTCAAACCAGAAAAGATTGACAGCCAGCATATTGTTACAGGAAGCAAAAGCCTATCTCACAATGTTGACTGTCTCGTTTGGTCCTTGCCCTCATGATTTGTTGTGAGCTTTGTGATCCATGGAAACTCCTCTGATGCCCTTTATAATCCCATTAAACCTATTGTCTCCAGCTTACGGCTTACTCACTGGAGGAGAGGAATGAAGGCGACCGCCAGGCTGCTGGTGCCAAGCAGACATTTGTGGTTTAGGTGTGTTTGCCAGAAGGAGCCAATGTTATTAAATTCTGTTCTATAACACTTCTAGATATACAGAGAATATATTTGTTTTACTGTAATGTCTGTCAACTTGGATAATTGTTTCATATTAAAGTTATAGGTTTCTGCAGATAGCACACATTCCGCAGTTGCAAAATGTATTTATTTATATTTTTGTTCAGTCCCAACTCTCTGTTTACTGACAACGGTTTTCCAAAGGGCTCAAGAGGGCATGTAATATGCTTCATAGAATCATTTCGAGATTGTGACGTGTGGGCTATGCCTCTTCCTGCCTACTGGTAGCACTGCCACCCTACTGGGTTTCTCCTTTGAGTTACAGGTGGAGACTGTTGATTGGACGGAAGACTGTTGGTGTGGTCTATAAAATGGAACATGCAGCAGTCCTTTGCTGGGTTTACATGGACACTTTTCATTCTTTCAGAAAGAAGTCATTCCGAAAGAATATTCGTGTTTGATTGTTTACATGAGCAGTGATCAAAAATCGGAAATGGTGTTTAAATGCGCTGTCCATCAATCGGAAGAGCTGTCAACAGATGTGTGAGGAGCGCTAAAGCGATCATAGGTGACGAGTTTTATTAGAAGTTGGGGTCTTTTAATGAAGAAACAGCCTGATAATAACTCTTATAGCCTACTGGAGACGAGGGAGGGAGGAGAGGGGACAAGGCGACATATCGGTCCCTCTCGGTGCTTTCACTCTGACCCTCATCAGGTCCTTACAACGTTAGCAAACATTAATTTATTAGTGAAGATGTGTTGTGTGGTAAACTCACCAAAAATTTTATGTTAACATCAACATCATCTGACCTAACAACGTTAGCAGAAACTCCTATTCACGTGCTTTAATTCTGAAATCAAGATACACTGATGGCAACAATTTCACAAAGTTCTACCTCCTCTTTAATTACTTCATTCAATGTTGCATAAAACTTGAAGTCGTCGCTGTAATGTTACCATCAACATCATCCGTAACGTTAAAGCAGAAACTCATCACGCGCTTCATCCTGGAAACACAGATCCTTGTCATGACAGAGGTCTTTGATTCATTAATTCACGTAACTGCTTTTCCTGTTCATTTGTGCGGGGCCTGGGGCCTACCCCGGCACTAAAGTTAGTTCATTTATGCTCAATAAAAAATCGGTACATCTGATCGACTTTTTGTTGTTGTGGAATTTAAGCTTATAATCAGGGTATTCAAAGTTTTCCAGTGCTTTTTAATTTGTTCACAGCATTGGCCTACCACGGCTCCTGATGGTTTTTCTTGGATGGGTTTGTAGAGTTTCCGGCATCGCGCACCTGAGCTGCGCCGCCGGACACCTACTCACCAGAGATTACTCCGAAACAAATGGGTTTACATTGTAAGCAAATTATGATCCTGCTTGAACTGAATGGCAAAATTCTGTGATGGGATTCGTACCTGAGCGTGTCGGGATCTTCTCGGTTATAACAGATCTCCCGTAATAAACCCTTATATTTACATAAGACAACTGAGACCCCTCGAGTTAATTTCCTTTTTTCAAATAATCAGAAGACAAGATATTCCTTCATCATTTACTGACGCAAAAGTCAGAATAACCACAAGCCTGGTCATACAGTACATTATTAGTAATCTTGCTAACAGACAAACCAATCAAATTGGCAAGTAAACCTCATTGCCTTAGGTTAAATAATAAACCTTATTTAACAGAGCATCATAACATTGAAACTTATGAGGCCTTTACTGTTAAACAGTGTCAAACCATTTCCTAACATTTAGAATAGCCTGTATGCAACTGCATTGTGTTACCTTCAAGGGATAGATGTTATTTCATCACATTCAAAAAGGAAAAAGGAATAATGTCCAGATACACAAGGGAACAAAGACATAGAGATAATAAGTACAGTGTGAGGAGGACAACAACGGTGACAATAATATAAGTCCGATAATCACAGCTGCTAACGTGACAGCACGGAATGATTAACACTAATGACCGCGCACTTTATGAGCCTCTACAAAGAAAATGAGTCCTTCTTGTTCTCTTAATCTCCTCCTATTCTCAATGGAGCCCTGTTCAAAAATTTAACCCAACACCTCTCCCAGATACTCCCTACTTCTGTTTTTAGACATATTTCAGCTTTTAGCCTCCAATCATTTCACTTTTTGTCTTGTATGCTTTAAGCTCAGGACTTGTACACTCTACTTCTGCGAAGATGTCCACTGTCACATTCAAAAACACTGCAAATGCTCCCCTGCATATCTTTTTGGATTAATGCTTCTTCTGATTTTGTCTTTCTCCATCACATCTTGGATAAGTTTTAGTGGATAATTCATGGACTGCAATTTGCAAACACAGCATGCAATTAATGTGATGGATGATCCAATAAGGCGATACTCACTAAGGTGCAGTTGACATGTGATTGATCACATGATCACTGATTGATGACTTGAGAGACTATGACTGCCACTCTGTGCAGAGCAGCAGCATTTATTTGCAAACAAAACAGTTATGTTAAAATCATTGTGGAATAAGTATTAAATTTGCTGCAGTGACCCTGAATATCCTCCCATTCCCTTGACATTTCTATTTATGACTAGGCCCATGCTGTCATCCTCGATAACACGGTTATATCCCTGAAAAAGTCTCCAATCCTCTGTGTTGTACAAGCAATCCCCCCTGATTGAACTCCTCAAATTAAATGTGAAGTTATGTCTGTGAAAAGCTCAACTTTGTGTTGTGAGTAAAAGATGATCTATTACAGTAAAACATGAAATACAAGATAGATCTCCATCAGGTGATTCATAGTCTTCAAATTCTGAATAAATCAGATCAAGAGCTGGGACTTTTTGTTTGAAAATTGTAAAAAGCTCCCCCCCAGTAGCTAAAATTTGAAGTACAAGACTATAATGTAATATTATATATTCAAGATCTCCATGAGGTTATTCTTATGCACCAAATTTTAAATAGGACCAACAGTTGAGAAATGATGGCCTGGAAACCTTTGGAGATTAAGCTCCCTCTAAATATAAAATTAATCTTTCCCAAAATCAATCCAGTTCTTCCTTGTGCTTAGGTGTACGTGGGTATACAATTTGTAAATGATCCATGAAATCTTTTTTGAGTTATTACATCAACACGAAGGACCTGCAGTGGATGTGGCGACGGCGATGGCGATGGCGATTCCATAATATCCAAGCCGTTTCTGGGATATAATTAATAGTTGTATGAACAGGGATGTCTACTGACATATGGATGCTACTGTGTCAGATGAAATATGAGTGTGACAGTTTGCCACATCAACTCTTAGATGTGAAAATATTCCAGCTCTTTATGCTGCTCTTCCACACAGGTAATGGTTTTAATCCCTGCCTCTCTTCTCCTGTTTCATACCTCTTTTGTCACTGCCTGCCATGTCGTCATTGTCTGTGGAGCTTGTGCTGCTGTCAGAACCAATACACTTCACTTCAGCGTGGCGCTCTCTGTCGTCAAACTTTCCTCTGTTGGTTTCCAATGATGTGTTGGTGACGGTTCAGTTGCCTTTACTGGAGAGTAACTAGATAAAATAAGATAAGATCTTTATTCTTGTCATCATACAGTGTACAACGAAATTACGATGGTCAGATGGAGGCTCAGTCCTGAGACGCTGTGACTGAGCGCGCCGCCACTATTGTTCCTAGCACACATGTTTTTGATGGAGGTAGGAAACCCTGGAGGAAACCCACACAAGCCTGGGGAGAACGTACAAACTCAACACAGAAAGGACCTGGGACGGACCGGGCTTCAAACCCGAGACCTTCTTATTGTGTGGTGCAGTGCTAACCACTGCACCACCGAGCCGCAGACATGGGTGTTGATAGAAGGTACTTGTGGACCAACACTCCCACCCAAGTGCAGACATAGGACAATTTACCAAACATTTAGACTAATTATTCCAAAATCATTAAATGTTTATTTGTGCATGGATTTTCCCAACATCTTTTTGTGTTAGTGCAAATGGATTTAAATGTGAAGATTCTTTAGTATAATCTTCTTTTGTTGGACAGTAGCAGCCTCTCAGCTCAATTACATTTCCCTTTCCAGGAACACACAGTCAGTTGGTCTTGTAACCTACTTCTCCCCAGTGGTCACAGAGTCTCTGGCTCTCAGAACTAATCCCCATATCAGGACCAAATGCCAATTGATCTATGGTGCATCGAGGCTCCAGTAAAGACTTGCGGTTAAACTCACAGTGCCAGATCTGGACTTTTAACCGCATGTTTTTAGCAGATTATTGACTCTCTTGGATACCGAGACTGTGCAAGTCGAAGAGTGACTCCAATTTATTTTATGTTCTTTCTATCAAGACATGGACATATCAGGTAAAAGAGCAAACTGGAAAATCACTTGTTGACTTTGCACCAATTTATGGATGAGAATGATTTGTCTTATTGAGGATTAGTTTGGTTGAGTACTATGTGTTTGTTAGTGTAAAAAGTTAAGCGGATAGAGGAGCTCCCAGAGCCTTGAGGTTCAACTGTTAACCTTTATTTGGCTTTTAGGATTTATATGCATGTCATTAAGCTTCTTAAACATAGATGTGGTTTGGATTATATGTAGCTGAGCTAATATCTGCAAAAAAAACCCATACGCATAGAGTATGTAAATTCTTGCAATACTGTCTTCTCTGCTCTGCCTCTGCCAATATGTAAATTTAGGAGGGTCCAAACAAGAAGCTTCCTCCTTCCTCAGCATGTTTACACTGATTTTCTCTATGTGCTTGATTAACTTTAGATATTTTTAGGGATGATTTGGGCATGGAAATAATTTAAGGACTTTAACCTGACGTACTCATTTCTCCTCTGTAGAGGTATTGTAGACTCAGAAATTGTTGAAAAGAAAACACCCGTCACCTTGCCAGGGGAAATGGAGTGACACTTGGGCCCGTGTTTCTTTACACGTAGAAAAATCTTTCAAACGTGCTTTAACCTCTTCAGCCCAAAGGTTAAATGAACTCAAATTAGAACTCAAATTAGATCCACATCTCTCAGGTGTATTTACATAGCCTTGGTGTCTATGGAAAGATATGACCTAGAATCATTTATTTCCATTGTCAGTAACATTATACCTGTTACTATGTGTAAGGGATTAAACACAAAAAAAACCCAATATTTCTATCCTTGCCTAATATATTTCAAGATTAAAAAGGCTGTAACTTCATTATATTACAGTCAAACAAAGTAAGACCATCAATTACTTTGTTCAGAAAATCTTTGACATTTACTGAATCAAATTTGATATAAATACCACAAACACATATATATTTTTAGCAGTTTTTAAAAATACCAGGCGGACCAGGCAGACTCTCCATTCAGCAAAGTTGAATAGTCAATGAATCCAAGATGTGCCAAATTGAATTTTGACCCCAGACAGGGTTTTTTCGCAGCAAAATACCATCTATGACCACATGGGGGAGCTAATAGCCACACATGCAACCTTTGGCTGTATATAGACCAATGTTTTTTGTTTTTCTAATTACAATCTAGAATTGTGCTCAGTTAAACAGAAAAAACCTAGTTAGAACTTTTCTGATAGGACTTCAGTTGAGAAGAACCACAGTGACGGGCTGAAGTGATCCATGTTTGGTGTTCGATTACAGATGATAACAATCTACCCCCCATGATGGTCGAACATTCATTTTGGTGAATGTTTTTAACTGCACAAGTAGACAAACATCCCCTATGTCAAATAACTTTGATTGCAGTTTTCATGAGATTATCTTTCAGGTACATTGGACAATTAAAATCCACAGCAGCATAAGGTGTGCTGCTTTTAGTCAGAGATAATTTTCTGTTTACGTAGAGGCCCATATATGGGCATCAGGTTCGAAGGGGTTAATTGAGTCAAATGAGTCAGTGCCTTCTGCAGGCAGGCAGATATAGTGGTATAAAATTCCCCCCGAAAGAAAGAAGTCTACCTTATCTGATCTGGCTTTGTAAAGAGTAAAGGAAAAATATCCTTATCGACACACTTTCAGCACTTGTTCACAAGTGTAACTATGGTTTACAGTATGATCTTTCTCCTATCAGTCTCATCCGCAATGCAGAAACCAACACACTGCATGATTTGTTGGCCATTCTGGGCATTGGCATTTTTCTTTTCACTACTGCTCTCATTCTGTGTGTGTGTGTTTGTGTGTGTGTAAGTGTGTGTGTGTGTTTGTGTGTGTGTGCGTCTGCATTTCTGTGCATCTACACAGGGAAAATTACCGACACTGATATGGCACATCTTCAGAATAATAATATTTCACCCCTTTCATAACCTGCTGCTGAAACCAGAAGCTGTGATCAGGTGGTATGGAACAACAGCTCACAACTGGCCTATAATGTTTCTTTTTCTTTTCTTTTTCAGCAGATATTTTAACTTATTTTTCCAGGAGCAAATCTCTGACATTTAATAAATGCTGCAAAACACTGCAAACACGCCTACATAAACATGTAGGCGTGTTTGCATCATCTGATTCTAAGTTTTTAAACAATTAAAAAGCCTTAAGATGTTCCCCAAATCTTTAAAGAAAAGTTAACTTAATAGAAATAGGGCATTTCCAAGAATCTATATCAGCTGGCTATCACATGGACCAACAGTTGTAACCACAAGACGATCTACAGAGAATGTGTCATCTCTAGATAATACCCCATTTTATTATTTTATCAATCATATTCCAAAAAAAATCGGAAATATTATGGAATTGTTTTTGGCCGCCGTTGCGTTAATCTGCATCGTCTGAAGAATGGTCGTGCGGATAAAATTTTCCAATCTCCTACCCACATAAACCTGAGTTTGAGGAAGGCTTGGATTGATTTCGGAAAAAGTGCATTGGAAAAATGCAAACCCCCAGGATACTGGGGTTTGACCCTAGCCCATGAGGCAACATGCGGTGGATCATTGAGCAAGACTCTGAAAACCTCAGCTCCCCGGGCGCTTCATAGGGGGCCGCCCACTGCTCCCTTACGGATGGGTTGAATACAGAGATAAACTTTACAACCTCGTCCTGTATGTATGTACAGTGTAACGTGATAAATAAATAAAGATTATTATCCTGATTAGTAAAAGGTTTTCGGACCCTCATTTCTCAACTGTTGAACTGATTTAGTCCAAATTTGCTGCATATGAATCGACTAAAAGATATCTATCTTTTATGTATCAAATAATACCCCAATAGTTAATATTTTAATCACTAGGTGGAGCTGTTTTAATCTTTTTAATACTCTTTCTTGGCTACGTGGGGGGATTGCTTGTACAACGTCGGGAATGGGGGGCTTTTCGAAGATATAGCCCCTGCTGTTGGGAAAGACTGCGTGAGCCTTAGAAATCTAAGAAATCTTCTTTATTTTGGTCGAGATTTTGAAATGTAGAAAATCCATTAAGATCAATGGGCATGCCATAAGGACTTGCATGTATGCCTACAAATAAAGTACAACTGATTAAATTAAATGAATTTCGAGTGTTTTTGTAGCAGAACTTCATGCAGGAGGTGGAAAAAGCAAAAGTGAGGTAGACACATTAAGTATAGAAATTGCTGAAACTATTTATAATGTGCATAATTAAATGTGTTAAAATGAGAGACACAAACAAACCGCCAAAAGACTGAGACGCTATGTATGTGGCACCCTGGTATATCCAATAAAGTGGCACCCTTTTAGCAAGCATGGCTCAACTCCAATCATATAAAACATTCATTTGCCTGATGGCTCACGCTGACACCAGTTATTATGGAAGAAGCACATGACGCCAATCAGTGAAGTTTGAGGATACAGAAAGATTATAAACAAATGTTTATGGGGGTCAGATTTACTGCAGAGTGAGCTCAATGTTTATCTGGTATGATGGGCCATGCAAGCCATATTTCATTCTGGCATTTTCATTGACATACACTCTCCAGTAGGATCAATATATTTTCTGTTTTCAATCTCATACACATACATTATTTTTCCACCGTGGTTTGGCATTCATGTCCATATCTACATCTTTCTAGTGCTTCCTTAATAATACCTTCTGCCACATGCTTTAATTCCCCTGCCCAGTGATCATCGTATCCCCTTGTAATGACTGCTGCCAATGTTTTGAGAGATAGACAGCTGTTTTTACGCATGGCCAGATGCACTAGCAAGACTGCAAACATTTGCATTGCATGCCTAGGTATGTGCTTTTGCAAAATGGTCAAAAAGCTCTCGTTTAATTTGCAGAAACCAGGTGGAATGGCATGTGTGTGTAAACCCATATTGTTTACTGTTTGGGTGCATGGGATGAGCAGTCATTCATTAAGTAAATCAGATGTGAGACCCATAAAGTTAATGCAAAATAGATTATATCAGCAATACCATCTATGAAAAAGTTAGCCAGCTGTGACATATGTTGCTCTTTTCCTTATTATCATTCATTATGAAGCATCATATTGACATTTTTCTGACCTCCATTTTCTACAGGAATAAATAATATTGCTAATCCTCCTTTTTCCTCACAGGGAACCCCTATCTTCTGGAAACACAATGAAGCCAAGATAGATGCAATAAATGAGCTGAGTATGCCAGCTGCTTCTGAATTCGATGCGGTCCTGTGACACAGAAAATCAATTAATTTCTCCTTTTTTCATAATCCGTGGGCAGTGTGAAATATAAATGACCAGTGACACACAAAGTGGAATACACATTGTAAACCCTACTTACCACAAGGCCTATGCTGTCGTCTCCGACAGCAAGAGTATATCCCCGAAAGGTCACCAATCCGCTGCGTTGTAGAAGAAAACTACTCTGATTGAACTCCCTTCTGCTTTCTACTCCCTAAAATTAAATGTGAGGTTATGTCCGCAGTATTTTTTGTAAAATAAAGCTCTCTGAAGTGAGTAAAATATGAACAATTGGAGTAAAATACGATATGTACATTATAGATGTCATACATAGGTTGATGTGAGTTTGTAGATGAAATAAAATTGTGTTTGTGTGTGTGGATGAACTGTCCCACGTGACCAGACTACTAAGTGGAACAGAGGAGTTAATGGGATATTTATCAAGTGAGGACCCTCAACCAAAGACAGCAGATATAAACAAGCTTGTCTGACCGGGGCATCCTCGGCAATTATGTCACAAGCACATTTTTTGCAAGTCTAATGACCACAAGATGAAATACACTGAACTACCCATCAGGAGTTTCAGTAGGACATTTAATGTTTCACTTTACAAGAAACAGAGTACCAGGGCTTTCGTCTTCTGACATTGACCACATTTGCCGGTGCATTTATGATCTATTCATAAAAGTTGGCACCTGCCGTGTAATTTGTGTAATACCTGCACAAATTAGGGATTAGCCAGGATTAAGCATGGACAGAAAATCACTCTATTTGGACGACGAAACTGAAACCAGGGAAGACTAATTATTCCGGTCTAAATGGTGGATTTGAGAAATTAGGTCAAACAAACAACCTGAGAATAGCTGTAGGTTTAATAATCTTAAGAATTCACTTTTAAAATATTTTTGTACCTGCAAAAAACTTCTATAGCTAAACTTTCATAGCTTTGCCACATCTATCTCAATATTAATGAAGCTCCTGCAAAATTCACCCACCCTGTCTGCATAACCACCAAGAAAATCACTTCTGTCAATCAAAGTTTGCCTGGAGGTACAGTAAAATCATTTCAAGGTCAAATTAGCATTTTTCATTTTTAGTGTGTAGATTCAGGAGGAAACATTTGATTTGTTTTCCACAACATTGAGGTCTTGATGAAGGTTTTCAGTGCACTGTGAGCCTTGTACAGTGCCAGGCACACCCGTATGCATGTTTAGGGTTGAAGTCAATCATGGTAACACAGGCATTCCAGGTGCTGATAGTGTCCAGCTCTTCATGTCTGACACTTAGATATGACATGTTGGATGTCTGCCTTTGTTACAAGGTTCCTGTACAGGAGTCCATGATGTGCAGTGATTCCCTCGTAGCTGACACTAAACTCAAGATGGATCCTTGGCAAACAGTTAATTTATTATTTTTCTTTTGCTTCTCCAGTGTATCTCCTCAGCCTCGCTCTGAGAGCCACAATTTCTGTACAGTCGTTCCATCCATACCTGTCCCTCTTCATGCCCTTCTGCTCGTCAGTTAGGCAACTGACTTGTCTCAGGGCTCTATCGATCTGTGGAGCTGTCTCACTATTTCGCTTAAGAGTCTTCCCATTTTGTAGAGTTCATGTATTGCAGCATCCTTCCATTGATGTGCAACCAATTGTATCTTAGTCAATGCAGAGTCTCATCCTCAGCCATAGTTCCCATATATTTAAGAGCTGCTGTTGTCCATCAGCTCAATGTTCTCTGTTCTTCGTTTGTGCCATTTGTGCTTCGTTCCAGTAGCCCATTTTTCATCAGCATATCCTTGATCATCTGACAGACAAAGCACTTTAAACAGAGGAGTATATCAAGCTGCATTTAGGTTTTACTTCACCATTGTGCTGTTTTTCCACCACTTAATGTGGTGCTGGTTTGCAAAAGTATTGATCAGCACCCATTTAGCGCTGTCTGCTCTAGGATAACTACCTCCAACCAGGAGCCATTGATATTTTAAAGGGACAAAGGCCCTTTTGTGTTTTTCGTAGAGCGGGAGAAGGCAGCTTTCTGAATACCATTTATTTGTCTGACTATGTGATCTTATGGGAATACTAATACATTTAACTACATATTTTACAATGAAAAAGCATAAAAAGCACACTATGAAGAGATGTGGACACGAATACTGAATATTGACTGACTGAGTAGCAGGGTTATTGGAAGTTAAAAACATGTTTATCTTTAAAAATAGAAAAGGTATGAATAGGAACATAATCATATTGCTTCTACAGCAGTGTAGAAGCAATATGATTATGATTGAAGATTAAACATACATTCACTAACACTAGATGACACACTGACTTAATGTGTTTATTTATTTATTTCACTGAAAAGGCTGACATATTATTGAATCATCACGTGAGAACTGGAAAACTATATCATGGATCAATTTCAAAGTTTTTAGACCCACATAGACCTGCCTGTGAGGAAGAACTGGAGTGAATTTGGATCATTCATGGATCATTCACATATTTTATAACCCGATTGACATTAGTACGAGGGAGAACTGGATTGATGGTGAGAAAGGTCAGTTGTGTATTACTGACACTAGGTGGAGCTTTATCTCCAAAAGTTTCCAGGCAAAGATTTCTCTTCAGTTAGTCCAATTTAGTTCGAATTTGGCATATGATGAACTCCATGAGATATTATATTATATGCATTCCATGTTTTACTCTGATTCTATTCACTAGGGAGAGTTTTTTTTTATGGAAAAATGCTTTTTTTTGGGATAATTTGAGGTGTTCAATCAGGTGGATTGCAGGGGGATGAAGAGCGTTTCAGGGATATAATCTTGCTGTCGGGGACGACAGCACTTGCCTTATTATTATTATTATTCAAAACATAAAATCAAATCAGTTTCACTTTAAAATGGCAGCAAATGTTACTTCAAAGCAAAGCACCCACCAATTCCCCCATAAACAAGCCCTTGGCAACAGTTACGAGAAATAAAAAAGCCTTTTAATGGGCATATACCTTGAGCAGATCCAGACGATTGACCAGTTTGGTTGAGAGAGAGAAGAGAGGGGAAGGCGAGGGAGTGTGAGACCTTGTGGTACTGATTAATCACTCATAATTAGCTGTGTTTAAGGGGCATTGTTTCCAGTAACACGTCAAAATTAAAATGTCAAGGAGCTTTCTTGTTGCAGATTGGACGTGGGCCCCACCGTCTCTTTTCTGCTGCCCTCCTTCCACTTAACATGTACTTCAATTTTAAATAGGTAATTTTCTTCCTCCAAAAAGTGGCAATTCATTTCCATTCAGATATTACATCAAACAAAATGAAAACATTCAACTGGTGATCAATTTCTACAAACAAACTTTATTAAAGGCCATGAAGATGTACGTTAACGTTCTTTCTCTGAGAGCAGTTAACATCCCGAGGAGTGACGTAGGGAGTGATTTGACTGGAAATATTCCTGAAAGTAAAGCTGTAGGCTACATTGTAAATATGTAAAAATGTATTAAATCACTGAAGGAGAATAACAGACTAAAATGAAGAACATTGTGCATGGAGTAATGGTTGCACGTTCTGCTGAAGAGATATCCAAATTCATTTTGTCAGACTGACAATACAACACAGAAATTGGGGTACTTAATTTAAAATTCAATTTGAGTGGCCTTGTTCTCAGCAAATCAATCTCAACCATTTTGCCATCTATTTCAGATAGTATTGGAGGGGACAGCTCATCTGGAGGGCCCTGCCTCAGAAAAGTAATAGGGTGCTCCACGCATGGTCTACCACATAGACAGGAAAGTAGGAGCAGCAACAAGGAGGTTTAGATATTAACGCAGAGCCTGAGAACAGGTCCTGTAAAAACATATTAATAAAAAAAGCCATGAAATGCTAAATCAGACAGGGCCGAAGCAGATAAATACATATAAAAGGATATCACCTTGAACATCCGTGAGTTTCCTTTATGACCTTATCAAATGACATAGGCATTACTATTGTAAACGAACACACAGAGCTAAATAAAAGTGGATAAAAATTAATCATTGTATCTGTGAATATATTCTTTATTTGATGTTGACACAAAATAATTTCATTTCGATGATGGCGGGCGTTTATGTATTGCTTTCTCTCAGCACTCAGTGTGTCATTCACTGCCTGTAGGGACAGGGAGTGTTGACTTGTCCGCTTTAACAGGTGTAGCATTAAAAGACAAGACAAGGCTTTAATACTTGGGACATGTGGATTTGAGCTATGTTGACATTTAGTTTCTTTTAAATGCCTGTATCAAAGGCAGAGGAAGAAACAATGGAAATGAAGAGGGGATAAAGGTGTAAAAATAAACATGATCGTAATACAGTATAATGTGCTACACTTTGCCATAATACTAATCAATCTAATAATCCCCCCTCATCCTACCTTATTTTTGCGGATTGAGTATCACATCCTAACTAGGCTTATGCTGTCATCTCTGACAGCAACGACATATCCCCAGAGCCTCCAGCCCCCTGTGCTGTCCAAGAAATCCCCCTGGTGGAACTCCTTAAATGAAATGTTATAAATACGTAACATATCTGCTAAACATTGTTTTTTATGTAAAAAAGCTCCCCCTAGCAAGTAAAGTATGATATATACAGGATGGATTTCCTCCAGTCGATTCATATGCATCAAATCTGGACTAAATTGGACAAACTGTAAGGATGTTATTCTCAGAAAAACAGGTTTTTTTTTTATAGAACGCTTCCCCTAGAGAGTCCTCGCTCGCAAAATGAACTAACAGGTCAAGGCAGAACGACTTTCTATATAAAGCACAATTCAACAACAGGGCAATTCAAAGTTCTAAACAAACAAACAAGAATATTGCGACATGGTGCTAAATAACAATAAGCTATAGGTACAAACAGTTACCAAACATCGAGAAAGATAAAAATAAGATTCAGAAGTAATATCAAGATAATAATAAAACAAATAATAATAAATACATTTTAAAAAAAAGTCAAGAAAAGAAGTGGAACTGTTTAAGACATTTCAACCTCAGAAATAATTTAGTGTTTTCCTAAACTGTGCGGGAAATACACAAAGAATAATCATTTTAAAATCTAATAAAAGGCAGCAGCACATAAGAAAGTGAGAAACTGGGATTTAAAAGAGCTTTTAAGTCGTAGATTTTAGCTCCAAAATCTACGACTTCAGTTTTGTCTTTGTTCAGCTGAAGGAAATTCTGGCACATCTAATTGTTGACTTGTTTAATGTACTCACTCAGTGCTTAAACTGGACCATAGTCCCCCGTTGATAGAATTATGTAAATTTGGGTTTCGTCTGCATAGTTATGGTAATTTATTTTGATCGGAACCAGTAGACGCATATAGTTGTTAAACATCAGAGGCCCAATGATGGAGCTTTGGGAAACTCCATATTTGATTGTGCTAAGCTCAGATTTGCAATTACCTATAAACACAATGAAGTCCCTGTATTTTAGGTAGGATTTAAGCCGAGTGCCGTACCAGAAATACCTACCCAGTTTTGCAGTCGGTCTAGTAAAATGTTGTGGTCAACCGTGTCGAAAGCAGCACTGAGAGCCGGTAGAACTAAAACTGAAGTTCTACCACTGTCTGTGTTTAATTGGATGTAATTGAAGACCTTAACCAGACCAGTCTCAGTGCTGTGGTGCGCCTGAAAACGTCAGGGCAGAATATGATATAAGGTAGATCTCCTCCACTCGATTCATGTCCTCTGAATTTGGACTGAACTGGACGAATATTTGAAAAATTATGGCCCAAAATCTTTAGGAGATTAAGTTCCCCCTGGTGTCGGAACCATACAACTGACCTTTCACAAAATCAAATCACGTCTTCCTCACTGTTAGCTCTAGGGGAATACAAAATTTGAAAATGAGTCATCGTGTTTACACGAAGGACGCAGACCCCATGATGATATCCCACAAGTTTTGCGATTGTAATCAAGAAATTGAATCACGAGCTAGAAAAAGGGAAAGCTGATTGCAGAAGGGTTCTGGGTTCAAATCTAAATCTTGGGTTTGCGCCTTCTCTCAGTACTCCCCTTTTTTGGTGTATTCTGCTCCATCCATAGTCCTGAAGTCATACAATATAGATGAGTGGTAGACATTTGAACGCCCATACTTGTGATTTATAGCGTGATGGTTGTTTTTCTCTTTCTCCAGTTATGTGTCACACTATGATCTACTGGTAACCATTCCAGGGTGTACCCCACCTCAGATAGGAGAAGCTGCAGCGCCAGCGCCCTTTACAACCTTGCACATGATAAGTGCCTTGAAAAAGTGGATGGAGGACAGGTAGAGAAGTGGAACAACAACAATATAATATTTGAAATGAAAAAGAGATCCAGGGCGGTATTACATTAGAGCGAGAGGGGACAAGGATAAAAGGGAATTGAAGATCCTGCTGGCAGCAGTGTCCTGTTGAAACACGGTCAGTCCAGTCCTTTGTGTCTGAGTGCTGTCATATTAAGATGTGCTGTCACAGCGAGTCGGTTTCCACTGACTCACACACACTCCACTTTTTGGGATATAAATAACCCCAGATGCATCATAGTCGTTCAGAACCCCCAATATGTTTCGATAGATGGATTTTTTTATTTACATTTCTATTTCTATTTTAGATTTTCTTTAGAATTTGTAGTTAGGTTCAATCATATGTACAATACATTCTGAACCAATTCTGTAGTAAATAAACATTGCAGAACAGGAACAGCCAAAAAGATCGACCCGTTGGTCCAATTTAGTGCAAATTTGGTTCTCTTCCGGTGATTCTCGGATCCAGTCCCCTATAGCCATCACACTTTGGCCCTTGTCAGTGTCACTCAGGTCCTTACGCCAGCCCATGTTTCTTGGTTTGGACACATTAGCTCAAGTAATGTCCTCATGAAGAAAAAAAACTATTAAAAACTATTTTCTTTGTATATTTTATTACTTTGTGGCATTACAAATATAAATTGATTGTTCAAGTATTGGAATCTTATTCCATGATGAAATGTTGTCGTATTTCATGACGAATAGAAAATGTTGATAAGATCTACTCAACATTTTGGAAAAGAATGTTTTTCAAAAACTATCTGACCATATTAGACTTTTTTGTTGCATTAAGTGAAATTCTTCTGTTTAGTAACATGCTTTAACATGCCATCAAAAAGGACTTTATCAATAGTTATGGTTAATGGCTCCTCCTCGGTGGCAACTCTGACCTGTGGCATCCCCCAAGGCTCCATCCTAGATACTTTACTCTTTAGCACAGACATGCTGCCTCTGGCTCACATTATAAAAGGGTTCAGTCACGTTTTTCAATAAGAGATAGTGACTCAAAATGAGTTCAGCCAAACAGTTCTGCAGGACATTAAAGCGTTTAAGGAAAAAGTGTTTACTTGCTGGCTAACGTATCCCGCCCACTGACAGCTGCCATTTTAATCAGATGATATTATTCTGACTTCACCTGTTATGGCTGATCGTTGCAAACATCTCATTATCTGTCCATTCATTATTTGTGTATCCCTGTCTGGAATTCTTTGCTTGTTGATAAGATGCAGTTTTTTACATCCACATTCTGTTTGACAGACAGCCGGTTGCGGCAGGTGATGGGTGCATGCTTTCAACTTTGGAGACAGTTTAAACTGTCCTTGGCAACAGAGCGCCGTGAGAGATTCTTGGGTGTTGTGTGTACTGTGTGAATTATTCATGCCTCAGAGAGATAAGAGTGTTTTGAGCACTTTTAGCATCAATTATGTTTCTGACAGTTAAACATTTTAGTGTTTCTGTTCGGTTCAAATAGTTCACATCCATAGAATCTTTCACAGAGGTTTTCCATGGACCCAGTCCTAGTTCTGACGTTGATGCATTAAAGCGAAAATCAAGACATTTAAATAACAACCCTTTTGCGCAAAAAACAAATCAAGGGTCTTGCCCTCAAGTACATTATATTCCTTGAACCGCTTTTCACATCTTTCTCAGATTTTGATTGCCTTGTTCTCATATCACCCATATGACTACGTCCTCCCAAAGGGTCCGACCTTGTTAACCTCTAATGCTATGTATAGAAGGAGCCAAGTGGAGTATTTAATAAGATGTAATCCACTTCATTCTGAATGTGTGAGAGAGAGGGCTTATGCTAAGACGAGAAGTGTTTTTCTTGATTTCTTTGCGATGTAAAGACGGTGGTCAAAAGGCCCCTATTAGCAGCTGAATGTCCCATGTCTGTTCTACATTCCCTCTGGATTAAAGTCCTGATCGCCAGGAGGTGCTGCGGGCTATTTAGCAGTGGAGCTTTTTATTTAAATGTAGAATGTGATCAGTAACATATCAGAACCTGTGCACTGTTGGGGTGTTAGGGCTGGGCTGTCTTTTTGTGGCCTTATTACAACACCAAAAGCAGATTTTGGAAGGGTAAATATTAGACTCTAAGGCATACGTATCCTTTATTCAACATTTGATTATGCAATTGAGTATAAAAAAATACTGAAAAGCACAAAAAATCCCTAATAGCTGATTAAGGGCTGCTATAATTATATCCCCAAAAATATATTATATTAAACTTGTATATTTTACTCACTGGGGGGAGCTTTTTCACCAAAATACTGTTTCGCAGACATAATTTCTAACTATTGGCCCGCTTTAGTACAAATTTGGTGCCTATGATTTGACTCGAGGAGATCTTTCTTGCATATTTCATAATTAACTCTAAAAGTTTATATATGACTCACTAGAGGGACATACCTTCACTTGTACAACAAAGGGGACTGGGAGCTTTTCAGGGATATACACTTTGTCGGGGGAAGACAGCATATATTTAGTTGTTTATTCTTGTTCTAGTTGTTTTTGTCCTATTGTTTATGTGCACTGAAAGTGTTTGTACATTTAAGTTATGATTAAAAATAAGATTGTTGCTATTATAATAGGGAAAATGTGTGGAAGCATGATACATATCTTGATGCTGTACCCTCTAAAAGTGGCTGATAGTCTCGATCAGCTTCTTCTCTTTCATTTGTAAACGTTATGCATTAAGTCCAAAAGTGTTCCTACCGCACTGCAGCCTCACAGCAGTATTATCAGAGTGTACCCGATATAACCATCTGGAATGGTTTATGATAACGCTATAGTATAATCCAGTTCATTTGCATGTATGCCCCCAGATACACAATGCACACACAGTGTCGAGTACTTCTGCTCATCTTCTCTCTATTTATATGAAAATTACTTCCCAGAATAAGAAAATTTGAGCTAGAAGGACTTGTTTAAAATCGAACAGGAGCTTAAAAAGCTGAATACTAATAACTCCATTTTGGACCTGGCAGTCAGCCTTTTCAAATGGTATGATAATGTCCATTCATGGTCAGAACAAAGCTTTGGCAGCTACTAAAACATAATAATAATAGTTAATACAGGATTGGTCTACGAACACAGAGCAGCTTTGGGATTCAAATCGAGGAAATGAAATTCTCTTGTCCTTATACATGGTGTGCACTGCCCTATTTTAATGATGAAATACATTGTAATACAGTTATCTGCTTTTCCTAGTGGATTTATTAGATTTGGCTTGTACTGGTTGCGTGCAAATCATTCCTCTCTAAGGTTCTACACTGTATGAGTAAATCATCAATGGCATAATCTGAACTTCAATGCATTGCTTTGAACAAACAAAATCTGTATTTACCTCTTGAAATCATAGATTTGAGATCAGAGTACATTTTAATAATAAAACATCAGAACATCTTCATCCGAGGTTTCAGGTCGGATGGGGGACACACACAGTACATTATTTTGGGGTAAATCTTTGACTCAATTAGATTATAGAATGCTTTACTACAGGATCTTGGCTTTTTGTTTTAATGGCATTTAATTCAAACCCTCAGAGAGCAGTTTGGTTTCTCACCCAAAACAACAACAACAACAACACACAAACTTTGAATGCTCTAAAGTAAATGGTGGAAAATGCCCTGAGTGTTGATCCAGATGAGCCGGTTTAGACTTGCATTGGAACTGTTGATATTTCATAGCCATCTATTTCCAGCACAAATTTCGGCTGAATTAAAACACTAATGAGCAACAATTCAAATCAAAGCATTCATAAAGAAGACAGAGATGACACACAATGATGATCTTCTTTTGGTATAAAACCCTTGAGTGGGTCCTGACAGCAGCTTCTACAGGGAACAGAGAAAAGCCAGGCCTCTGCAATCAGCCAGATTGTCCTCAGCGATGGCCTTTATTAAGAGCAGAATATTACATAGCTTCAAACAGCTGAAAAGGCCATTATTTTGAATATAATTTCTGTCATGTGTGTCATTGCAGCAAATCTGTGGTATTTTGGTTTATTTCCTCTATTAACAAAATTTATTAACCATTAAGTATTAACCATTCTGCAACAACAGATTTGGATTATTACTTGAATCCATATAGTATCCACTCTGATGCATGATGGATCTTTGTTTAATTCTTGTCCATAAATTGTAGGCATTACCCATTAAGTTACCAAAAGAAAGAAGAATCAGGGCATTTACTCATTTAACATCTTAGACTCTCTAAATTTGACATGACAAATAGTTGGATATGTTTTCTTTAACAGTAAAAACAGAGGTAATCTGTTCTGGTAATCACAGGGCTGACACAGATCTGTAGGAATGGGATGCTATGGTTTGGCAGAAAATGTGCTACTCATAGACAACGTATAATGTGTGCAGCTCACAACCAAAACAGTCTTAAAAGCAGCCAGTAGCAGTTTGCATCTAACTCAAAGAGGAAAAAACAAAGAGCAGTCCCCAAATTGATGAGACAGCAGGATGTCCTGTAGCGTCTTACCCACTGAGCCACAATGTAACAGTAAAGGCAGATTATTGTTTTTTCCATGTTTCTCTATGTTTCGGAAAGCGCCACTCTGTGTCTATTTAAGACATCACACAATATGTTTCGCTACTTTTGTCAGTGGAACCCCGGTTCACTTTTTAAAATGTCACTCCGACCTAAAGCACTGTTTCTATTTCCATTTTGTTCCCCCGATCAGAATTAAGTGGTTAGTAGTCACATGATGGAAAAACAATTGAAAGTGAATGTTTGCTCTTCAAAATGCTCTTTCAAGTTTGATTTATAAAAAAAAAAGTCCATGCAAAGGTTAACTTGGCACACATTGGATCGAATAAGGCTTAAGGTCATTGACATTAAAGGACAATTTAGCCCAGATTGCCCCCTGGAAGGAAGACAAAACACATCAGTCTTCTTCCCCTCACAGCCAAAGATGCTGTGAGGGGCATCTGTCCCCCACAGTGTAAATGGCAAGTATCAAGGATGGGTTTCCTGTTAAGAAAGGCTTTACTGAATCTATTTTCCTTACCTGACAGCTGTCTTCCAAAGAGGAATTTTAAAGTAAATGCTTGTGTGTTGGCCGCCATTGAACACAAAAACCTGTTGGCTTATATACTATGATCCAAACTCTTCTGTCCAAGGCAGGTTCTGAATAAATAATGAGTGTGTTGCATGAGATGAAGGTATTATGTTGATGCGTGGGCTTAAGGGAGATATGAAATGAAGTCATTGAATACCTCATATTTGATTGAGCAAAAGGCCAGAGGGACTCTTCTGCTTTTCATTTTTTATATAAGAAATAAATATACAGTGACACAAAGGTGTCATCACTGCTATTGTCTTTGGCACTGAGGTGATTATACCGAGTATAATACTGACATTTATGAACCATTCAGTGAAACTTGATTTCCCTTGTGTGAAAGCACATTTATAAAACAAACAAAAAAAAAGCAGGCTTTTTCATCTTTAATGCTTGCAGCAGATTTGTGCAACACAACGTCTTAAATATTTGTTCCTACATTATTCATCATTTGTAAGCAAAATGTGTCTATACCCCATCTCAGACTCAAGTAGCAAAAGTGAAGAGAAGACGGATTTCTCTTAGTGGGGGCCATGTATATGAAGACAGACTTGTGAGAAAAGCTTTGTAGAGAAAGCCATGATGGACTCAGAACAAACCGTAGAGAGAGCAAACTAATGCAGAGGCAGCATCTCCGGAGAGAAGCTTTCCAAAGGAGAAGCAGCAGGAATAAAAGAAGTGTCATGATTGTTGAACAGGGCGATACAAATCCAGCTAAAACACCTAAATGGATGTATGCGTCTAAGTCTGCCATGATAGAATTTTCTGCTGTTAGCACTAACTCCACAAAGTGTCAAAACTAGATCCACAAAAAGGCAGATGTCATGAAAATGTTCTTTTTGCCAGCCTCATTACAAAACAATATCTGTTAACTGTGAGAAGGTCTTGCTTTGCTTTCTTTATGTGATCTTTTTCGCAGCATTTGGGGAAAGTAACCTTTTGTCCCTGTAAGAACCACCACACGAGCCAGAATGAGTTCATGGAAATAACTGCTTACTCCAGCTAGAGCTGGTGCAGCCGATGCAGCAGCTGATGGCAGCATGGTCTCTGAAATGTCAGACTTTCCCAGAGGACAAGGTATAGGTGTTCAACCAAGAGCTCTAACCACCGGAAAAAAGATTGTTTCGGAGGTTATGTGCTCAAGGTTGCGTATTCTCTATCGGTGCAGACTGAAGGTGTGCATGTGCAATACTAAACATGTTCATTTTATTTTCACTGCCCTCTCTTGCTGCTAAAAAAAAAGTAATGTACGTACATCTATGTATTACAAAACAAAAATGTTAAAAGGATAAACCTAGGCCTACGTGTGGATTATGGAAAAGAACTCCTGTTGAGTAAAATATCCAAAATATATTGAGCTAATTTATCTGCACCAAACTTGACTAAATTGCGCCAACAGTTAGGAAGTCATGTCCAAAAGTTATTGTTTTATGTAAAAAAAAAAAAAAATCTCCCCCTCGGTGAGTAAAATATGAGCTAAACAGTATATTATGATATATACAAGAAATATCTCATCGAGTCAATTCCTATGCACCAAATACGAATGCTGACCTTTCATAAAGTCAGTCCAGTTCTTCCTCGCATGACGATCTATGTGTCATTGCATTTACACGAAGGATCTACCGAGGTGGCGGTGATGACGATTCCATACTTTTAAGGGACATAATCATCATCACATCATATTCTTGTCCTGCCTTTCCACCTTTAGCTTAAACAGTTTTCAGATTCACCCCTGTAACTACCTCTGCCATAATCTCAGATGTGGAACAACACACACTGCCCATCAGGAGTCATGGAATCAAGGCGCTCCTCCATAGACATGGCTGTATAAATATGGCTACAGGGAGAACCCCCATTGTGTGTTTTCCTTTCTCTCTGCTAACACAGAGGAACTGCATTAAGTACTTCATTAACTTAATGCTAGATCTCATTGAGTTGATTTATATGCACCAAATTTGGACTAATTCGGAAGAAACGGTTGAGAAATGTTGCCACAAAATATAGTTTGAAGATCAAGTTCCCTCTAGTCTCGGAAGTGTACAACTGACTTTTCACAAAATAAAACAGGTTCTTCCTCGGACTAAGATCTATGAGCATATCAAATTTGAAAATGAGCCAAGAAATTGTTTTTGAGTTATTGTGTTAACACGAAGGATCTGCGGTGCCGGACACAGCAGCGACGATGACGATGCCATAATCGCTCCGACTCTTCCAAAATATAATGTAGTGTACATGCCCCATTCCTACTGCTACATAACCATAAACATATATAGACGCATCTGAGTGAAGCACTGGCATAAAATAAAAAACTAACTTCGGAGAAAAAAGAGAAACTAAGTAAAGCAGATACATACACTTTATTATAGATAAATATTGGCAGCATGACTAACAAGAACGTTCCTGCATATTAGCCTCACTAACAATACAAATGATTTTCTGAAGCCATTAGAGAAACTTTTTTGACAACTGGCACCTTGATGAGGTGTGGTTTTTTTTTCTACACTTCTAACCACTGGCCTTCAAACTGTTTGAACGTATCCCTGCTCATGTGAGCTGCGAAGCATTTAAAAGCAAGAACATTAATTAAAGGGGAACAGCTGTCATTTTTCTTATGTGTGGAAAAGAGATACTGGAATGAAATGTATGCCTATATGCTGTATGTGTGTGAGTGTGCATGTGTGTGAGTGTGCATGTGTGTGAGTGCGTTGGTTATGTCAGACAGGCTGGATTGACAGAGCTTGTTGGATCAGAACCAGGGAACACATGGTTAAAGCTGCATTGCTCAGGGGCATACTGAGATTGAGAACGGCTTAACGTCTCCCGATGTAATGCCTTTCTGACAGGGGGGAGAGTTGGTGCCATCTGTTAAGGTCAACGTGGTCATCTTTGCATGAGGTGCCCTCTATAAGATTTGATATGTAACACTTAAAAAACAACTAGACCTTTGTTATTTATGTTCTGAATTATGTGCTTATGTGACCAAAATTTCCCACAAACATTCATAAATGAATTTAAGGTAACAGTGTCTTTCATTTTTCACAAAGAATGTCTACAAAACCTTATTACATTAGCTTGTCTGTATGCATTTCCTTCTGCGACAGATCATCTATAGAGCTATCTATCTAATGTTTATGGATAGTGATCTTAAAACTAGCTGGGTCTGTGAAAAAGCACTTGCATTCTTTGCTACTGAATCAAAAAGTTACCAAAATCCATTAATAGCAAGTTACAGCTGGACTAGACACATCCAGGTCTGAATACTAAAAAAACCTTGTTCAATCCAGTCATCACTTAGATAGACCATTTTTAGAAGTGTCAAATTGGTTAGTAGATCACAGCACACAATGCTAAAATACAAAAAAATAGGCCTATACTGTTGTCCCTGACAAGGGCATATCTCTAATAAGCCCCCAATCGCCTTCCCTGTACAAGCAATCTCCTGGATTGAAATAAAGTTAAATGTTAAGGTATGTTAAAAAAAAACAACCCGTTTTTCATAAAGTACAATACATACAAGACAGATCTCCTCGAGTCAATACATAAATACCACAAGTCTAAGTAACAGTGAGAATGTTAGGGCCTGAAAACTTTTGTAGATAAAGCTCCCCCTATAGCCAAAAATATGCAACTGACCTTTCCCAAAATCAAGGCAGTACTTACTACAGTAAGGTCTATGAAGGTTTAAAATTTGGAAAATGATCCATGAAAAATTTCGAGGTATCGCGTCAAGGCAGAGGATCTGCAGACGCAGTGGCGATGACGATTCGATATCCCTGACTTTCCAGGGATATAATAATAATGGAGATTATGCCGACAAAACCCAACAAGTGGCCTCACGTTAAGAACACAGTGATGGCTTTTTCAGAAACATCAAAGCTCTTTCACTGCAAAAAGCTCAGTGTACGTGGCTCTGCTATAAAAAGAAACCTGGCAAATGTATGAAACAGTAAACGTTGATTGATTTAGGAGTAGTTATGCAGACAGTGCTGTCTTCCAGTCATACGCTAGACTAACATCTACAAGCTCTCTCTGTTGTGAATGAACAAAGGTTAATTGTTTTGCATTCAGTTGTGCGACTGAAGAAACCGTCAGACGTGTGAGGATATAGATTTTATCTTACAGCGGTGAAAAAGGAATGTTTCCCAATGGTTTACCCTCCAACTCACATGCAGACCTACAGTGATGAACGACAGAAAAGATGTATTTCTTCAGAAGCTCTTGAGTTGAGTCATTGATAATAATTGACTCATTGTTTATAATGTTATATTTCATATTAAAAACCTGTGCAAAAATATAAATCTCATTAGGGTTAAACAATGAAACCAGCCATAGTAGGAATGAGATGGCCGGGATATTAGAGTCATGCATGTATCATTATACCTCAGTCAGTATTAGAAACTAAACATATGATTCTTGCAAATAATTGCAAACAATATGATGCAAATACATGCTCTTTTTTTTATTAATTTGATATATTTCATTCCACAGGGACCAATAACTAGCATGTTGCAATTATTTGGGTTTCCACTTTCACCCAGCAAACATACATAAACAATATCTTATATTTGGAGATTAAATGTGTCGTATACTTACATTTGTAACTACAAATCATTTCTTAGAAACCATCAAACATTTCAACCTCTTGATATATAATTTCAAAATCCCATCTGATTAGCTATTCCAAGTGTACAAGCAGCCACACATTACAGTGTGTAGAAACTGCAATATGATTCAGAAATTGCAGAGGATTGCAATCCTCCAGCTCATCCGCAATAGATACTTTGAGCTAATGAGGTACTTGAAGTTTCTGTGGGTTAGCGAAGAGAAAGGCAGACACACACTGTAACCACATTTATACAGCTTATTCAATGCAGGAGCAACTTAATTCCACCCCTCCTGATGGGGGGTCTCTGTTGTTTCACCACTGAGATTGCAGTGGAGGTTGTTAAAGATGTGAATCTGATATCTGATTAAAAGTAAGCTGGAGAAGCAGGACAGGAATATGATGATGTGATTAGAATTATATCCCTGAGAAGTCTGGGAATCCTCATTGCCGCTTCTGCGTCTACTGCTGCAGATCCTTCTTATTAACACAAGAACTCAAAAACTAAAACTAAAATAATCCACGAAGCATGGATTATTTTCAGACTTTAGTGTAAGGAAGAACTGGATTGATTTTGAGAAAGTTAGGTTGTATTTTTTTATTTCTGCAAAGATTTTGGGCCATCATTTTTCAACCGTTGGTCTGATTGGATCCAGACTCATATGTGTATATGTAGCAGCTCGAGGAGATCTATCTTGATCATATCACATGTGACTCACTAGGGGGGGCTTCTTTTTTTTTTAATGAAAAACAATTGTTTTATAACACAACTCAAAAGCTATTACATGGATATTTTTTCTGGGCTGTTTTTGGGAAAGGCAGGTTTAATATTTCTGACACTAGGTGGAAGTTTATCTCCAGAAGCTTTTACCCATAATTTCTCGACCTTTGGTTCGCTTAAGTCCAAATTTATTTGGTGCATATGAATCAACTCAAGGACATCTATATGCTATATGTAATATTTTGCAATCTAAAGTTCATATTTTACTCAAGACCACCCTCTTGGCTTACATAACTTTGTTTTGTGGGGGGACATATCTTCCTAACCACTGGTTTGATTTTTCCAAATTTGTTGCAGATAAATTGATTCAAGGAGATCTATTTTGTATATGTCATATTTTACTCAAATAATAATAAATCAATCAGGGGAATTGCTTGTACGGGACAGGGGACTTGGGATTTTCTGGGATATACCCTTGCTATCATGAACAACAACGTAGGCTAAGTTTAATGTTGGGTCCATGACCGGATGACTGAAGAGCTTGGATGCGGATACAGGTATTAGACTGTTATCTATTATCCATCTGTTTGGGTTATGAAATAAATAGAGCGGAGGTAACAATATCAGCGAGGAATTGATTCCCATATCACTCTGTGGAGTCTTGATTCCTCAGCCCTTCAAGTTCAAGGGGGTCCAAAAAGGTAGCAGCCACCTCAGTTTCCCCTAAATCTCTTTATTTTTTACACAGCTGTTCATAAACTTTCAATTATGAATTATAATGAATTATCGTTAATCGTAAAAATTGGACTATCCATCACTCTAAAACAATCTCCTTGAGAGTTATCGTGTAGGGCTTGTTCTCTATTTTTCATCTCGCCCGCGGCTCTTCAGAACAACACAAGTTGTCATGTGTTATACGGAGCTGAACCACCACAGTTTCCACTACAGTCATGCTTCCAGTGAGGTGGAACAGTAATAACCGAGTTAGAATCATCGCTTGAGTCAAAATTTTCAAATGGGAAGTGAGAGGGATGAGAACTGCGGATCGGGAAACAATCAATAAATCTTGTTTATTTTTTGTTACGTTGTAATGAAAAAATATGTTGGTCATCTGTTTCCTCTCCAGAAACTCGCAGCTATTGTGGAACCATCATTGCCGCGTCTGCAGATTGGTTGTATTACTGCAATAACTCTAAACACTATTTCATCACTCTCAAATTTAATACCCACATAGACCTTAGCGCGAGGAAGAAGCAGATTGATTTTGGGAAAAGGTGGTTGCATATTTCTGACACTGGGGGGAGCCTTATCTCCAAATGTTTTAGGCCATCGTTTCTCAACCATTGGTCCATTTTTGTCCAAATTTGGTACTCATGAATGGAATCCAGGCAATCTACTTTAAATATACTACATTTTACTCTAATGGTTCATATGTTATTCACTAGGGGATGCTTTTTCATGAAAAATGCTGTTTTTGGACGTAACTTCACATTTAAATTGAGTCGTTTAATCATTGGGGTTATTTGTACAAAACTGGAGGCTTTTCAGGGATATTCCCTTACTGTCACGGACAACAACATAGGCCTAGTTTACATATGTCCCCCCTCCCTGGTAGAAATATGTCAATACAAATTTACTATGTAATTTGTCTTTGTTCTGGATCTCCTTGCCACATTCAAATGTATTTGTGTCAAGAGAAAAGCAGAACCTCACCTAATCAAAATGATCTTGCCGGTTACAGTTTGAAGTGGCGGAAACATTTCTAGATGTGTTATAAATGACTGCTTGTTCTGATTCAACAGCATGTTGCCTATCAGTAAGAATTAAACAGAAAACAAACCATCCCAGTTCTTAGATGAGAGTAAATCTGGAAAGAATATAAATAAGCTTATGAAGCTTTGGAAATTTAAGCATGATATTCTTATTGCACGTTTGTCTCGTTTGTAACCTGGTGATCTCCAGGCAAAGTAACCGCGTTGAAGGAACTTGATTTATGTTGGATGGTTTCAATGCAAATGAGAGCTTTGACTCCCGCAGGAAATCATCACAGAACTCTGGAATCTATCACACATCCTGGTTGCCACATGCCGGTGTGTCCTCAGTTTGTCCTTGTATACCTGAAGCTTCCTGGTTGGGGTACGTCCCACTGCATTTACACAATCTTTGAGAATACAGTGAAGCTTCTGGAACCTTCAGATAAGGATTCTAATTTTGCAAGCCAGTGCACTTTGTGTCAACCATTAATGGCTAATGGAGTAAATAATTATAAAGCTACCCAGTGATAAATCTGATTAGCTTCTCTCGCTCGCTGCACTGAAGTGTCAGCTCAGGGAATGCTGGTCTATTTTGCCATAACTATCCAAACTCTGGGTGAACGTCAATCCATCGTTTGTTTCGGAGAATTACTCGATCTGTTGTCGCAAGGAACAAGAGTAGCCTGTTTATTTTTCTGAAAAGGCCAGAGGACTCAAGAGGATGGGGAAGAAGGTTAGCCCTGGGGTCAGACTGTAAAGTCTGGAAGAGAGTAGAAAAGGGATGAATAGAACGCAACCCCTCTGTTTGAAGAGCTTTAGCAGCTCATTTGTTCACTCTGTTTCTGGATCGACCCACCCTGGAGCAAAACAGACCACATCAGTCTGTGCAACTGACTATAACACCCCTCTGACCACTTATACTGTACCACTTGTCAAATAATGCAATATCTCCTATACTATTATACATTGCTCAGCCATAATATTATAACCACAGACAGGTGAAGTCAGGACTACATTGATTATCTTGTTAAAAAGGCATCTGTCAGTGGGTGTGGCACACTTGGCAGCATATGTCTTTCAACATGATGGAAGTAGGAAACAGTAGGTATTCGAGTGACTTTGACAAGGGCTGAATTGTGATGTAAGTGCTGTGTACCTGTGTGCTGTAAGACTGGGTCGGAGTATCTCCAGAAATGCAGGTCTTGCTGTGTGTTCCAGGTCTACAGAGGTTAGTATAAGGACAACTGGTGAACCAGTGATTCGATCATGGCCACCCATTGTTCGTTGACGCATGATCTCACTATACCTACTACTGTCAACGATTCATCTATGCTGCATGTGTTTGGGCGTTGAGGGGCTCAAATGGAACCCACACAGACAGGAAGAAGTTGAAAACTACACACAGAAAAGCCTCAGGTTTTGAAACCAGAACTATTCTAGATTCATTCATAAATGTTACATTTTCCATAAATATGAACTTTAACAATTCATATATATCATATATGTGTTTAATATACAGTTTTATGGCTAACATTTATCATCATCTGAAAACGGATGGTTTAATAATGATCAGCGTTGACTTTAGCACTAGGTAGTACAGGCATTGAATTGTGTCTGTTGAATCATCAGCCTCGGTTCAGTGGCCAAGCTGCCTGCAGTCAAAGCTGGATCACTTAAGCTTCATCAGCAGGATGTTAAAAGTCAGAACACTGAGTGGCTGCAAAGTGCCCTCTGAAAGAGGGGGGACTGTATGGTAAAACAGTGTGTGCTATAGGGTCAACGTTGTCTTTTTCTACAGGTAAATTGCTTTCAAGATTTGTCTGGTCGGGCATGAATTAAACCCAGGTAGGCACCCTGATGGAAACATATCTGGTGAGGTCTCTTTGTGGAGGAAATAGTTTTTGCTCCAATGTAGTTCTTAAATATAGTGATATTTGACAGGTGGGGACTTAAGTTGCTCTGTTGTTGGATCATATTATATATCATATCGTATAGATCATATATTATATATACATTTTACTGAGAAATGTTTCCACCATGTTGTCACTTCCATGTATATTAACAAAGGATAATGACTTGACTGATAAAGCTGTGTATAACTGCATTGTATTATGTTATTCTTCAGTGACTTATATTTATGGCCAAGTCCTTTCCTGACTGGAGTAATTATGACAATAGCACAGAAGCAAGGTGACAATATTATTGAGCCGCAATGCACACAGGGAGAATATCTGAGATGGGTGAACGAGTCAAGAAAAATGGGAGTCTAATGTTTGTTTCCTTTCCAATTATTTGTAATGAAGGTAAATGTTTCCTAAACATAACAAAAGTTATGTTGTAATGTAGTGACATTTCTCCCAAGCCTTAACTAAATACTTCTATTAATCTAAACCATGACCTATCCATAGTCTTAACCTGTTCAATAAATATAAATGATGTCATCCTGCTAATGGTGGCATCTGATCAGAAGAGGCTTTTTTATATTGTTTTAATATAGAGGATAAATTTGATGATACTGATTGTGTAATTGTGGTTCATTTTGGAATGACAGATCTGATGGTTTTGAAAAAAAAAAAAGCGATATGGTATTAATCGACAGCAGTAGGTCTATCTTTCTCTAGCTATTCACTTGGAAATATCCTAACTAGTCAGAGATCAAAAACTCTATCTGCAGTCCTTCCACATGTTTTGTAAAACACATTCAAACACAATAGATTTTGACATCTCAGAAGGAACATTTATCGGAAAAGCTGGGATATATATTGCTCAACGGTATTATTGAAGAATTCATAAAGAAGCAAAGAAGAACTGACTTTGTTTTTAAAATGATGGCTCCTATTGGAAAGTTTTTTTGGTATTTAACCTACCCCCACCGCTTCAAGTTGTTGTATGCAGATACATTTTTACCATCTCTGTTTAAGCTCTACAGAAAAATAGTAATTCAAAACAATGATTTGCCCTGTATTTGTAACGCTTAGCTGTGGTTTCAGAACAACACACATCTGTTTGTTGTGTAGATGTGGTGACGCTTGGAATTGATATGTTTTTGCTACTGGTGGCCAAATTTTTGTATTAATTACTAGGCCTATTCCAACTAGGCCTATGATGTTGTCCCCATCATATAACATTTGATGATCATCCACGTTATTGTTCTTGGTGTATGTATGTGTGTGTGGTAAAATGTGTCCAACAGTCCCGTGTTCTTCTCTGTGGAGAAGCCTCTTGCATACTGATTGCATGATTTTTGTTTTACGACATTTCTGCTTGGTCGTTTCTTTGATAACGACAATGATTGGGAGACGCGATGTGTATTCTGTGATGCAGCATGCTGTCATATTGTAATGGTACCATTTTTCTATGGTGGTTTAATTTGCAGGAAGATAACACTGAAGGCCTAGGTGTCACATACATCATCTACCAATGCTCTCTTGGTGTCTAAAAAAGCAAGAAACCAAGAATTACTATTTACCAACTACCTTTCCTTTGAAGTGTGACACTGCTTGGATCTTTTAGGAGTCAGGTCTAGTCTATTTTTAAAAGGGGTCTGTTTTGCAGCCGAAGCAATTATAAACTAGTTTCCCCCCCTGAAGATCTGCTAACAAGTGAGAGAGAGAGGGACAGAGAGAGAGAGAGGGAGAAAAAAATCAAAAAAAAAAAAAAAAACTGGTCCAGAATTTACATCCCAGAAAAGTTAGGGATATCATGGTTTTGTCGTTGCCGCCATCTGCTGCAGATCCTTCATGTTAGCATGATAACTCAAACTATTTCATGGTTCATTTTCAAGTTTTATACCCACATCAATTAGTGTTGGGAAGAACTATAAATTATTATTCTATATTTCCAACACTACGGGGAGCTTTGTCTCCCAAATTTTAAGGCCATTATTTCTCAACCGTTGGTCCGATTAGTCCAAATGTGGTGTGTAGTCGACTTTGGGATATCTATCTTGTTTACATGATGATTTACTCTAATAATTCATATTTTATTGACTTATTAGAGTAATAATTAATAATTCATATAAACACTGTTTATCCAGACATAACTCAAAACCTGTGTCATGAATTATTTTCTAATTTTATACCCACGAGGAAAAAGTGATTTGGGAAAAGGGTTGAAACTATTGGTACATTTTCCAAATTTGGTGGATTTAAATTGACTCAAGGATATCTATCCTGTATATCTATTATAATTGACTCTAATAGTTAATATTGTTACTCACTAGGGGCGGCTTTCTTTTTGAAAAAACACTGTTTTTTGGGTATATCTTCACATTTATTATTAGGAGTTCAATCGAGGGATTAACTGTACAACACAGTGGATTGGGGACTTTTGGGGATATACCCATGTTGGGGGCGACAGCATAGGCCTTGTTTTTAATGCAATCTTCTAATTCAGGACTCACCAGTGGTGTTTTCTGATTCGGGTTATTAATTCATGATTGTTCTGATCAGGAAAGGCATTTATTTGTATATGTGAATGCATGTTTTTTAGTTAACATCACAAATATTCAAAAATGTAAGAGTGTCTGAGTTGGATCAATAGTTTTGACATTTTGTACGTCTTTGCCACGACAATGCAATTCATAACTCTGAGAAAGTGAAATGCTCTCTCTCTGAACCAACCGTTTGTCTCAACCTCTCTAGTGTCACCTCAACAAACTTGAACTGAGTGACATTTTTATATGTGTC